>CM075016.1:16236077-16253670 GCA_037576675.1 Pangasius sanitwongsei | reverse complement strand
CATTTTATTGAGTTGTTCATGTGTGTGTGTATGTATGTGTGTGTGTATATATATATATATATATATATATATATATAATGTATGTATATGTTTTTTTTTTTTTTTGTAATATACTGAAATTCTCACAGTTTTCCTAAAAATGTGTTGTCTTTCTCCCTATGAGATCATCTTAAGCAAATATCTCTTATTCTGTAACTTAACAATTGAGTTTACACAAATGGCTTACGGAAAATGACTGTCCTGACTGAAATGAGTGGCCTTTAATCACTTTAGCTGTGTGAGCTGCGGTAATGAATGAAATAAAGATAAATCACCATGTGAAGACATAAATGAGTCGAGGGAGTCATTTTCAGTTAACCATTTCTGAGACTCAACAAGCGGCTGAATTATGCTTTGAGGCTGCGTCAGAGCTGTACTGTAAGCAAAAGACATTACAGAGCATAATGTGGGAATGTAAATGTGTTTTTAGACCTGACACTCTCTGGGTTATACTTGTGCTGCCAGATTTTGTTCCCAAACTCCCTTAATCTACGGGGAAAATATTTACACGTCATATAATTTGTGGGAAAGGTGTTAAATCATTGTAGTTCTCATGTCAGTTCTTGATATAATGAATCTAATCGTATATATCACACAGAGGTCTCACTTTGAATGCAGATGAGTACTTGCTTTGCTCAGGTTTCCAAGGTGTTGCTGCGATATTTGAATAATACTTGTCACTGACTAATCAGCTGTTGTGAACAATTACCTAATGGCATGTCAATCAAAGGCTGTCAGTCAAAAAAGTGTTTTGCAATTATGTTATTTTTATTCCGAACTGGGTGATGTTTATGAGAAACAGGGCCTTATGTAATTGCAGTGAGCGTTACCTAAGAGCTGTGCCGTTTGATTAGCCACCAGTGTGATTGAGAGCAATAAATAAACTGGCTCGGGATACGAGAGAGTTGCACAAACAACACTGTGTGTGTGTGTGTGTGTGTGAGAGAGAGAGAGAGAAAGAGAGAGAGAGTGAAGGAGAGAGAGAGCAATCAACACTACAAAACTTTAATAAAAGGTCAATATGAGTGTGAGTACAGGGCTAATCTTCACACAATCACTAACTCAGTATAAGTAAAGAATAAAACACTTCTTTTTAACATGTGCAGTTATAAAAGACATGGTGGTGCGATTAAGTGATCATGTTCCTATAACAGCACATCCCAAAGAGTCCATGTTGGTTCCTGTTGTCACTTACATTGTAGCAGCTATCACAGTTGTTCCCTCACCAACCTCTCTTTTCTCTCTCTCTCTCTTGACGTTAATAAGACTAAAAAACACAAGTAGTTTTGTTACTGAGGAATGAGGAAGAGCAAAGTTCTGAACACTTTCTTTTGGTGTAAAACTTACTGATGGTTACAAATCTCTGACACTGGAGACTCCTTCCATAATCTATTAAATAAATGTCTCTTTACAGAAAAGGTTACCATATAAATTATTAAATAACAGCACGTTTTATTAGTCTTTAGCCCTTTTTATTAAGCTTAGATTATGTTGAGTGTCCACCATAAAATTCCCTGTGAGTACCTACTATTGAAATGAAAACAGATTCAAACAAGCACATTAATATAAATCTGTGATTTGCCTTAAAGTTGGCTGAAATGGCAGTTAGTGGAACTGAATTCAACAGCATTGTGGTATAACTTCAATTAATGACCATTGTTGAATACAGAATTTGAAGTTAAATATTTGTCTCCCACTTTATATCAAGTGTCTGCAAAACCTGTGTAATTACACATAAGCTGTCCATGTAACTTTACAGTAACTACTGAGGATATTATACACTGTTACAGATGGATTATAGCAGTACATCTTATGTAAATCCACATGTTTTAACTTCAGTGTTGGTCTGTGGAAGAAGTGTATCTCTTCATGTGTACCAGGTCTGTCTCAGATGTAATAAGGGAAGGTAATGCATGAATGTTACAGCATGAATGTGTGGTGGCCTGGGAAAACCCTCCACGTAGTGAAAGTGACATTTTCTACTATACGTATTTCTGAAAGCGACAGGATTCCCTGAACTGCAGTATGTTTCTCCTTTACATGTATCTCAACAACAAGTAAGGTTACAGTATATTAAAATCTAAAAACAAACAAACAAATCAGATTTCATTCTGACTAGCACAGAAGCACATAGCTATCCAACAACTTGATCAGAGCATGACATTCCCCTGTGAGTGTGAGGACGTCACACTTAGCTAGCAAGGTTTTTAGATGTCTTTACACAGACTGACTGCTTTTACTGCCGCGTTTGTTAAACTGCCTCCTTACCGAACATCCTCTTTGCAGGAAGACAGCCTAGGCAAGAAATGAAATAAAAGCTTTTCCACATCTTTTTGGTGAAATATATTTAGGAGTTCTTAAAGATGAGGAGTCAAAATATATATAAAGGTTTTTCTTGTGTACTTACTAGTTGATACACATGTATATTTAGTGCGCAACACGCTTAACATTACAGTTGTCTGTATAGAGAATGTGTATTACAGACACAATATAAAGTGGGATCAATTTGATTTGATAAATTCTTAACTCTTCTATCTGCTCTTTGAGAGGTTTTTTGGGTTGAAGTATAAAGTTTAAAGATCTTCCTCTTTTGTGTTCCTTCTGCTCTGGTCAAAAAAAAAAAAAAAAAATCTGTGACTCAGCTGTTTGCATGCTGCATTAAAGAATGGCAGTGGAGCGGCAGCAAACAGCGCCGTTAAAAATGCATGAGCCGCTACCCAGCACTGCTCTCACCGCGTCGAATAGAGCTATCACGGGTGCCTGTTATCTCCAGAAGCCCCAGGTAGAAATGGTAATGATACCACTTAACATCGCTGCACATATGGAGGGAAAATGGAAATGCCAACAGCACCTCAACTATAAAGAAAATCAAATTGAAATATTAATCCGCTGATTAATATAACATTATGAGCGCCCATTCTCTTTGTTGTTTAACAACAAAGGGTTGCAAAATAAGCAACTGCCTAAGAGGTAAGGGGTTTAAAAGAGTCCCACTGAGGTGCTAAAATCCCTTTCAAACATCATTACCACACATAATGTATTCACTTCCACAGTGCTGAGATTTTGATATTGATGTTTACTCATTTATTTTTTAATTAATGTTCTTTGTTAATGAATTCTTTGATGAGAGGCATTTTGTAAATCATTAGCCCATGAAAAAAGCACCTCTGTAAAAACTTAAATCGTAATGCATACGGGATGACCAGTTAAAGGTTGTTTTTTTTTTTGTCATTTTTGTGTTTGTCATAAAATTCCTATCACATGGAAATCTGCTCTGGAGTTTAGGGACAGGCAGCACTGCCAGCAGCATTCTTAATTAAACTAACTCAGAATCTCAAATGAACTGCTGTGAAGAGAAGGTTTAGATCATCATGGCATGTTAGAAAAGTTCACGTCTCTCTCTAAAGGAGTTTGATCTCGGTAAGAGTAAAGATTTACAAATTAATAGCACGTTCGGTAGATTGTCATATAGTTTGTGAGTGCCATGAGTTTGTGTAAACTACAGTAGATTTAAAAGTTCATTTTGATGCTGCAAAAACTGTCAGGATATTCCCGAATCTCATAACTACACACCTTTTGAACTAGTCTTAATGTAATTTCTGATAAAGTACTGAAAAAAGGAGTTTAATCGTCTGATCATAACTGGAACCTAATTATTTAAGCAAAACCTACGTGTAATCAGTTCTTCTTTTTTTCAATTTTTTTTTTTCAAATTATTTTACAAACCCATTGTCCAATACTGTATGCAAACCTATTGTCCAATTGTGGATGATTCATTTCTTTGAATCATTTCATTCTTCATTTTAGCTAAATTCTTTACTTTTCCGTAGTAAGATCTGTATGATTACCTGTCCATGCATACACAAAGGTAAGAACCTTTGGAATTTCGGATCCCACAACTTGTCCTCAACTGCACAAAAACCAGTCTGAACTTCTGCAAGAAACTTGGAAAGCACCATAAAGTTCTCAAACGGATGAATACATTTCGGAAAGAGCACATGAATTTTGTGTCGCTCATGCAGTGTCAAAACATGGCCTTATGCCATTTCATATTCAGCGAGAGCAGAAAATGTGCATTTTACTCTTTGAAACAAAGAAAATGGTTTGCTTCACCCCACAAATGACTGATTGTGTTTGCAGTACCTCACTTACACTATGGTGCTATTTTTCTTTCTATCCTTCAAGCCAGTCTAAATGAAGCCAAACTATACAACCCTAAAGGCACATTCATCACCCTGCGTGGAGAAGCTCTGTGCAGATGTTACGCAAGTAACTGATTGCTCCCACTTTCACAGAAAAAAAAAAAAAATCGCAACTAGAATTAGGCCTTTTCATCGGCAAATATATTTCACTTGTGATTAATTGCAAGACTCAAATCCAGATCATTTCTACACAAGAGAGAGCATTTTGGCTTTGTAAAAATGATATAAAGAAAATGCAAATCGTTGGTGTTCTTGGCACCAAACATATGCCTCCACGATGCCAACAAGCCTGCCCCTGACGCTCCCAGCTGGAGGCTTCTAAGACTTGCTTTTGGCAAAGGATTTTTTTTCCCCATCCCGTTTTGCAAATGATCGGCAATTAATATGCCAAGCATCCAAGCCCTATTCTGCACCTGTTTATGTGTAAGTTTAAATGTGTATGTAATGTGTGTAGGTGCAAATGCTTTAGATTGATTATAATATCTCTGGGTTTATGATTCATACAGCAGATCCTGAGGACATTACTATTAGAATAACTACACTCTGTGAGTGTGTGTAAGGGTTTGATGAATATCAAGAACAGTCTTTAGAGTGCATCAAATCTGGGACATTTTAAGCCTCGATTTTTGATGTTATCTTAAAGCTGTTGTTAGGATTTTCAGACTCTGTGCACCTGAGAGCTGAAACAAAACCTTAGAGCAGAACGAACATATTTACATCTTTCCAGTCAGCCATTTTAGGAAGTTAAAACTGTGGTAAATGCAAATTAAACAAATATTCAAATGTTGTTCTTGCTTTTAGTATGATGGGAAATCAGCTTGGGACAATACCTAGACTCTCATTGTTTATTGTATGTTCAGTTTTTTTTTTTTTTTTTGCAATACTCAGTCCTATATATGTAGTATTCATAGGGATCAGCACTTCTACAAAATGTCATGTACGACACACAGGCCAAGCCATCGGATAGTTAAGCATTCCTATTAAAATGTAATGAACACTTTTACTGTGAGAACTCTCTAAGAACAGGACACACTAATCTCAAAGCTGATATCATGAAGCGCTCTAACGGAGTGGTTTCTGTTCATGACTCTCCTTTCTGGCTCGTCTTCCTCGCCACACAACTTATGATGGATAGGAGGCCTTAATGAGCTTCTTACAAGCAATTAAGTAATCAGGGAGCCCTGCTGCTCTGCGATGAGGCTTTAGAGAGCGCTGACAAACGGTGGGCCGTCAGCGCTCCAATCAACAGGACACAGAGCTCAGCTCCGCCACCAATGCTATTTTAGACAACGAGCTAATGAAAACATTCACACATCCACAGATTTATCCGTTTTAGACAATAAGGCCACTTGCCTAAAAAGGCAGAATATAGTTTATCTATTTTGGTAAGTGTAACCTTTAATGCCGTAATACTGCCATGTAAACTGACTCACAGCCATACTGATAAAATGATCAAACTAAATGTTAGCTGTGTTGTAGTCAGTTCTTAGAAAAAACTATCCATTTGAGAACAATGATGTGTTAACCTTAAAGCGAAAATGGTATTTACATAACTTCCACTCCAAATGTTCAGTCAGCCATGACATGTTTTGTGTCTGCTGTGTGCTTCTTTGGTTTTTCAGTGAAGCTGAACGCTGATGTAGCCATCAGTTTAGCATTGCACAAAACACAACAAAATCATCACACACTCACCTTTAACTGTGTCACATTGTTTAATATCTCAAACAGTCTTGTTTATGTGACTGGTAGTGATTTCATCTTAAAGCTGAAGCACTTTCTCAAGTTTGGATGTGAGACGTGATTCGGATAATAATGTAGTTCTAATTTCATTTATATATTTATGTATTGACTTTAACTTTGCTTCTTTATGAAACTGTTAAATAATGTTTGATTATTTAGGCAAGGAGTTAACGTGTTAGCATTATTAGCTTCGGAGTCCCAGGGGGAATCTATGTATAAGTTAGATTTTTGTCCAAACTGTCACTTTAAGTAGTCACTGTGGGTAAAGCCAGCAGTCAGATGGTCCTATTTCTCAGAGCAGAGTTGTAAATATGCACTCTTTGTGCTAAATTGCACCACTAATGCTAAGCTACTCAACTAGCCTGATCTATTATCTATTTTCCTCCTATTTTAAATATGTAAACAATGATGTGTCAGAATTAATTGAAACCTGGGCCACGTGTACATTTTGTGAGCCCTTGAAGTGGCATAACCTACAGCCATTATGTTTTTAACATAATGCAGCTAATCTGATTATGATAGTGACTTCACCATATTTATTTTTGTTTCCTAATGACAGAAATGTTTGCTCAATCATACCACAGCTTCTTTACTGTAGCATAAGGAAGAAATCATACAGGTAATTTTTTAACAATATACTAATCTTCAGTCTCCCATGTTTTGTCTTCTCCTTCAACTACTTTTTCAATATGTTTGAAATGCTATGTTTGAAATATGTTAGGTGATGCATTTTAGCATTTGGATCCAATCATTATATTGAAGTCTAAACACCACAAGTGTTTCTGAAACATTATTAGACACACAAAACGCATAAAACATACACATCCATTTTAACCAGCATTTCTGTAAGACACACACATAAAACACAATCCCATGCGCATTTGTTTTTATCATAAATATGCCCTGAAACCTGACATTTCCACTTTCTATACAATGGAAATTTTATTTTAAATCATATTAATGATATAAAGATTCTGATGCCTGTAACTGCAAAGTATTTGTACAGCAAAGATATTTTTACATAGAATAATTAGAATAAGTGTCTTACATCACATTTTTACATGAACTGTATTGTAAATCCAGCTGGCCCAACGTCTCCATTCCTCATGTTTCATGGACAGTGTTGTACATATGTGCGTTCATTTTCTTTGTAATAATTAGCTGCAGACAGAACGTGAATTGGAAGTATACTTGCTACACACTGACGCAATGCATCTGGTATGAAAGTTGAATGTTGGGTAGTCATGTGCCAGGGGCTGATTTAATATTATATATGCAAGTTTGCTCAGCCCAAATGAGACAGTGGCTGTGTTTGATCTGCAAGCTTTGAGTTAATAAAAGTTAGAAAAACTACTCAAACTGTCCTTTCACAGGTCATGATGCAGAGGTAAAGGGCAATGATGGCTATCAGAATTAATTGCGCAACTTGTAATTACAACCCGAATGGACATTTGTGCATTTTGTAGCTTGAGAACTCGTATTAACTGTTATTCTCATGGCACACGAAGACAGCGTACGGTATATTGTACTTCGTTCATGGTTCATGTCGCGGCATTCTTTATTCCTTCTCTGTAACATAATTTCTCTTTGACAATATCTTCCATGCATGATGTTTAAAGCTGCGTTCCCAAATTAAAAAGTGGCACTTCTTTCTTTGTAATTAGCAATATTTGGTCTCAGGAAAGCTCCCTGGGTTGCAACAGTACAATTCATACTGTGACAAGGAGAGAAAGAAGTGCATTTTAATTGCAAGAGCAGTCGTGTTCCAAATGCAGCAAGCTCAGGGCTATGACACACGACGATCCACTTTGAATTCTCAGCTCCATGTTTCTCACCCAAAGGAGACAGGCTGAGCATCCCTGGGTGCAATCACACCTCAGCCTCTGCGATGACTTCCTCACGTATTAGAACGCAGCCCCCTACACGGCTGCAGCTGAGAGGCGGGGAGTTATTGGTACACGGCAGGAGAAGTGTGCACTGCAAAGCAAATATGTTGCTTATTAATAGGCTGGTTTGGTGAGTAGTACCTGGAGCAGTGCCGGGAGGGAGCGTGGGTGAATGCCAGAAGTGCAGTGTGTGTGTGTGTGTGTGTGTGTGTAAGGGAGAGAGGGAAGAGAAATTTTGCTGAGGGAGCAGATTCGTGCCATACTGGCATACCACACACACACACACACACACACACACACACAGCCACAGTATGTGTTCAAATAGATAAAAGTACTCCATATTCTGTGGATACACCTTGCTTTTTTCACAAAAAAAAAACAAACAAACAAACAAAAAAAATGCACATACAGAGCAAGCCAAGATAAACTAAAAAGCAGAAGAATTTATGACACAGTGACAAAGACGTGCTTAATGAGGACATTTTCCTTTGGTTTGGACGCGAGTGGTAGTTAAACCTGACCTCTACGCTGAATAATTAATGGCGAATGTTAACGAAACATTCAATCAAAACATTTGTTAAATGTTTCATGTTTATGTGGTCACAGTATGACAACAACAAAATGCTGGCCAGTTCTGTGTAGCACTCGTCCATATGGCTGACTGCCACTTGGAGCTCTCTCTCTCTCTCACACACACACACACACACAGACACACACCACCTTTCTCTCTCCACACATGCATATTCCTCACAATCTCAGTGTGAGGCTTCAAACTGTGTGTGTGTGTGTGTGGTTTTGTTTGTGTGTGGGCGCTTGTATTCAATTTCTATTTTTTTTCCTTTCACTTTTTCTCTTGCTCACTTTTGTTCAACATTTTTTCTTATTGTTATTTTTTTGCACTCCACAGATACATAGTGTGTGTGGATTCAGTGACGGTGTAGTAACGATAGTAGATGATTACGTTTTTTTTTTCATTAGCTGCAGCTACTTGGCATTTTCATGTGTGAAATTTCCATAGATACAGGCCCTCGTGTGTGTTTAAATAGCTGTTCTGTAAATGATTACAGAATATTTTGGATCCCAGAGTGACAGAGAAGCTCTGTGCCACAGAGCTGTGCTCCTGATTCCATGCAGATAGCACAAGCTAATTATGATCTAATAACTGGCAGACCGTCCAGCATTATTACAGGAAGGCAAGGTTAAATTAATAGCTCATCATCTGCCCTCAGAATCAGTCATTTTGTTATAATGATCATAATTTAGACGTTAAATCTTCATTACCTGCCAAGATCTTAAAGGAGGGCTGTCAATTTGCGGCCTCGATGAGAATGAAGGCCGGCATTGTTCAAGTCAGGGTCTGTTTTTCAAAAGGGAAAAAAAATAATCGAGTTAACAAGGTACACAACACGACAGCAGAGCCTCACTCAAGAACATTTTTCAGCTTCTGTGGCGTCCAACGTTCTCCTAAGAAAGCCAGATGTTTGCTAAGTAATAACGGCTTTGCACAGTTTGTTGTGTTCTTTGCTAATTTACCCACACTGGCAATAAAAGCAGGGCAATTAACTTGTG
The DNA here is from genome assembly GCA_037576675.1 of Pangasius sanitwongsei. Taxonomy (NCBI): domain Eukaryota; kingdom Metazoa; phylum Chordata; class Actinopteri; order Siluriformes; family Pangasiidae; genus Pangasius; species Pangasius sanitwongsei. Next base: position 16,244,234 of record CM075016.1, on the reverse strand, counting down.
ATTTTGGATTTGTTTTTCCCCTAGTCCTCCCGCTGAACATCATCAGACCTGATCGTGTTTTACATATTCAGATTGAATTTTTCAAGAAATATCCAGTGGGCAGAAACTATCAATTACTTGAAGTGTAAACATGAAAAATAATGCTAATTTGTTCTTAAGGAGTGTGGCATTGCATAAATTCTATCACAGGCAGCCTATCCTGGTGGAATTGTTATCAAAAACAAACACATTTTCTGTGCTGTAAATAAAAAAAACAACAAAAAAACAACACAGACCAAACTGTAGCTTCACACGGCTGAACGCTGAAACAGAACTGTTAATTGGAAAAGCGTGAGAGACGTTAAAGCTTAAAGGAAAGAAACAAGACCAGAAATCCACATCTCTCCCCATCTCTCTCACTCTCTCACTCATTCTCTCTTGGTGCCTTTCCGCTTTTCTGTTTGTGGTGTCATGGTGTGTTGATTCACAGCAAACAGCCCCAGGCTTCAGGACAAGAATCAGACACAGACAGAGACATGGTGAGAGATTCACTGATGAATTAGAGTGAGGTCCAGGAGATACAACATGTTACACAAGACAGACTCTCACCTGCAAATTTGTAACAATTCGGACAATTCAAATCGCATGAAAAGAGATGATGTTTGAGTTTAGTGTTGGAGGAGGGATTAGAAGATTTGCTTTCAGATTCATTCTTGTGGAAGCGATCGAATTTGTATGGATTTTTCGTGGGATTGAGGCCCAGTTTCCTGAAAACACTGTAAAATTAAGATCATATTAGTTGGAAAGGGAGAAATTGTTCAGTGTGATGCTCACTCGACCATTTAACAGTGGTGTGCATGCAGAGATTATTACATAATAAATAATACAATATAATATAGAACTGAGAGAAATGCACTTATTAGCTGTTCGATAAATTGTCTTGATGAAGAGGAAACGTGTCTGATTGCACTAATGCGTGTGCACATGAGCAATCAATGTACAGTTATTTTTTCTCATTTATTTATTAATTAAAAAATAGCTGTATATTTTGCTAACAAAATCCTTATTTTCCTCAGATGACAAAAAAAAAAAGAAAAAAGAAATCAGATTAAGCCTTTTGCAAACCATTTGTTTAATTTCTTCTTTAATTGTAATGAAATATATTTCTTTCAGATGGGAAAACCTCCACTTACAACACACACTCTTAACTGTTGTAGTCTCTCAGATCTCTCTAACACTTTGTACAGTACCTTATGTGCTGTGTGATACCATCACTACTGCCTTCAGGTGATAATAAACATTTTGGACATAGAGGAATTATTGTACTATATAGCTGAATGAAAAATAGAATTTAGGTCATAACCTCTGATCTGCAAATGCAATTTTGCAAATTAACAGCATACTCTGTCACTTTACGTGGCATAACTGGAAAACAGGTGATGTTTCTGTCTCTGTCATGTTTTAATGTAGTTTTCTACACTTCTATTCTCAAAGTGGGGTCCAGGGACCTTCAGGATATCATGAAGCATAGCCAGGAGATGCATGAATTTACAATTTCTTTACAGTGTTGGAAATCACAGCCTTTATTATTACTATTATTATATTTATTACTGAGTTCTTATATTTATGAGCCTGTTTGACTGGTCAATTTAATCCATTGGGATTAATTGGTCCAAATCGCAGTAACTCAAAAACAAGTAGCCTGTAAATAACATGAACTGATATCTAATTTTAATTTTAAAAAATAAGTCGTATTACAGTTAAAGGGGTCCATTGTTGCCAAAAGTGAGAACTTCTGTTCTATTTCACTGTTATTTCTCTGAATGTAACTATCGTATTATTTTCACTACTGACTATTATTGTTGTTGATGGTGGAGTCAGCACCATCAATCCAACATACTGGTTTGTGAGGGATCTGTGATCCGTGGCAGAGAGTGGAGCATAAATCAATCGAGTGTGTCTGCCGTATGGATGCAGTCGGTGCTGGAGGTGCCATCACTGAGCCTGGTGCAGAAAGGGCAGATTTGAGTACATCACATCCACATGAATGAACCTACTGTGCATATCAAACTGAAACATAGGCTGAGAATCATTTACCACTGCCAGCTCATTACAAGACTGACTAAGTACTAGCAAAGAATGTATTGTATTACATGCAGTGTATATAGCAAGTGAATGGGAAGGGCACTTTAGTACGATGGCTGCTTCATTCTGATATTGTAAGAAGTTGATCTCAAATATTGACAGCAGCATGCTTTATATGGATTGTGAAGATTAAATCGGAAAGGTTGACACACATTTGCGTAACACAAATGTGTGTATATCGTGTATCTGCATGCTCACAATAATGATTCAAATTTTTATTAGAAAATTCTTGCAAATGTTTGCAAAAATGGAAAATTTATGTAGCAGATAATAGACAAAAGGCAGGAAATGGAATAGGCTCTGCTGCAAAATTGCTCAATTCTCTCTAAATTCAGTCCAACAGGAACAAAGAAACAAACAAAAAAGGCCCAGAATCATCATGATTAGAAACTGTCAGTTCTTGTTCTCATTCTCATTCTCGCTTTCATTCTCCCTCTCTCTCTCTCTCTCTCGCTCTCTCTCTCTCTTTCTTTTCTTAACCACCTGACATATAAATAAGACCTTAAAATGGACCTCGCAAATTGAGCCCCGGCTAAAACAACCAAGTCATTTCACCTCCCGACAACAATTGATCAATTGTAATTACCGACCTGCGGATTGACCCTGTAGTCCGTCTGCTGTCCCTGGAGGGACCCTACAGAGCGAGTGAACCCCCAGTAACAGGTAGACACTGTAGGACAGTGCAGGAGACGGAGGCTTTTAATTGCTCTGTGCAGTGCGTAATTGAAGGTTCAAGTGTGTTGCCATGAAGAGTGTGACTTCACTTGGCCTTGTCTAATTAATCCCGTCACACGATCCTTCTGCCTTCAATTTTCACGTTTGGCGAGGTGAGAATAAAGCTGGAAATATAGGTTTGTAACTGTATGCCTCTTGCTGAGCCAGATGCACACAAATAAAGCCGTATGGAGGAGGGAGTTTGTGCTGGGATTCCAACTGTTTTGGTGTTTCTTTGGAGACTCGAAGAGTTAAATATAATATATAGTAGCCTATATATAAAACTTGCCATGATTTGGAATAAATTCAAGCTGTTGCTGCATCAAAATTTAGATTTCTGTGTTGTCCTTGTGTTGAATTATTAAATAGGCTTTAAAGCTGTGATGCCATATTACTTCACACACATCTTGTAGGACATATCCACAGTTATGCTCGTCTTTAACGTTATGTAGTTGAACACAAAATGCTGCTGATCTCACTGTGGTGAAAGTGCTGGATAGTGCACTTATTGTACAACACCGTGTCGAAAGGATGCGTAAGGGACTGCTTGTTGGCAGACAATGAATGAACTGCTTTAGCAGGAGAGTAGAGGGGGAAGGTTAGCTCTCGAAAGCAAAGCACAAAGCTTAGAACCGCATGAATATCTTAACCATTTTCTAGCTTGGATTCCTATCTAACAATGCAAATCACGAATTGACAATGTAAAACTGTTGTTTAAAGTCTTTATCAAATTAATTAAGGATACATAAGTGAATTCTTTAATCAGCAGTAAGATATTATCATGACAGATACTTTATTCAGAGTACAATTAACAATAATACTACTCTGTAATATCTGCAAAAGGATCAAGGCTGAGGAAAGTCATTATCATGTTTTAAAAAATCTTATTTTTCTATTTATTATTAAATACTACTGTTTATTATTATTATTAATATTATTATTATTATTATTATTCATATTATTATTATTATTCATATTATTATTATTAGTAGTAGTATTTCTTTTCTGTAAAAGGAGTACTCTGGTTTTTTTTTTTTTTTTTAACCCCAATCTACAACCTATATGTGTGATTACCACATTTCCTGGTACTGAGAAAATAACAGTGCTCAAAACTGACCTATAATAGAAGTCTTAAGGGCAGCTGTTGAATTGTCAACAAATGTCTATAATACAGCACCGTATAATGCAAATTAAAAACAACATTCTTAGAGTGAAACAGTCATAAGTGAATGTCTTACTAATTCTTGTATCCAACTTTTGAACACAGGCATAATACAGTAAAAAGAAATTCTGGTTACTTGCTCTTTACTGAACAGTTTCTTGAATCCATGAGGGATCAGTCCAAAACTGAGGTACTTCTGTGTTTAGGTGTCTACTAGCACCATGTCTAAAAGAATTAATTAGAAGTTAGAAAAAAACTTTCATGAATTCATGAAATAATTTGACAAAAATATGTGTCTCCTAATGGTTCTTCGACTGCTCTAACAACTGGCCTTAGAATTAAACAGGTTTATTGTTCTGATCTTTTCTTGGTGCAGGGAATCAGGTCAGAATTCTCTTCAGTGGTAATCACGCATTAGAGGTGTAACGCAAAGATCTCACAATCTGTGTCTGTACATGCATCTGTATCTGTTTAGTGCTCCAAATATCTGTATCTGTATTTGAAATTAAAAATGAAGTGGTCCTGGCCTAGACCCGGAAGGTTTTCTTTTTTTCTTTCTTTTAAAAAATAATTAATTAATTAGTTTTTTAATAGAGATGTGTGCAGGACTGTTCTTTTTAAAATCCCACTTGTGTGATTATTATTTTTGTTTGTACATGTCTGTGTAATTTTCAAATTAATTTAGTTAGTTCTATTTCTCAAAATATAAACAAATTATTAGCCTAATTTAAAGACCAATGACCCTGACAGTTACTATGAATGAATGAATGAATGAACACTGTAAAAGCATTGCTATAAATGCGTCATTCTTGTCCACATTAATGAGCAATGTCTTTGCTTTCTTCATATCTAACCCTCACTCACATGAAAGTTAAAGCGTTTTTTGTCTAGTCTCAACCAGATGCCAATTTTCTGGTAAGCTCTCTAATAAACAAGTAAATGAGTGTGCCTCCTGTTTGTATCTATATTAATATCTGTTCAGAGCACATTATTTGTTCATTCCAAATAATGTATTCATATTTGGCATCCGTATCACACATTTACTACAAATGTGGTAGATAGATTTTAGGAATTTAGGTTTAAAACAATAGACTATTCTTTTAAGACTGTTTATTCATAAATTTTAAATGCAAGACATCTGAGTTAAATATGTAAAAATTCAGTTATTACAGTTTTACTGTAATACCAGATGCAGCTCACTGAATCAGTGAAAGCTTGTCTCTGAAACATAAGGCTGAATTCTGAGCCAGCAGAATGTGAGACTGGTCTCTTTTCAGCAGCTTGGGTCTTTAGCAATGGCTAAGCATTAGCCTCTGTTGCTTGCTGTCACTCTCCATACAGCAATGAAGCAGAGCAGAAGCTGAACAAATAACCCATTAGCCACCCAGCAGGTTTAATCACAAGCATGTTGGCTAACTTTCACAAGGAGGAGTCGATATCAGCACTTCTTGCTCTGTTTATACAGTTACATATGTCTACATCCACAAGACCCCGAGCTCGCGCCTGAGCAGAGGCCAGTGGCAGAGTTGGAGAGCAGGAGTACAGACGCCACCTGACTTCCTTCTGTTCTGTTCGCAGCACATCTGAAGATGGCAAACGGCACTGTTGCTCACACCCCTCCTCGATCGGCGCATCGTCGTTGGACCCCTGCCACCAATCACGAGCCAACCGAGTTAACAGACACTTCCGCTCCACACACAACGAACCATCTGTTTTTAAGGCAAAATAAATAATGAAATAAATGTCCCTCCTAACACCACACCACGTGTCCTCTTTCTAAAGCTGCATAACAGCGAGCTGTAATTTATGAGGGTTTGTTCTGACATGGCTCTACATCAGCCGGTAGTGTTTTGCTTGAATCTGGAGTGCTGTGTGTGTTATTTTGCTTGGATTAGCATTTCCAGACGTTTTATCGTAATTGACTTGGCCAGACTTCTTAACATGATCTTTCCCTATGACTATGACGGGTCAACGTGTAGAGCTGCAGACTCCTGTAATACCCCAGCAAAGCTCAAAATGAGCTGTTATAATTCTGCATTAACAATAAGACTATGAGACCTACTATTAACCCTCTTGACTGTATGCTTGGATTGTATTATGCCTTATTTCATACTTTATTTTGGATCATTTTGTGTCTGTCAAAGTAGTAAATATCAATGTAAATGTAAAATAAAGTTCAGTTTCATAAAACTAAATTATTCTTCAAGTTATTGGAATTTTTTTTTTTTTTTGGAACTAGTAGTAATAGGCATCTAAGACTCATAAGCTCTTATTTAATTTCATTAACAATTAAAGATCTGTCTTTGTCTATGAAATGATGAAAACCTTAAATCCACTAAGGCCTCACTTTCTTCCAGAATTCAAGTTTCGCACCTTAAAGTTCCAAATTATTATTCAGTGAAACTAATAAGGAGGTATGCACTTACAAGAATGAGGAATCTTATCCCACTCTTCTTGGTGTTTATAATTATGTATGATATAAATAAATTCTAAAATATTTATGATATAATAAATTATCGAGAAACTTTGCTTTATCCGTGCTACAAATATAAAAACTGATGTGTGATGTGTGACCATTTTCACTAGTATGAATCTGTCGTGATCCAGCCTTCATAAAATAAAATGTTAGTATGTTGTTTTTCTGAGTCTATCTTGAGAGTTTTTATTTACTTATTTACTTTATGAACCCGAGGAGTATTGGGCGTGATGCACCTTTATCTATTTCCAGAGGGAGGTGTGAATTGTGTCTGTCTTCAAGTGTTACAACTACAATTCTGTTGCCTTTAGGGGGAAGACACATTCATTTTTGTCATTAAGGAGTTAAGTTACATTGTAATAAATGCATTATTGATCATATTTGACACAGAGGCCATATGTTAGCAGAGAGATCCAATTTCTCTGTAAAAACTAAGCAAAGGAGAGAAAGAAATGTCATCATTCAAGGAACCTGTTTCTAGGTTATTTTTTAAAGGCTATTTCAGGAGCTGGTTATAAATGTACCTTCCTAAATTTACCTCGGTTACATTAGTCTCAACGCCACCCCTATTAGTGTATTTTCCAAGCTCCTAGATGACCACACTTCATCTGTGGAAATTACATGGGCAAAGCACATGAATTGTAGTGTTTTAACTTTTTATAAGCAAGAGTTCATTATCTTTTCAGTTGAAGTGGATTTTCTGTTCCAAGGTTCATACCTGGGGAAAATCTGAAGCAATTTATGAAGGTTCTTTTAAAGTACTCAATCAATGTCGCACAAAGACTTTTTAGGTATCATATTTCCATACCTCGTCTCACCCCCCCCACCCCCCACTCCCCACCTCTAACCCCCTTTTCTCTTTGCCTCTTTCCTTCTCTCGAGTGACAGATGGGTTGGCCCACCTCTCTGAGGACGGTCTTAGGCAGACCTGTGTACGCCTGACAGGATGGCACAGATCAGACGACATTGTGGAAGGTGAAGAGCCTTTTCTTTCGCCAACATCACTGTGTGATGCAAGGCAAAGGGGGCCAGTGGCAGCCTGACTGGCTGGGACAGATTCAAAAAGTGCGAGACCCTGTTTTGTGTACAAAACGATGGCACAGGCAGCTGGCAGTGAGCATATGACTGATAAGGTGCTGTTTGTCCTGTGTGCTAAATCACCACTCTGTAATGCTAATCTTTCTAGAACTACTTTCATGCACTTGAATTGAACAGTAAAGCAGTTTTGCGTTATACTGTTCAGTTTTTCCTAAGCCAATGACCCATACTGGGCATTTACTATACAACTATTAGTACAAGAATATCTAATCTAAATTAGATACCCAATTATATAACGAATACTTTATGCACATCGTATGTAAGAAATACTTTGTTAGAAATTATTTTTATAATAGCACATCCTGAAATGTTTCATTCCTCATATTACAGCAATTTACCAGCAAATAATTTTTTTTTAATTAATGAAAAACACATTCTATTTATAATTTTATAGTTACATTTAATCTTTTGGAATGTCCATGAAACAAGTTAGTTCCTGTCATCACTTATAGCAGCTATAAACAGTATTTCCCTCACCAGCCTCTCTTTATTCTCTCGAAGGTAATAATTCAATTCAATTCAGTTTTATTTGTATAGCGCTTTTAACAATGGACATTGTCTCAAAGCAGCTTTACAGAACATA
>CM075016.1:16186293-16235977 GCA_037576675.1 Pangasius sanitwongsei | reverse complement strand
GGCTGGAGCTGGTCCATCTCTGGATGCCTCAGGATCCTCGTAGGGTTGGCCTCTGTCTCCTGGAGCTGGCACAATCTCTATGTGCCTCGGGATGGGTAGAAGAAGGGAAACAAGTAGAAAGGCAAAAAAATAAGACAAAAAAACACACCTTGCCATGTTAAGCAGCCATCAACAGGTGTAAAAGTCCTCTTTCCTGAAGACTCAGGCTTTCCCGTGGTGAAAAACATACAAAGCGCTTACACTGGAGATTCCTTCCATAAACATTAAATAAACATCTATTTACAGAAAACTTCACAATATCAACAAATTAGTTTTTTGTTTGTTAACTAAATTTTTTCTTTGAAAAATCATTTATTATTATCATTAGATTATGTGGAGCATCTGCAATACACATTCCTGTGTTACTATAGAAACACAGGAATGTGTATTGCAGATGCTCCATGTAATCTAATGATAGATACATAAACCTGTGATTTGCCTTGCAGCCAGCACTACCATCTGACCAGACAGATTCAACTCTGTGCTGTGGTATAAATCACAATCAGTTGATTCTTTATTATTTTATTTATTATTTATTTTTAATTCCTTCTGTACTTGTCTAAAATTTACTAATTCTAAAGTATATTTGAATGTAAAAATTAAATCAAGTTATTTTAATTCTTGTTTGTCAGTTATCTGGCAAACAACTACTTTGCATCAAATTCAAACAGAAAAGGCCAGTAGTGCTTCAGTAATCAGTTTCAGTGAACTCATGTGCGTTACATAGATTTTGCTCTTTAAAAGTATCCTGCAGATATCCTGCAAACTTCAAATCCATGCAATTCACAATCACAGTCACGAGATGCTTCTCTGGATGCGTGTGACCCTTGGCTACAGAGATGCACTGCAGCCAATTTCACCACTATATGAGCACACATCAAAAGCTATTCATCAGTGTCATGCATGTCTCCATAAAGCCCCAACCCTGTGGGGCTTCGTCTGCCGTAAAGCCGCCAAGTGAGCAACGGGCAGCAATGTAATGAGTGTCAACCAGTGGCAATGCCTAGAATGAGTCTCTGCTCGCCGTCAATTACTGTTCCAACACTCCGACGCTCTCTGGAGTCAGCAACAACTCCGCCGTCTTTGATCGGCTTGCTGAGAGCAATTATCAACCGAAGCCTTGGCGTGTAAATCCGATATGAGATCAAAATGTAAGCTTGAGCAAGCAACGGATGCACTGAGGAGGCCTTCACATCAATAATGTTGCGTTTATTAAAAAGCAAGACGTTTGATCGTGAGGTACATTCACAACAAAAAGTGTAGCGTGTACAGAATAGGTGTGAAAGCCAAAGTGGAGATGATTAGGTTGTAAATGTGTTCTGGTTGAGAAATATTATAATAATATTTACACAGTGTTGATGCTTTTAAGATTAATATAACTCTAATCTCTATGTAGTATAGCTTAAGCAAAGCTTCTTCAGTTGACCTAAATAATTTGACCTTGAACTGTGGATTACCCTGTGAATGATTTATGTATTTTCACTGTCAATGGCTGGCTATTGATGTGCAATAAGTGCTTTTTCTCAGGTTTTCTTATGTGCATTAAAACTTGTTGAGGTGCTCCAAAAACATTTGGTTACACTAAGGCCCATTTGGTTTCATTTGACTTGTCAAACATTGCCAACTTGGACACAAACCATTTCCTATGAGCAAACATGGCATGCTGTAAAGCAGAGAGAGGCAATGTGTGCCTCGGCAAACACGGAGGTGGATGGATGGGCACGCCGCGCCGGGCTAAATGGCTTAACACCAGCCACTCTACTAATGGAGCTGACAGAGCAAGCAGGCATTTGCTCATTGTAGAATGGGGAGAATGGCAGAATTACTGTCAGCCCAGTGAAACATATGGTCAAAGTGTTTGTTAAATACACATTTTAAGAGATTGGGTGAATTGATTATGCACTCAGCTGTTGATAGAGTTTCTGCAATGCTGGATGTACAAACGATTGATTTTTAAAAATTTATAGCCTGTATTTTGCTACAATAAACATAGGAAAAATTAAATTGCTCACACGAAATAGGCATGGTGGCATTACAGTGACCAGAGAGCAGTGTTTCCATTTTGGTAAGGAAACACCATTTGTAAGAGATTTGACTTTATGACCCTGGTAGCAAACCTGAGCAATGAGGGAAGGAGAGTACAGTGGAGAGACTGGTGCATTCAGAGAAAAGCATTCAATAGACTTCAGAAAATAAGTTTTAAAAATCAAAAATAATATTTAGTGTACATTTAATCTAATGATAAACAATTAATAATTTATTAGCATTTCTACTCCAACAATCCTAAAGCTGTCATAAATTCTATAGTGATGTATCTGGTGCAATAAACTTTGGAAGCCTTAATGTTGTAAACAAAGAAGGTTCGTGCTTATTGTTTTGGTGATGAGGAATGTTGCGGTGAAATTATTGCCTATATAACCTGGATGCTATCATGTCTAACACTTGTGATTAATACAGTGGATGTATGACACACACACATTAGATATATATATATATATATATATATATATATATATATATATATATATATATAATGTGTGTATGTATGTATGTATAAACTAAAACGCGATTTTGAGGGCAGAGAAGGTTTTGCATGATATTTCAATCTGAGATATTTGAATTAACCACCATCATTTGTGTCCTCTTGAGAACCGTGACAATCATTTTACCAGACAAATTTGACCACAGCTTTGGGCTAATACATGTGCATGTCTGTCTGTGGCCTTGGTGTTCAACTACGTTCGCACAAAACTGAGGCTTTTTTGAAAAGGAGAGATTCCATTGTGATTATTTACAAAATACTTTTAGTGTCAGGCTCCATAGGAGAAGAAGGAGAAGAAGAAACAATCGTATTTGACATTAAACCCTAAAGCAAATTAATCAGTCACCTTGTCACCTAAGCTTGAGGATTAGTGCCATTTTAAAAAGGTGTGTTAACACAAGGGTACATTTGTAATCTCACCTTTCTTGGTTTTGTGGAACTTGAAATGATCCTCACAATTTCTTGCCTTTTTTTTTTTTTTTTTTTTTTTTTTTTAATACAGAAAGTTCTACATAGGCTTGCTTGAAATGAATCACTGCTTATGTTCATTACCCAATCTTCACCCAGTTTTTTCTTTTCTTTTCTTTTCTTCCATGTTTGTCTATATAATGCCACTAACGTGTCTTAATCAGGTAGCCACTGAAAATCTTACAAGTGGTGAAGGATTAGCTCACTCTGAGACTTCACTGCCATTCCCACTGGACTCGCAGCCACAGAGACAAAGCTCAGGTTTGATCTGAAGTGTAGGACACACCACTGGTTTGCAAGCTGGGCTTTTCCATGTGAGCCTGTCAGGAACACTTTTAACAGGACCATAGACTGTCTTTTAAATGAACGATTTCCTAAACAAGGAATATTATCATGGTGCACATAACTGGAAATATCTACTTGAAAGTTCCAAATATACAAACATGAAATAAACAATAAAAAAGCTACAAGAGCTCATGTGTTTGATTTCTGATTCTGTTTGACACACACACACGCACAGCTGAATGGAGCTGGATTGGAGCTGAGCACAGTATCTTTTAATCTAGTTAAATCATAAGCAAGTGGCACCGAGCATTAAAGGTTTTTTTTTTTTTCATTCACTGTCACATTTGGAAAAAAAAAAAAGTCCATTCAGAACCCTAGACTTAATAAACTGTAGGTCTACATAAAACCGTCCTTTCTAAACTTTTACTTAATAAGACAGAATGCTGAAAGCTTCCTTAAATTTAATGTGGTTCAAGTTTAAATTAGATACTGATTTTCCCCGGACTGTCTTTTGACTAAATGCATTGTGGTCGGATCTCTAACCATGAAAAAAAAAACAAAAAAAACAAAGCTCGTAGACGTAAAATGGCAGGTTTTTCCCATCAAAAATGGTTTCCTAAAGCTATAATTTTAGCCAAGCAACATTCCTAAAGCTCAAGCGTGTATTGTCAGTATCATGCCTATTTACGCTGACCTCTGCTTAAATTCCCTGTGTGTGAGTTTGTGTTGTAGTGGAACATCTTAACAGCAGCCCAAAAGTGAATTCAATTGTTTGAGGAGTGACAACTCGAATGCATTTCAACACCGTTTTATTACAGAAGTGTAGCTATTGCCATTTCCTCCTCAATGCTGAATATATTTTTACATTCAATAAACACTGACTTTCTTTTTTTCTGCTGTAAAAAAGACAAAAACATGAATGAGCGTACTGCAGGGCATAGCTGCCATCTGTTATGGAACAACTACATGTATCCAATCACATGAAAAAGCAGCATTGATGTGTAGTAACCTGAATATACATATTCTTATGTTCAGAGATTATGGAGGAGTCAATGGAAATGAAACATTTATCTCCAACCTTTGACTATGAATTCTTAATTTTTAAAAAAAAAAAAATTGTCTACAGGAAAGCTAAAATGTACATATTAATTATGATATAGATATGGCCTAGGAATGTGTGAAATTCTGAAACAATAGTTTCCTTTAAATAACGGATTGAACTGGATTGATTGGTGTACCCTGTAAAATATATTTTTTTAAATCTCAGAAATGAAAGAAATTAAATGACAACAGCATAGGGTCAAACCAGTTTTCAAATCTTAAACAATCAGTCATCAGGAATGTTTATTTCTCTATTTTCTCCATGTTCAGGATGGACTTGATCATCCAAAAGAAACAAATAACACAGACATTTGTAGTTCCTCTGTTGTTGTACTTCATCACTTATTTCTTAGTAACAGGTAAGTGAATTTTATGGGATCTTGCTCACCCATTGAATTGTGAATCACCTCAAATGTGTGCTTGTTTCATTTCACGGTGGAGAGTTTGATAGGCTTTATTCTGATACAAATACACTGAATTATTAGCTGCTACTCAGCATGACACCAAGTAGATGGGTAATGAAAATAAATGAGCACTCCACAAATGATTTAAAGAGATCTTAGTAAAAGAGGTTGAGATTTATTCACCCACATTCTCCAGACTAGAAACCTGTCTAAATAGATGAACACATATTTCCAGAAACAGCCAATTTCTCCAGAGTTTGCCATGTGTCAGTCTGGCATGCTCAAATTCCCCTCGATTTATTGAAAAAGAAACAAACATCAAAGGAGAGCGACTACCGTAACTAGGACAGTAGGGTTTACACGCTGCCCATCTCTGTCCATAAAGTGCACTCTTTGTCCCGGGGAACGACGGAGACAACAGAAAGAGGAATCCGGAGAAGTCCTGATCTCACACAAAATTCATAAGAATTCTAATGACTGAGCATTTTTTGTTGGATTTCATATGAATGGAGTTGTAAGAGAAGCTATGAGCGATAACCCCTCCACCACTGAAACGTTCATAACTTTTCATACTAGCTGTGAATTCTTACGAATTTTAAAAGACCAATGTGGCAGAGTCTGTGCTCGATGATCAGTAGACGTAGCCTTCGCTGTAAGGGTGGGGGTTGCAGTAGGCTCCGTCCTGAACGTATGCCACGCTTTCGTCGTAGTGTGACAGTGGCACCGTCTCCTCTTCGTTGATCTGCCTCTCCATGTCGGTCTTCAGCACGGGCCGCTGATTGTCAGGGAAGGCCATGGAGAACAAGGCCTCGGGGTCGCACACAAACTTATACACGTATCTCTCACCTGCCACCTACAGAGCCAAAAAAAAAAAAAAAAAAGAGACGAGACGAGATCAGTTTCACTTTATGGTGCTGCTTGAACATGGACGTGAACATATTTTACTAGCTTTGTAATAGATTTTTGCAGAAAAGGTAATACATATTACATAAAATGTAATACATTTTTTCATAATGCATTAGCTTTGTCACATCCTTTACCTTCTGCATGATCCCTTTCTCATAGTAGTAGCGTAACGAGCGGCTGAGTTTGTCGTAGTTCATGGCAGGGCGATTCTTTTGGATCCCCCAGCGTCGTGCCACCTTCGGAATAAAAAATGGCCATAAGCACAAAAGAGGAATTCATTAATTCTCAACCGCAATCGGTCTTTATCATGGAATAGTCTCTAATTATATACGACACATATTATTTTAGTCTCTAAAACTCCTTCAGGTGGACATACTGTATGTATCATTAGAGATGTGCTCATTAGGATGAGTGAAGCATGGCAGATGTTATGGCACCTGTCTGTATGCCCCCTGCTTCTTTTTCAAATCTCCCTCCCTCTATTCTCCCTGAACCTGCCACAGTCGGCCTTTTTTCATTCACGTCGTCCACCTGCCTGGTCAAACCCTGCAGCCCTGGGTCACCTGATGGCATGAATTGGCCCCCTGTCCCCTACAGCTGCCCAATGGGCCTGTGCCAGCTTCCTCCACACACACACACACACACACACACACACACACACACACATACACAGGCTAAAGGGAGCTCTGCTGTGCTGGTAGCAGCTCACAAACGCAGCACTGTTAGTCTCCTTGAAAACCTCAGCCAGTCAACATAGCTTTCGCTTTCGAAATATTTAGCAGTCAGCTCTCTGCTGCATGCTGTGTTTGGATGGACATAAAAGCTTGCTGTCTATTAAACAAGGCCTGGCCTTCTTTATGGCCATCAAAACATGGCCATGAGTTCAGACTCAACATATAACATGGTGGTTTGAAGGAGGAGTGAAAATAACTTGATTTGGCTAAATAGGTTTGGCTTAAATTTAGTAAATTGAATGAAGTAACCAAGTGATGAAGTAAGTCACAGCATATTAGTGCTGGAGGACCTGATTTAACACCAGCCTTATCTAGTTCTAATGTCAATTAATTGTAATTAAAGTGTTGAGGATCATTAATGCAGTGTTTAAATGCGATTTTCCAAATAACAATGCACCATGAATAATTACTTAACTAAAAATAAAAAAACCTTATTTTTTTATGTTCTGTTTGTTTAAAGTGATCAGTTCTTTATTTTCTAATCCAAGTAAAGCATGACACTTTCACATGTCTGCATACCTGACATCAGGAGGATTCCCACAAAACTGTAACATGAATGTTGTTTATATTGCTAATAATTGTGGCTACTCATAGTGCAAGATAATATACAGTGGGATATTTAATCCCTTATACTGTTGGCTTATTATTCAATTATTCATCTTAAAGCGTATTATAAGGAAAGTACATCTTTGTAGTTTAATACATTTCATATTGCTTTACATAACGCGTCATTTTTTTCTCATCATGAGATTATGATCAAACAACAATAATATTATTATGCCTATTTCTACACTTTTTAAATTTTAAGCTTGAAATGATGGTAGATAAATTACCTTCTTTCTAAAACTAAATGCTAGAAAATAAAGGAACATTTGCTGCAGAGCAAGTTTCAAGCTTGAAGTTAAAAATGGATAGAAATGAGAAATATTATAAAAATTTATATTATGAAAAATATTTACACTTAATAGGACATCATCTTTTGCAGTGAAGCATTGAAGGTAGGATTAACTTTGGATGCAGTACCTCCTCTGGTTCAATGAGTTTGAACTCCATTCCTCGGCCAGTCCACGCTATGAAGTGGGAGTTGGAGGGGTCGTCCAGCAGGGCCACCAGGAACTGCCAGAGCTGCAGTGAGCCACGCCTCTGATAGGTGGGACCCTCACGGTAAAGCCCTGCCTCCTGTTTGATGTCGCCTGCAGGCATGAAACAGCTGATCAGGTCAGGGTTTCAACAGTGTGTTTTAACTGAGGAGTACAGTAAATCTCACAGGTCAGAATACAGGATGTTTCTGCCACTTAATCTCCAAAATAAAGCAGGTCGTGATAGTGGACAACAATAAAGCAATGCAGATTTGCTTCCTTTTAACAGGAAAACTAGAGTTTAGTCATATATAATGTAAATTATCCATAATACTAGGAAACAATCTTTCATGTAGAAGATCCCTAATGCTAGAAAATGATAGGAACTAGATATAGATAACCATAAATTGCCTGCATGATAATATGCAATTTTCCAAATCTGAACATCATAACGGCAAACCCACAACTGACATGTAATTAGAGTTGGATAATAAGTATCAAATGATAAGTATCATATGAGAATATTTCAAAAATATTTAGTGTTGACAGGCAAACAGTGAACACATAAAAAATGAAATCAAAATATTTAGTTATTTATAAAAAATGTTAAATATTATTTAACCATTAAAAAGTAAAGGAAAATTAAACAATCAGTACTGAAATATACATTGTTACTTTATTAGTATATTGAAATATATTTAATTTCTTATCAATTACAGTTAGTAACAACTGGGCTGTGAAAGCACTGACACCTGATGATACCTTGTGATACACACAGAAAAGTGTACCCTCTGGACAAACAAACAAACAAACAAACAAACAACTAAACAAACCCACCCCTGTAATGGTTATCCTTTTAATGGGAGTGAGATTTTACGTCTGTTAATTTTTAAGATATTATAGATAGTTGAATTTGTCTGCTTTTTGACATTACCACTTCATTTGGCATGAAAATAATTCAAATGAGAAATTCATTTATTTCACTGCCTGTGTAACGCTGAAACCCAGCAGCTATTTATGACATTATATCAATAATTATAGTAATACCCAATAACAGTAACTGTTTTGGACACTGACCTTAAATGAATAGTTTTGAATCATGTTATCCTAACTATCTCTTCATGGATGAAAGCACAGCATGCCAGAACCCATACGCACGCACACACGCACGCACCCTGACGTCATTGTTCCACTAGTTTGCATGAGTGTGTTTAATCACAAAATGTATAGGTTACTAATTTCCAGGCAGCAAGGAACTGAAGATCCGATATCATCAATAGCAGGTGTTAGGCATGAACAGATTGCAGCAATTAGTGCTGTGTGTTAGGCGTGTACATATGTTTAGATTTATATTTAGATAAAATATGTGCTGTTTTAACACATGAAAAAAAAAAAGAAAAGCTAATGGTGTCTGAAAGACAGCTTTCAGTTACACGCAGGTATTTTCTCAGACAGCAAACGCATTCATCATAGAATCCTTCAATAAATAAAACGTTGTACAGGTGAATAAATCTAAATTTCTGATACATTTGGAAACTGACAATAGACTGAGATCTTACTACCCAATGTCTACAATGATGATTACATTCCAAAATAAAAGTTACCTTCAGCCTTTTCTGGTACTACACATGTGTCATCATAGAAATGCCTGGCGCCTTTATCAAACATGCAACCTGCAGCAACAAGACATGTCTCATTACTACGTACAGATGAAACACACAGGACCTACTTTACTTTTAGATATAACAAATGTTAAGCTTTAAACGATACCTTCAGTTCTGTTTGCATGAGCCAAAAAACCCTCTTGTCTCAGGTACACCGAGTGGCAGCTAGGCACTTCTGCGGAACATAAAGAAGGAAATAAAGAAATAATTGAATAGGAATACATTTCCAATGCCATGAATTAAAGTATGACATAGGCAAATAAAAGGATCAAACACCTGCAAGCATGTGGCACTATATTTTTCAATTTTGTTATCGTGTATTGTAATTCAATCAAAGCAAAGGTGCAGTTTCTAAGTGAATGCTCAATAAAACAGCTAACCCTGTTCATTTGAGCCTATAAAGATCTTTCAAGGCCTCATCCAAGTAATGGCCCTGTCAAGGAAATTACTGTTAATTAAATTAGCCACTGCCCTCCCATCCTCTCTACAGCACACAACAAACATGCTCTTTTTATGGGACTAAATTCTTCTAAATGACAAGGTGAAGACACAAAACACGCCAAAGTTTTCCACCCTCGAAGTAAAGAAGTTGTAATGAATTTTCATATAGCTTTGCTTTCATATAGGCTATACAATTTTGAGTATATACGCATAGAAAATAGAAAATATAAATATTTAAATAAAATGTGCTATATACTGTCATGAATATAAGCATCAAATAATAGATTCTGAATCTGAATTATAAATACATTTTCAAATGTATTTCTCCAAAATGCAAAGCGACATGTCTGTTTCTCAGGAGAGGGGATTAGGGCTTATGTGTCCTGATTCACATAACCACTACAGGAAGCAGCTGAGGGCCAGACGCTACATTCCTTCCTGACAGGCTGCTCCAGTGTACCTCTACGTTTTTTTTTTTTGTGTTTTTTTTTTATGAATGAACAGCAAACGCCACTTCATTCATGCCAGAGCTGAGCCAATAGCCTGGGGGCCCCGGGGGAGAGATTATAGGGGCCCTTCTCTCCTCCCTGCTCCAGCCAGGCCCTCAGGAAATGAGACCAGAGCCCCTTTTCTCTACTAATGCAATAATTCTATCAGTCACCCCATCCCTCACACAGCCACGATCTGCCTTTAGAAAAAAAAAACAACAGCATTTACCGGAACAGTCTCAGACTCTTTCCTGTCATACTTGTAGGGAGGTTAGTACTCGGCTGAGGGGAGGTTATTAGCAAATTTAGGCTGACTGTTCCCGCTAACCAAATGCTAAACATCTGTGCGCTATGTATAATTAATTCATTTGTAAAAATGCACTCCAGAAGAGGGGACAAGCTGAAACGTGCTCTGGTGCGCACAAACACACACACTGAGACACGGAAGATTTGGATTAAAATGTGACCAAAACCGAAAATAAGATACAAGCCATAATACTGTATTGTATTCTTTCTATAAGGTTTGCTTAATTTAACATGGACCCTGTGTGAGAAAATCTTACTCTAACATCTACAGAGCAATGTCTTATTCCTTAACATACAACATATTAATATGTGCTTTTTTGCATTTATGTAAATCACCTGAGTCATAGGTGAAATCTCGTGGCTCTTGCTTTATCATCATAGAAGGAGGATAAGATTGAGGCAGGGGGGCTCCCACTATGAGTGGATGCTCAAACAGTGGATCTGAGTATTCCTGCTTAAACCCTTGGGACTGGAAGGGAATGCTGGGTTCAGACATTTGTCTGTGGTACAAGGGACGTCCGTCTCGCCCCATCGCAGCTGGAGAGGGGAATGAATGACACGGCTCTGACAACTGACGCCGGAACCTGAGGAAAGTCATTACAGCAAAACTCAGCATGGAAACTGGAATGTTTACATAAATTAAAACTGAACTTTTAGCACTTTTTTATATACATTTTTTTTTTTACATACGTTATATTCATGAAAAAAGTGCGAAAAGTTCATTTTTAATTCACAACAATCATCTCATAATTAATAATAATCATCCAGCATAACTCATATTTCAGTCCCGTCCCTAGGGCAGAAAACACAAACTTCTCTCCCTCAGCTACTAGAGAGCTCAACTCATTGCTGAATACTACTTCAGTTTGGAACAGAAAAATGTTTTTCTGCATCGAATTGCTTCTGTATATTTGCATTCAACACTGATTGGATCAGCCTCATTTAGAGTTATTATTAAGTTATACTTCTACATCTCTTGTATCACATTAGTTATTATTTAATGTGGCATTTTTAATGTCTTCCTGTTGTCTTGTGCTTTATTGTTGACTTGCGCGTGCACACAGAGCCATACCAAACCCACTGACACTGTTGTGCGGAAATGAAATTAAAAAAAAAAAAAAATCAGCATTGTTCCCATTGTCCCACTTATTTAAGATAATGACATTTTTTTCTTACTGTCCTTCTAGTTTGTTGACATATAAATAATGATAACCTTCTGCCATCAGTGTTTTGCAAAGTATCTTTTTCCACTAAACAGTTTTCAAATTTCAAACATTTGAGTTGTTGTGAAAGCCCCAGTTTACAACGTCAAATGCTTTCTCTGCTTCAGAAAAAAAAAGCTATGAGACACTTTTTATGGTCAATCTTGCTGCTACACTTTTCTGACACTGATTTCATCCATCCAGTACTGTTGTGTTGTCCTGTCTAGTTAGAATATTAATTTACTCTATATTTTGTACACTTTAGGTAGTCCTGTGCACTGTGCTACTGCATGCTCCTGAAGAAATCACATTTTATATGGAGGAATGACAATCAAACTCACTTGCTTTGACTTCAAGTGTGAATTGTTAATAATATATTAATAATATATTAATGCTAATATTTAAAGAATGTATTCCTTTGATTCATCTCAGTTGTTTTTAATGTATAGCAGAAGGTATGACTGACCCCAACCTCTCAGTAGTTACTTTAATAATTATTTTCACATCTTTAGCAATAAGCGATAACATACCTAGAGGATAGTATTGGACCTTTGTCTGGTTTATATAGTATAGAAACGAGGGATGTATTCATATAAAGAGATTATTGCTGACTGTGGTTCCCAGAAATTCTGACAAGAAAGTGGAATCCTGGAATCCTGGGATCAGAAACTGCTTACGGTAGAGCAAGCACATCTCTCCAGTATTTAATAAGTGTCAATAAATCTTGAATATTGACTGTGCATAATGGCATTTAACCATCATAACCATTTAAACACTCTATGTACCAGGTACAGGTATATATTTGATATGACCTATATGTATAAGTAGCTCAAGCCTGTTTTGGCTCAGTATTTGCATAAATACCTGTGGTCAATGTTGTAGGTGGTGTCGGGGAGGGGCTGTGGGCCGTTGAGGTGGGGGTATGTTCTGTCTGGTTTGGGGGTGAGGCCAGCACTGGGAGACACATGGTGCTGATGGGGAGATACAGGCGTGCTGCAGGGCGTAGTCGCAGGACTGGAGCCCTTCATTCCTGCTGCATGCTTTTGCTCGTAGGCACTGCAATCATCAGGGAATGAGAGGAAATTGGTTAGAGCCATAATGATTTGCAGAAAAGAAGCTCTATCAGGATAAGCTGATGGAAATATATGTAATTGTGTACATTAGCTGGAGAACTTTGTTTAACTACCTTGCACATGAGAACTGCAGCTGACATCAACACTTCAACTTTGACTTTGCAAATGCAATTACGTGCCATTCAGACTCATTTAAACATAACATGCACATTTCTACCATTTCATCCTTCAGCTCAAAAGAGAACATTGTTCGCACTGAGCTCGCTAGTTTAGCTCAGGTGTCATCAAGCTAGTCGTATTTTTCAGCACTGTGTTCGTTTGAGTCCAATTTACACCCTTTACAACATGGAATGTCATGAGTGTATCATCAAATCAATGGAAAGATGACTGTAACCAGGCAACCATGTTTCATGTGGATGGTTGTCCAAGTGGAGAGAAAATTAGGTACATGCATTGTGATATAGTAATTGCACTTTTTTTTTTGCCCTTTTGGTTTTAGATGCACCTGCTGTTTTGTTTCACATAGCACAATTTCTTCTGAATGAAAAATTGTGAATTTGGGGGGGGGGGGGGGTATTGGTGTAAATTATGAATATTGCACCACTGTTTTTGAAAACATAGCTTCACTCTGACTGGAAACTTGAAGCACAAGTATCTCAGATATGAACAACATATGATTGTACCCATGTACTGTGCAATATATATTAAGTAAATATTAGAAGACAAATTTGCAACATGTGACACACAGAGCAATAGACTACATTATGTTGCGCGCACACAAAAGTGAATCACACTACGTTTGAAAAGGACCATGCAGACATGGACTGTGGGTTTCTATGGCTGCTGAAGAAATTAATCAGGGAAAAATTAACCACAGCAAGAAAAGCCAGCAGGACAATTAAACAGGGGAAAAAATAGAAGATTCAAAGTTATTTAATATTGCAGTTACATATTGTGAAGATGATGGGATATTTAGAAATTCTGCCTGTCTCTTATAGCATTATCAATGATCCAGTTACTACAGGGAAACTAATAGAAAGTGTATGTAGTAATGAATGTGACATCTAAGTGAGTATAATAGGTTAAAGGAGCACTACAGTCTTATGGTTTTCATTGTCCTATAATCTTTTGTAATGTTTTTCGCAGAAAAGGCCAAAGAGACCTCATTCTGAATCTTATCTGAATGCTGTATTGGTGAATGTGTGTGTGTGTGTGTAATTGACCATACCTGATATTGTACATGCATTTCTCTCCATAGTGGAGCTTGAAGGGTCTCTCCTGACTGCAGGCTGATCCCAGATTAGCACAGGGGCTGTGGGGCTCGCGCTTTATCCTCAACTGCAGCCCGTGGAATGCCACTGTATACATGTGATAGAGAGAAAGAGAACCGGTGAATATAACGAAGTTAAAAATTCACTGATGAGAGCTTCAGCTACCATCAAGGCGCTGAAACACCCTAAGAAAACCCATTTAATGAGTTGTTAAACCACATGTACTAATACAAAAGTTAACCCAAGATGAAACATAATTAAATTTATTTCATTGTGTCTAAGAGTCATCTCATTTCCTGGCGTGGGTGTGACCCACTGAAAACGCATGCTCTCTTTTAGCTGTATGCAGATATCGCCCAGACCAGAAGGATATCATTGATCATGTGGCTCTCTCTCTCTCTCTCTCTCTATCCCTTCGCCTTCCCACACCATTCCCATTTCTCATGCCTTAAAGGGCTGTTAAGAGCTGAACGACTGCTGATGAATCTCCTGTCCTTCTGAGAAAAGATCAACGCTAAGTCAGTTAGCCTAGCGAAGCAGCTCTTAGTCAGTCTGTACAGCATTGAGAAGTAATGCGGCACTGCTGCTGACACTCACTAAGGGTGGATTGGGCTACACCTGGAAAATATTCATTTTCAGCAGTTATCAAACCACCTGGACATCTGTCTATCCATCCAGCTTTCCACCCATCTATATATCCATTCCGTAATGGATAAATAAAGGTTGGAGAGTCTATAAAAAAATCCTCTAGCAGCTGTCCTCACCATAGTGGAAAATCATAGAGACTAATTCCCAACCCCCTGCGAGAATTGACCTTTTACGATCATTGATCGGAGGTTAAAAAGGCACAAGATAAAGACCTCTGACAATGTCGAACAGAGTAACACTCGTTAAGCAGTGGCTCCATCGCCGTAATTATGAGGGTGTAATGAGGGTGGAGATGCGTTATTCCAACTGATGATGATGGATTCTGACTTGACCAGCCACAAGGTTTCAATTTCACTAGCTATTTACATTAAGTCTACTTTTTCTTTTTCTGAGCAAACGAAGCATTGTGTAACAAACTGTATAACACAATTAAAGGGTAGATGAAACACATGGGCAATGGATAACATAATGCATTTAAAAATAAGGTCATATTTTTATTGTGATAATCAGTACCAGCAGGTATATTACTTACTGTAATATCAGTATATCAAAGCACTAATCATTTTATTACCACTGGAAAAGAACAACAACAAAAAAATCCAATACTGTTTTCATTACAATAATATTTACAGATTATTTTCTATGGCCCAAAACAAGAACCACTTAAGGTACAGAAAAATACACCATTATAGATTTTAGTCTGAGGAACAAAAGTATATGAATCAATACAAAATGTATTTGCTCTTCAGCGAAGCTAAACCCTATTTTCAGCGGGGGACGTCATGCGTGCGACTCTTTCAAGATTGCAGCAATTACAGACACATTGATTTCTCTTAATGGATGGCATTATGAGGGATTTGTCTGTGGCATTTGCTGGTATTATTCATTTCCTCAAATTGTGGATGATAGTTTAAAAAACTATAAAGACTGCCAGATTTCCCATTCACATTAGCACATTTCCGATTGTTATGGAAAACAGAATATAGTCACAATGTATAACATGATTAATAATAATAATAATAATAATAATAATAATAATAATAATAATTTTAGTCATATGTGGGTTTCCTGTAAATATATAAAAAATGACTAATTATTACTTTGCACTCCTGACATGGATGTCTTGCTTACAATATTAGAACAGAATAGTCAGAAAAGCATCAAACATGTTGATAAACGATTAAGGGCTATATATATTTTTTTAATAATAATACAGTTATACTGAGGCAAATCTTGCATTTATTAAAAACGATGTTATTAAATAAACTGGTAGATAATGGGAGTATGAAAGGTCAACTGAGGAATCGTAAGTTCTTACAGATACAGAATGAAAACTATTCTGGTTTCATTCACTTTTTTTCAGCTGTTACATAGTCTTTACCTATTTTGTGTTCATTCCTGAATGCACTGAGTAAAATATTGAGCCTTTCTTATTAAAGACAATAACACAGTGTTATAAATGTATGAACTTCTGGACTGGATATCAGACTGTTTTTTTTTTTTTTTTTTTTTAAAAGAACTCCCTACAAACCCAAACATCTACATTTCCCAGCATTTAGGTTTAGTTTCTCTCAAATCCCTCTAGTTTATTCGGATTCATTTTGTCTCTTTTATAGCCCTGTGCTTTGTGTGGTTGTGTGCTAAAGGAAAGTGAGCGAGAGGGGCCGTGCCAGCGTGGACACATATGGGAGGGCTGCATGCTAGGCTGCCTGTTCAGGAGCGCCACAACCGCGCCCTCGCCCTCCCACCATCTGCCTGTCCCTCCTCTCCTGCCCTGCTCTTCCCTCGCATGCATCCACAAATGCCAGCTAACAGCACTGAGCCGGCTCAATGACACTGCACTACAGTGCACAGGGACGCAAAGTGGATGTGTTTTTAAAAATATACATCTGGTACACAAACCAGCAGCTGATTCAGTACAGTAAGTGCACTATATCTACTATTGTGTAGAATTATATTAGGTGGAGCGATATTTTATTCTGGAGTGAGGTCACACAATAAATCCCTGGCCATTATAAATGCTGTTATTGTGATCTCACAGTCCTAACTGTGTGTTTCACGCTTTACACTAAAACACTGAGCCAAGAACTCCTGATTTAACTCATGATGAGGAGAAATACAGCCGGCTACAGTACTCTCATAAGCAACAGTATTGTGTGCTGCTTGGTGAACTTCCGTCACAAGACAAAGCCCTCTGTTTTTTTCAGCGTCCTCAATGCGGCGGTGTGTTTTGGCTTCTCTTTAAGACATAAGCTGGCCTCATACCCCACTGTGCCACACTCAGTCCATGCCACTTCCGATACTGGCACTGAATCCGCTGATCGCCCCGAGCCAAGTCTACTTCCTATGGCCATTTAAAGTAGTACCGGAGCTAGCTACACACACACACACACACACACACACACACACACACACACACACACACACACACACACAGCCTACAACTCAGCCTTACATCTACTTACAGAGATAGCAATAAACTGTTATGAAATATTTTACTAAACAATGCAATACAAATCTACTACAGTTTTATAAAACCTGATTTGAAAAGCGTATACTGGTGTTTTTTTTAATATGCTAATTTTATAAATAGCTTTTGTTGCATGTAAAACATTGAGTGACTATTTTACTATCAAGTGTCAAATCATGTAAAACCTTTAGTAATTTTAGAAAGGTACAGTACAAAAAGCAAAATAAAAATGTATTATACTTACAGTTTTCACCCTGAAAGTCAGGAACAAACTGCTCATCGTTGTCTGGAACTTGAGCTGAACAGAGAAAAGAAAAAAGACGAGAACAGGACCAGATTAGTTTCTTTCCTCCTTGCCTGTGGCTAACTCGAAGAGTTAACACAATCTGTATTTAAGTCATTTCCTCTATTAAGCTCCAATGATTTAAACAGTAATGAATCAAAAATCGTAATCCTACGCATGAGGACGTTTATTCATTTATAACAAAGGAGACATATCCTCTAATTATGTCAATAATCTAATTTAGACTTCATTTGCTGAACAGAACAGGACCCTGCGTGTGAAACACATCCTAAATCTCTGTCAGTCATGTTCTGAGATAAAATTCTGTGAGTGAGGGTTAAATCATCACATCGAAAGAAATATTACGTTTTTGAGCAATCCAAGCACCAAAATACTCATAACGCTAAATCTTCCTTTGAGAAAATATCTGCAATATTTTCTACTCCCTTTGTTTTGATGAGTGTTTTTTTTTTTTTTTTCTTTGAGGCAAGACAGGGGGACAGCCATGCACCCAAAAAAACACCCATTGTTCACACCGTCTAATTGGGACACGTCCCCACTGGTGAATGCACCTGTACCTGCCGCGTCGGCTCTCCTCCAAACCAAGCATCTCTCCTCCACTGCTGCCTAATGCTAAAATAATGAATCCTTCAGTACAGACAGCAATCACGCTTGTTCATGTTTATGTTCCACACATTTTACACATTGAGTGTGTGTCTGTTTCCCACAAGCCCGATCTGGTGAAAAAGCCAGTGAGGCAAAAAGCAGTATGAGACCTCTGAGCGCCAGACTATTAGCACATTCATTTTGGAGTGATAAATATGGATTTCCATTTTCACACCAACAGTAACATGTCAGGACACACTAATATAAATATACAAATACACTGCCCTTTTATTTGGTTTAATGACGGCAATAAGTTAATTTTTTGCTTTCTTAACACACTCACACACACACACACTCTCTCGTGTCCACTCTAACACATATTGGATGCAAAGCAGATGACAGGTGACTTATCTTTATGGTACAAGCCTGTGTGGTTATAAAGGTGTTTAAAAGCTCAAACAGCACTTCAAATATGCACAGCAACATCGCCATTACGAAATTGCCACCCATCTGACAGATTGCTCCAATTTTGCACCGAAAAAGGAGCTGATAACAGTCATGTCTACCATTTAGCTACCATGTTTGGATGAAATAAGAAAGAAAGGAGGCACAAAAGACAAAAGAGTATAGGTTAATGCAAATGAGAGGGAGATGAAGAGACAGGGAGAAGGAAGAAAGCTGCAGGACTCAGCAGGGTGAATGAGAGAGCCTGTGAATGAGACAGCTGATCCAGGCAGCACTACTGAGGACGGCCTGGGAGTTGGAGCACTGCCGTCATTCACAGGAAAAAAAAAAAGAGCCACACAGTGAAAATGCAGGCCTCGAATGACTCGATCATTCCACACAGATGCACAATGGTACAAACACACTATTACAACTTCTCTGTACAATTCACATTAAAGTGACACTGGACTTGCGGATTGCCTTTATGACATGAACCTACAACCAAACTGACTTGACATGATAAATTATTTATAATTATTCCTACCATTTCAGAAGATGCTTCCCTGCATGACTTGGATAAAAATATCTTTTTACAAATGCATCTATTTTTTCCTAAAGGGACTTAGAGCTGGCTGCCCTGGCAGAAATGACACACGCGTGTCAAATGACCACCCAATCACCTCTTTAGTCTCTCACATCGGAAATACAGTCTGACTCTCATATGTCTTCCTCTTCTTTCCAATTACCTGAGACGATAAATCTCTGAAATGATTCCAGTAGTTCTTCGTTTTGGTTCTAATGGACAGGAGGTCGTCTATTAAATCTAGCTACAATTTGCCTACAACCTCTGGCCACCGTGGCTGACTGATGTAAGACAGACTGAATTGGGTTTGTCACTATAATATCTACAGCAGTGGACAGTTCTTCTTTTTTTAATCCCCATCTTCCTTCCTGAGGCACTAAAATATTTAAATGATGTCTTATTCTTTTAAAGGCCCTGAGGAGGAATCGCTATAATCACACTGGCACTGAGGAAAGTAAAGTATCCTCAAATCTATTCCTAAGCGGGCTTCTCATTCGAAAATTCTTTAGCAGTACTGCGAGGATTTTCAAACGTGTTAAAGAATACATGACGATGGTCTAAGGTTATCAAATATTGAGATTCTTTCACACCTATGTGTGCGCGGGTCATATTTTAGTCCATTTGATGGTAATGATAATGTCTTTATACACATTTTATTACATTGAACATTTGTGAAGCACACAATAACTGCAAAGTCTATTACTGTAATTCACCAAGTTAATAATAAAGGTTAATAATAAACGTGTATAATGAATTTTTTTCCTAAATGTCTTGACTTAATTATAAATGTCCAATTATATTTCTTGATGCCAATATGGCTAAAAAGTGAAATCATAAACAAAAAACAAGAACATTAATTTAATTGCTCATTTCGTGTACAGCACAGACCCTAAACAAGAAAGACGCAGATTGTGGAAATATGTCCCTAATGCAAAGCACTGGTCCTAGTTTTACAAAACTACTTTGCATAATTTTAATGTGACAATCTAGTTTGTTTATTTAAAATATGCACATAAAAGATGAGCTTGACCTTCTGGGTCAAACTGCTTGGAAAGATATTAGAAATCCAAACTACAACTTCTTGCAGGTTCTAATGCATATTCATGTATTATAAACTTATAAAATATTTAAGGCAGTACTAGAATATAATATATAGTATAAGAAATAAGGCATTGTTTTTTGTTTTGTTTTTTTTAAACCCTCAAATCTGTGAATATAATTAACCATTAAAAATATAATAAAAATTATTGAATTCTTATAAATATAAAGTCCAATCCTATAACAAAGCCTACAAAAAAACATTTAAAAAAAATTCTATTAAAGTTTTTGTAAAGAATGGTCTAAACCAGCCATCTAACTTTTTTTTTTTTTATCCAGAATGATTTTTGTTAAACAATTTTGTGCTCAAAATCATACAAATATTTTAGTTTTCACAAAAAACACATTCACAAAAAAAATAATGTTAGATTCTTTTAGTCAACTGATAATAAATGCAAACATTTTCCAATCATATATATTTAAGATTAGCTGCAATCAATACTTACTACTATAGTTACATATTCAAGGATTTGGAAATTCTGCCTCTTAAGATATTTTCTGAATTATATACTAAGCTTTTTCAAACACAAATAGATACAAACATGTTAAATTACCAGAAATATTGCAGGACAAAACATACACCACTAACCTAAAGGCCGGTGCTGCAAGCAAGAAGGAAACAAGACGCTGGCGCTCAAGTCCTGAAGCATCCCGTTACACCATAACAAGCATGTCTTTCCATCAGAAAAAAAATCAATCAATTCAGAAAAGTAAAAAAAAAAAAAGAAAGAAATTGTGGAGGCTGCGGCTCAGACTGCAACCCTTCTGAGCATTTTCAAAAGTTGTCCATTTGTCCAAAAAGTGAAAAAACACTTAACATGCAGCCCTGACAGCCGTAGTTCTTTAGAAAGATTCATATATAGACACTATAAGAGGATGTAAGGGAGAGAAATACAGAAGCAGAGAGAGTGTGTGCATGTGTGAGAGAGAGAAGGAGAGAGAGAGGGAGAGAGGTGGTGGTGGTGGTGGTGGTGGTGGCTCGGCTGCCTTAGCGTTTGCCAAAAGCGGGGGAGAAGAGAGTGAGTGCGATCGCAAGTTCTCCTGGTAATTTGTGATGACACTCGCAGTAGAAGCTCCTCGGTCTCCCTCTAGACTCCTCTGCCTCTTTAATGTATGCATGACACATGAGGTGCCTTCGCCACACACGCATTAATTGGACTGCATATTAGGCATTGTAACTTGAGGCATATTGCTTTCCCCTCCCCCCACCTTATCGCTCTCTCCTCTCTTTCTCTGTCTTTAACACAAAAGCGCTTGTTGATCATCCAACTAACTATAGATAACTTCAACAAGGCCAAGCTTTTAACAAAACACACAAAAAATGCTTACCTTCTGCCAGCCAGGTCTCCTGAAGTTGGCTGAGATCTTGGAAAAGCTCTGCAACAAAGGATAGACATGCAATCAGAAAAATTACCACAGTGACAATCTTCGCTTATTTCACTTCAGATGTCAGTTTTTGCCATTCTAGTGCAACAACACACACCTCAGTCTGGATCTCAGAGCTGGAGGAGCATGTTGTGAAGCTTCTTCATAGGCATGTGGTTTGTAATTGAGATTTTACAGCACAGAGTGCAGGTGGAAACAAGCAAATTGCATTTTGTGAAATGTTAAGAAGCCGTGAAATGAAGATTGCCTCTTTCAGCCACCCCCCTCTACATTTTCTGTGCTTACCCTCAGTGTCCAAAGCCAGGTCAGAGTTAATGAATTTCCTTTTCTTGTCTTTTGCCAGTCTGTTACTGCATGCCTTTCCCTGTGGATTTGAGGAACAGACAAACAAATCCATTTATCCCCAGATGAGCCAGGGTGCTCAGACTGTGGTATTAATTTTGGATGGAAACGAAAGTTTGTTTTTTTTTTCCCTCAAGATTTTCACTTTAAAGTTCTATCACATCATGTGTAAGCTGTTTGATGAAATATAATATGAATAGCCTACTTTTGTGTGCATCTGTGATGCAGACCAGGCAACATGCAAACTTGCAGCATACTTACATGTGCATGAATGAAAGGCACTCTCTGGTCGTAAAGTGTGTCCATTCTGCAGCAGTTAGGACTCTGACTCTGGGAGATCTGAGTAGAGCTGTTAGCTGGAGCTGTGCGTTCAGTGCGCCGTCCGATCAGCGCCTGAGCTGCTCTGAGAGGATGGCTTGAAGCTGCTTTAGTGGAGAGGGAGGGAAATAAAAGCATGAATGAAGTGCTCGAACCCGCAGAGAAGGTCCGCTTTCAGATGCTCCATTCACTAAGACGCATACGAGCGTGTAATCTGCATGCGTTCTGCGCTCCAAACGTGAAGTGTGGCTGAGCGTCAGCGCGGTTTAATGTCTAATCTGTCCGATTCATTTCATACAACAGGTATGAGTAGCAGGTAGGAGAAAGTAACACTTAAATCACGGCTGAATTAACACATTCAGGTTTTTAATTAACTCTTGGAACACCGACTAAAAGCCAAACGTTTGCGTTTATGTTGCGCGCAGCTGTGTTCATGTAACACTGGCGATTTTACGCGACACAACAGACTTTCCAAACTCAGCGATAGCAGCGGAAATGTCGCACTCACCTCTATGAAACGCACCGTGTTGTATCCACAAGTTGAACCGGGAAAAGGCGCTCAGTCTCCGCGTTCTCTCTGCACAGATTTCGGCGATCAGATCCGCGACTTCTCGGCCTCCCTTCAAAGCCGCGCCGCCGCTGCGCATTCTCATTGGCTCCGAGCGCCGCGCCGCCAAACCCCGGAGCGCCCCTTCTGCCCTCCGCAGTCCTGTTTACACTCCTCTGACACGACTTAGACCCAACTGACATAGATGTACAGCAGAATAAAAAGGGTTGTCATGATCATTGGATTTTGGTTATGATTTGTGCCTTTTCTAGATAAAAAGTTTACCTATTTAACCCCATCTATCTGATTTTCTTTTGTATTCATTGGACAGCCCTCTGTACACGCTCATAAAAAACAGTACTAAACTGTACTTTTCTTCATCCCTGGGGTGGCACCCTCAAGGGTAAATCTAATATAGCTTTAAAATGTAGGCCGGTCTTTTACCTCTAGATGCGGGTTTAGCATACCTTCAAAATATTTAATGTACATAAATAATACAGTAGTTAGTTTTAGAGTCAGGTTTTAAAGTTACACTACATGCACCTTTCTAGCTAAACGATACACAATAGAGGCACAGAAGACATACCCTTGAGGGTACCACCCCATTGACAAGGAAAGCCACAGTTTAGTACCTTTTATCCCCGGAGTGAGTATGCCTTTTCTTACAGTTTGTCTTGGGAAACCCATATGCACACAGCAATGTCCAAACACACAATTACACAAGGAAGGAGAAAGCAACAGAAAAAGTTAGGACCACATCCAAACTCTGCTTGTCTCCTTTGTTTGAGGTGTGCATACTTTAGCTGTTGAAAATAGCAAATAACTGCAAAGAGCAAAACCCATCAATCCTTCTAGCCTGAACTCACATGCTATGCCTTATGTGTGTAGACTTTTAAGGAATAGTTTTTAAAAATTTACACAATTTTCACCCTTCACAGTAAGTGATCAGCCAAGATGCTGTAAATTTCATGTCTGAAGTTCTTCTTTAGTTTTTGCACTGGTGCTAAGAGAGTAATATAGTTTAACATGATGCTAACCTGCTGTTTAGCATCATGCAAACAGCATAACTAAAACATCACACACACAACCCATTTAGCACAAAAATACCACTGCTTCATAATCAGTTTCATAAAATGCCAAAATAATCTTGTAATCCACATCTAATGTAAAAATCCAGTTTTAAACTCTTACATGAGACTGATGCTCAGGTTGAATGATAAACTATGTGCTGAGGAAAATGGGTTCTGCAGCATCCTTTTGTCAATTTTAACCAATAACAGTATGTGAAAGTGTGATACCAAATAACTTAGCACAATTTAAGGCAAGTGTGTGATTATTCGGACACAGTTGGTTTGTATAGTTGTACTTGGGTCTACACTATTCACATGGTTGATGGACAGCATGTGTATATTAACACTGTGAATAAATAGTATCCATAATGTTAAGCTATAAAATTTACAGTCAATTTTGCAGCTGAAGCACTTTCACTCTGTGGGACTCGAGAACCACCACCATAGACTGTGAGGATTCCATCACAGTAACATGATGGAAATACAGAGTGACACATTAGGTTATTCAAGCTACCCCTAGAGTTTTAAAATGCACAGGTCAGTTAGGGATGTACAATTTACATAAGGCTGAAAGGTAAAATCAAAGTTCCATTTAATATGAACTCAAAAAGTGAGTGTTGTTGTTCAGAAGGTCTAAGGTTCAAGAGCATGTGTCAAGGTTAAATTGGTTGGGGTAAATGCATTAAGCATTAAGTGTCCATGTGATGGAATGTGAAAAGGTAAAATTAGCAATGTTCCAAATGTACCGAAGCATGCCATTCACCACTTCATGACATTTTGTGAATCCTCAACCTCTAACTAACCAAAGTATCAACATTGACAACATCTGAGGTACAGAATACAAAAAGCTTTTGAGAGTAAAAGGACACATTGTGTTTTGTAATACAGTGAATAATTCCATGGTTTGGACAAAAAGACAAAAAAAAGGACATTTTGATACAAATGTACCATTAAATAAATCATTGAGGTTGGGCCTACACTGCTAATAAAAGTTTTAATTATTGAAAATACTGCACCTCATTCATTCATTCAATATGTTTTACTCTTTGTCTTTTGGTGTATCTAGGGATAATCCCGGTAACACTAGGCACAAAGCAGGAAAATACACCCTGGATTGGTTGCCAGTCATTGCAGGGCACTATGCACACGTACATCCACACACTTACTCACACCTAGGGGTAATTTATCATAGCCAATAGATCTACCTGCAGTTTATTTTGGACAGTGAAAGGAAACTGGAAAACCCGGAGGAAACCCATATGGGAAAACATGTAAAACTGTCCTAATCGCCTAAGGACAGTGAAGAGATCATTTTGTAGTGTTCAATGGATTTTTTTACTTTATGCTTTTGGATTTTTCCCATTTTCTCCATAATTTAGTCTTGACCAATTCCCAACCACATGTCAGGTCTCCCCTATCATACAACAACTACCAACCAGGGAGGGTGAAGGCTAAGATGTGTGAAGTAAGGGTGGCTAAGATGCTGCATCACAGGGTGGCATAATGCATTCGGTGGAAAGTGCTATCTCCCCTCTTCCGCATACATGAACTTATAGATGCCCATGCTTAGCTAGTGTCACTGTGACTGACAGGGGAGAGAGATTATACCACCCCTCTCATCCAGAGAACATGGCTAGTTTTGCTTTCTTGAGCTCCTGGCCATGGATGGCTGTGGCATCTTTGGAATTCAAACTCGCCATCAATGGATGATAAGGTGAATGCTATTCTGTTGCTCCACTGATCATGTTACTTTTTTAATGGACATCACTGAACAAAAACCATGGACCTATAAAATCATAGTACATGCATGCTTGAGCCTTTTATGAATTGGTACATAAAAGGCTAAAGCATTCAAAAATGTCAAATAAAAGATGCAGGTACTTACAAGACATCTGGTAGAAGCCATCTGTAATTCATTATGAGTATATGATTGCTTTTTGCATTTAGCCTAATGTATTAGGTATAATCTAGAATTTGAATATGAATACAAACTTGAATATGTACATAAATGCTCTTTGGTCATATGAAATTTAATCCACAGTAGACTATAAGTTGTGAATCTTTTTATGTGATACATGTGCTCTATTTCTTAACCTGCTCATAACAGAAAAGGTACGCATTAATAATAAGGGCTTTAGCCTATATAAAGTTTGAATACTGTCTGAACACCCTATGAAGTTCACCCACACATAAGGAAGTGTTCCATTAAAAGTAATAAACTGCCAACTGCAGCTGTAAATTAATTGTTTTACATTTCTTTTTCTTTTTTTTCACTCCACAACACTTGTTAACATTATAGTTCAAATTTAATTGGGAGCTATGCTGAGCATCAATTATAATTCAACATCAACATCAAGAGAGCTGTAAATATCAGCCATACTTTCAACTAACGATCAAGCTTTGCTGATAAAAGCCCACAGACATTTACAAAGATAATAAGAAGGTAAATGGTAGTAAATGCCTCAAACAGAAGCCTTCTTAGATCTTCACTTCAGAGGAAAAGCCAACATGACATTTGTAATCTTAGGCAAAAAAAAAAGATACAATATGACAACCATTAGGATTAACAGTAAGTGTTACGCCAAAAGGTTTCTGTGTGCCATGTAGAATGAAACACTTAATCTCATTTTATCAAGTACACCAACATTTAGCTGATTGTAGCCTGTAGAATGTAGACTGAGCTATGGATGATTTGTCAGCCCTCCTTTAGCCCATCTATTAACGAAACCATGTCAATGTTAATCTCTGAGAATGATCCACCAGCTAAATAGTATCTTGTCAGTGGTGGACCTATAGTATTTTCCTTTTAATGAAGTACAGGGTATACCTCCATTCCTCAAGTGCCAGTTTGACAGCCAGCAATTCTCAGTCCCCCATATCATAATTTCTCTCTGCTGCTGTAAGGCAATGGGAAAGGAAGGCACAAGGATGTAGTTTGTTATCCTCCTCCCTCTGGGAGAGAACCGTGCCAGTTCCCACATCTGAGTCATCCGCCTCCACAACCAATAGGCCTATCGGGATCAGGGAGAATCAGGATAGGAGCTGAGGTGAAATGCCGGTCTTGGCTTCAGGGCTCCAACAAAAGCTGAAGTTCTTACCCTTAGTGAGAGCAGAGAGAGACAGAGCTAAAGTTGCAGATAAACTAGCGATAAACATTTCTGCTGCACCTCCTTCACTGAAGTGGGAGTGGGCCAATCAGTGACTGACTGGACCTTTCTGGGGTCTATCTGGATGTTGCCAAGGTTAATAATGAATCCAAGGAACTGCACTTGGGACATGTGGAACTCGCACTTCTTGAGTTTGACAAAGAGATGGTTATTGAGGAGGCATCTAAGGACCTTCCTGACATTCTCAATGTGCTTGGGGAGGGAACTTGAGAATATGAGGATGTCATCCAGGTACACAAACATGAATTTGTTGATCATGTCTCTGAGCACGTCATTGATCAATGCCTGGAACAGAGCTGGGGCATTGGTGAGACCAAAGGGCATGACCTGGTAATCTTAGTGACCAGTGGGGGTGTTAAATGTAGTCTTTACCACTTGTCTTCTTGCCTGATTCACACAAGGTGGTATGTGTTGTGCAAGTGGAGTTTTGTGAATATGGATGCACCCAGTAGCGACTTGAAGGCAGTGGCCATGAGTAGCAGCCTACTATGAGCCCACTACACAGTAATTCCAGCTGCTCAGTGTCGCAATCATGCCAAACTAGATGGCATACTCTGACACCCTGTGGCTGCCTTGCTGGAGGGTTAGAAGTCGTTTAGACACCTCATGACCACTGATGGAGTCAATACAATTTTGTCCAAATACCTTTGAGCCCCTGAAAATGGAGGTACTTTGCTGAAAATGGCTGTAATGGTAGATGCCATATTTTTGTGGAACCTCTTAAAATAAAGCTTTTTTTTTTTTTTAAAAAAAAAAAGGGGGACTAGATGGTGTGTTCCAATTATAAGAGAATCACACTTCTCAGCAAGGTTCCTTAAAGGATATTCACCATGAAAGTGGGGACCAGCTCTTTATTCATATGAGAGATCATAGGAATATGTTACTCCAGTCTATGTGTATTGTAGTTTTGGAGAAGGCCTAGAATTGTGTGCCTCAGCATTTGTTGTAAGTAGTACTGCAGGAGAATGGGACATCTAGATCTGTACTTCATTCTGTATGAGCAGTGTCCAGTATGGTGGGCTTGAGGTAAGGTATTATTTGCAGAGGATGTTGTTCTCTTGACACCATCCGAAGTTGACCTCTGTGTTTCACTGATGAGTGTGAGACAGGTGGGATGAATAACAGCTTCTCCATGTCTGAAGTCCCAGGAAAAAGTGGGATGCTCCCTTCAGGTGAGGGGAAAGACCTTGCCCTTGATGGAGGAGATTAAGTAACTTGTGATCTTACTCACAAGTGATTTCAAAAGACAGCATGAGATTGACAAAACAGATCAGGTCAGTGGCAGCAGTATTACAGTAACTGTACTGGCTTGTGGTAGTGAACAGTAAGTTTGGGAACATCTGGGGATCCCTAAGTAAGAGTTAGAAAGTGTGGCTGGGGATAGAGAAGTCTGAGTTGACATTCTTAGCTTGTTGCCATCGCAACCCCCACCAGGAAAAGCAAAGGGACTGAAATGTATGAACATTATATTTCTTAGCTTAGCAATGTTATCCTAGTACTTTTATCCACTGGAGTCAATAATCACTCTAAGGTCTTTCACTGTTGCACTATCTGCCTGTGACCCTAGTACAAGTACTCCTGTTTTGTTGAAACTAAGTAGGAGGTGGTTTCTCAGCATCAAATTTCTAATGTCCTTTGCACATTCCTTCTCTTTATTAAGCTGGTGTTTGTCATCTGGCTTTGCTGAAACATACAGCTGTGTGTCATAAGCATAGCAGTGGAAGCTAAAACCACATTTCCAAACAATTGTAGCTAGAGATAGAATATATATTGGGGGAAGCAGTGGTCCTGGAACAGAGCCTTGTGGAACACCAAACTTTACTTTTGTATGCACAGAGAAGTCAGCATTTACATTTACAAACTGATAGGTCTTATGTGACTGACCACTGACTCAGGACAGAGCCGTTCCCCTAACCATAACAAAACTCTTCTACTAGAATAATATTGCATTCTATGGTATCAAAAGTTGCACTAAGATCAAGTAATACGTGCAAGGAGACACAACTCTGATCAGAGCCCAGTACTACCAGCATTGTTTTAATATGCTGATGAGGCCCAAACCCTGGATGAAATATTTCATGTATGTGATACTTACACAATTATGTGCTTAGCTGCTGAGCTACAACCTTCTGTAGGATCTTGGTAATAAAGAGGAGGCTTGATATTGGCCTATAGTTTGACAGCGAACAAGGGTCGAGGTCAGTTTATTTTTTTTAAATGAATGGTTTGATACCTGCTAGTTTAAAAGATTTGGGCACATAGACAATGCTGAAGAGTTGATTATTTTTAACAGAGATTGCTTCTGGTAGCATTTTTAAGAAAATGCATCGCTGTCAGATCTAGTAAGAATGCTGATCATTTTGAGGAGGAAATCAGTGAAATTAATTCAGTCAGGATTGGAGTAAAGGATTCTATTCACTCCACTGATGTGGTTATATTGGTCTCAACATGCTAACTAGGTACTATGTTGTCTGACTTTAAATCAATGCTCTGTATTGTCTGTCTAATGATTTTATCCAATTCCTGTCTACCATTAATGTCAGTAAAAAGAAAAGTCAACATTTTTTGGACCTTCCTTTCCTCCATTAAAAATATATTACCAGTTGATATTTCAAGTTTTCATTCTGTGTACACATTTCATGCAATTTTGAGGATAGATAAAAATAATATCTGTATTTTCAGCATCCTCAGAGGCTTACACAATGTTCCCTGTCAGACACATGCACATCTAACTCAGTTTCACTGAAATGTTTTTTTCTTTCTTGATTTACTTCCTTTTTATGGGTCTTGGATGTTTTTCTTCCTACTCATTGTTGCAACACCTGCATAAATTAGAGTGTGTTAAATGTAAATTTGACGTATATAAAGCTGTTAAATATGAATAAATATGTCAATTTGATGTATATGAGGCTTATATAAATTGGGGAGTGTTCCACTGTACATGGCATGTAAATGGGCTGGAGTTGTTCCCATGAAACTGAAGCCGATTCATTATGCACTTAAATTACCGCTTGGTGGAAGGACATTTTCATGAATCAGACACAGATTCATTCGTACATCATTCCTGGAACTCTAATCCATGCTTGTTTCTATGCATCTTTGATGATGAAGGGCCAGTAATCCATGAACTAAATATGATGCATCAATGCTGTAGGACCATTAAGAAATGTTATGTAAAACATTCTCAGAAAACCTGACAGATTCTTAGAACCAAAAGAACTGTAAAATTCAGTAAACTGTTGCCTAACCTGAAAATCTAGACGTCTTTAATTAATGGGCAACTGAGTGTAAACTGGAACATATTGAGTGGGTGCTAACTTGTATTTTGTTCATATACAATAGGACTGGTTTTATGCATTGCAAATAATGAATTAATATTGATTTAGAAGTTCAGAAATTGTGCACTCAAGTTTTAAATTGTGCTTCTTGATGGGGTGGTTTTGGCCACAGCCACTTAAACATAAAACTCCTTTCTGATTCCTGAATGGGTCATCAGCAGGCTTTATCCACCTAAAGATCAATGCCAACAGACACAGAAGGAAAGAGTTCTGGATGCTGTGATCTGATCTGTGGCTCAAGTGCAATGGGAAATCATCTCCTATTCATCAGTCAGTTAATAAAAGTCAAGCTGTGCAAGCTTCCTGATCCTCTACTGTACTGTGCCCCTGCATTGTGGTGGAACTGCAATACAAATTCTCACTTGGATTTAACTATAAAGCTATTTGTGCTCACAGAGACAAATAAAAAAAGACTCCAAAATGGATTTACTTGCATCATAACTTAATTACTTCATAATTATGTCACCAAAACTTGTTATGGAGACACTATTTTGTTCTTGTGGATCATTAAATAATCCACCAAAGGAACAAAGGTAAATAATCATATACATGTACCCTAATCAAGAAATCTTTCTATTGATATATACTGTAAATCGGAATTGCACAATCCTTTTCCCTGGTAACCTAGTGTAGTCCAGTGATTGCATACTGAATAGCCCTTAAGGGTTCGAACATTTCAGTTATCCCCGTTGGGGAACTATTAAAGGTTCAATGCAGAGCGCTACAACATAGTGTTTCCCTATAAGAAATGTTTCCAAATAAACCCTTTTTTGGACGATAAGACCTCGTAATTGTCAAATAAACTCTTAAAAGAACCCATGAGAATCCTTTTTTTTCCCCTAAAAGTGAACCTGATTGGCACATATATCTTTTGTTGCCATAATAATTTTTCATTGAGATTTTCAGTTGCTCTTGTTTCCCAAAAATGCACTGCAGGAATGATTAAGATGATAAAGGTGAACATATTTTCAACAAATGAGAGTAAACAGAAAGTTGTTGATGTTGTCTAGAAAGTCAGGCTGTAAGTGTTCACTTCTGTGCTCCTCTGCTGAACCCTGTGCTTTATGATTTAAGTACAGTGCAAATTCCCATTTAGGTCAAACTTAGGTCAAACTTTTTAAAGCTTACACAAACAAGAATCTCAAAATTCTGACTAGGTTTTTAAATTCAAAACATATTGTTCAGTTATTCATATTAACTTGTATTATTATTTCAGAGTTATTAAGTATGGACACACTGACAGATCCTGGTAGTTAAAGGAGTTAAACGTTGCCTGAAAGATGATTTACAACCTTGCAACAAATGTCAGTAAAAATAATAAATGCAATGCATTATCATAAGTACAACAAACACAGAAATAAGCACAATGCCTGCAGACTAATCAGCATAATCAGTTCAGCAAAGCAAATGTTGGAAACAATTCTGATTTTGACAGCAGCGCCTCCTGAGCATTATATAGGTTTGACTGCTACAAATGAAGTGTTGATGGGGTTGTCATGGAGATCAGTAACACCAACGTCAGTGAGGTCGGTGCCAAACTTTAGCGAGACTTTTCATCAACAGGTATGAGTGCTTCTCCAATTACTTGTGCTGTTATGCTTTTCAGCCCCCACCCCCAATCGCAGACGGAGTGAAGCACATGTAAATGAACACTGCACTTCAGGCAAGATGCTTTCAGAGAAACAAAACTTTAATTAAAATCAAACACAACTCCAATTCTTGCAAATTAGGTGATGTGATTTGAGAAAAAAAAAAGTTAGTAAACAAGCAGTATGCCACATCTAAGAAGTTGTTAAGTGAGTTATATGGATTTGACACAAGCTGTAAGGAGTGACTAGCTCATTCATGGAGAAAGTACAGACATTTTCACAGAGAAATTGTGTGTGAACTGAATTACTCAGGTGTAAATGAAGATTATATATGAGGCTGAACATTGTATACAGCCAGTGTGCATGAAGATGCAGTGTTGTACTTCTCCTGTGATCAATGAAGACAAAGAAAAAAATAAATAAATAAAATCACTGCTCATCATCTTTTTTTTAAATCTCCACACAAACCTACACACAAAGATAAAACACACATATAGACACACAATTTGCAGTGCAGTTTGCATTATTTAAAATATCCCCATATTATTATTATTATCATTATTATTATTATTATTATTATTATTATTATTATTTCAAGACTATTAATATTATCTTTATATAAATATAAATCTTAATTTATTATATATAAATCTTTGAACATTCAAATATCAACATACTGTTTACATTTTCCTTGTTCCAAACTGTACTGATATTTTGTTATCAGAGTCAGGATCATGTTCTTTGTGTTCAAAATAAAAACCAGCTGTATGAAGTAATTAAAATAAGGACTAAAATAACTGACACACCACAGGAGAGTATATTATCACTGACTAATGTACATGTTTAACCTTACGCATCGAGTTTTAGGGGCTCTTTCACATCATACTTCAATTATACATTGGATATAAAAAGTCTACACCCCCTGTTAAAATGGCAGGTTTTTGTGATGTAAAAAAAAAAATGAAACCAAGATGAATCCACTCTCAATGTGAAATTACAATGTATAAAAGTTAAATGGAAAAACAATCAGAAACAATTTAGGAGAAAATAGGAAAAAAATAAAAAAAACTTGCATAAGTGTGCAAATGTGCACACAGGTCTGCAAAGAGCTGACAAAGCCTGTACAGGGTCCCACTGTCGAAAGGTATCGATCAGGAGAGAGCTAATGGAGCACCACAGTGACATCACCAAGAACAGGACATCCCTCCAAAATTTATAAAAGAACAAGACGAAAATTTAATAGGAAGACTGCCAAGAGACCTATGGCAACATTAAAGGAGCTGCAGGAATATCTGACAGGTACTGATTACACTCTGCATGTGACAACAATCTCTCATATTCTTCACATGTCTGGGCTATGGGGTAGGGTGGCTAGATGGAAGCCTTTTCTCACAAAAAAACAAAACAAAAAAACAACAAAAAAAACATCCAAGCTTAACTAAATCACCCCAAACAATGTGGCAAAATGTGTTATGGTCTGATGAGACCAATTCCAAAAGGTTTAATAATTCCATAATTCCAAAAGGTATGTTTGGTGCAAAAAAAAAAAGGCACATCACCAAAAGAACACCATACCCACGGTGAAGCATGGTGGTGGCAGCATCGTGCTTTAGGGCTGCTTTTCTTCAGCCAGAACTGGGGCTTTTGTCAAGGTGGAGGGAATCATGAATAGCTACAAATACCAGGCGATTTTAGTGTAAAACCTTCAGGTGTCTAGTAGTAAGCTAGAGACGAAAAGGAATTTCACCGTTCAGTACGACAGTGACCCAAAGCATACATCCAAATCAACAAAGGAATGGCTTAACCAAAAGAAGATCAATGTTTTTGAATGATTTAGTCAGAGCCCAGACCTGAATCCAACTAAAAATCTGCGGGGTGACCTGAAGCGGGCTGTGCACAGGAGATGCCCTTACAATTTGATCGATCTACAATGTTTTTGCAAGAAAGAGTGAGAAAATATGGGCAAGTCAAGACGTTTTGTGCTGATAGACTTTTAGCCAAAAAGACTGAGTGGTGTAATATAATCAAAAGGTCCTTCAATAATGTGTTAGTTTAGGGGTGTGCACACTTATGCAACCAGGTTATTGTAAGTTTTTTTTTTTTTTTTTAATATTTCCTATTTTTCCCTAAAATGTTTCTGATTGTTTTTCACTTAATTTTTTTAATGCGTTGTAATTTCACATTGAGGGTGGAAAAATAAAACATGATTTATCTTGGTTTAATTTTTTTACATCACAAAAATCTGCCATTTTAACACGGGTATGTAGACTTTTTATATCCACTGTAAATCTGAAGAGCTTTGTAACAATGATTTAAAGTGCACTTACATCTCAACAGGTATAACCTATGTGCATGGTTGAATATAGGGCTAATGCTGATATATGCATTTAAGTATGGATGTCATTTAGTATTATTTATAATACTAATATTATACTAATTTATAATCTACTCCTTAGCATTCTTATGTGGTGTCTATTACATTTTATTTTTTATTTTTATAAAAAAATTTTATTTTACTCATGTTCATTCTGCATAAACATAATTGCCCTCAAGGTAATAATAAATTTCCCCAAAACACTGTATGAAAGATACAGCACGTAATGTCCTTGTAGTTTTAACCTGTCTTGTTCTACTTGCATTGTTATATAAGTACTGTTCTCTATACAAATATTACACACACACACACACACACACACACACACACAAACCTCTGAGGATGATTGAAGTGTACTGAATAATGCTGAGTCACCTTTACCTCCAGCAGCTGAATAAAAAAAATTCCTAAAACACAGAAAAAGAGAGAACTGTTGTCCAGAAAATTCAAACAGTTGAAGTCTGAAAATAAGTCTTATAGGTACTGTAATATTCTCATATTGTGACAACAGACTATTCCATATTTCATCCTTCTACCAGAATGCTGTTGAAGTTCCAAATTTGATCAGAAGGTGATTAATTTTCTATAACATAGAATAGCTCAGCTCTGACAATAGTGTCATCTGAAAGGTTTATATTAATACGCTCATAATACATTATAATGATCATTCACAAGGACCTGTATGACAGATGCTTTACAAAATCTAAGACTAATAATTAATGAATTAAAAACATGCTATTATTAAACAAAGGATCTTTAATATGGTGAGGTATTCTGTGAGGAGACATTCATTTAGTATTTTTAGAAGGAGTCTGCAGTGTCAGCACTTTGTAACCATCAGAGGTAAAGCTG
The DNA here is from genome assembly GCA_037576675.1 of Pangasius sanitwongsei. Lineage (NCBI taxonomy): Eukaryota > Metazoa > Chordata > Actinopteri > Siluriformes > Pangasiidae > Pangasius > Pangasius sanitwongsei. The sequence continues at coordinate 16,200,859 of CM075016.1, read as the reverse complement.
TAATTTTAAGTTTGTGACATTGGAAAGTCTTCAGGATGGAGGGCTTTGCATTTTGTGGTCCCTCGGTAATATGACAAGCTGCATTTTTGTCTTATTAATGTCAAGATAGAGAAAAAAGAGGAGGGAATGACTGTTCATAGCTGCTATAACGTAAGTGATAACATGAACTTGTTTGGCAGCCGTTCCATAACATAAAATGTAACTATAAACAGCTAAAAGTTCCACTTGTCATTTATTAATAAATTTCAGAAATTGTAATTGTTGTGGTATAAGAAGAATAAAACATTGTGGGACATGCTGTTATATGAAATTAAACTTTATTCAACTTTATTATTGTAACCCTACTTCCGGCTGGGCCATATCACAATACACCATCATTGATTATTTTCCTGTAGGTCCCTTTTGCGTTTCATTCTTATTTAAGACAGAATGTCAATAAAATCAAACTTTAGCAGTGAAGCAGGCATGATGGTAAACTCCCATTAGAAGGACGAGGAAGAGCAGAGAGTAGAGGTGTAGAGGCAGAGAAGTGTGGAAGAAGGAGGAAAAAAATGCAGACAGCCCTGATTTGGAACATTCACAGTCTGTCTTCCGCTCTTAAAAACCATAAATTGTCACCGTTGGAGAAAAGGAGGGGAGGGGGAAAAAACACCAACAATCCACAAACAAAACACCTATTAATTAGATTGCGACACTGCTGCAAAGCAATCTTGTGTTCCCATATAATTATTAATTTCTTTTTTGTTTTGAAGTTATGAGCATTGATTTTTCCCCTGTCGGAGGTCCAGTGTCGCACTGGGACCATCTGTTCCATACAGCTCCTCTGAGTCTTCCACTCCTCCCCACACACACACACACACACACGCGCGCACACACACACACACACACACACAACACACCTCATCCACTATCCACAGCCAAGCAACAGTCACAAACAAGACAAACAAACACAAATAAACACCAGAAATAGTCATAGAGATTTCACTATTGCTATAAGTGTGATTATCTTACCTGTGCTGTTTTGTTATCTATAGGACTTGCTTAGAAATAATTAGGTCCAACTGATCCCATAACAAGGTATCTGTTGTTAGTACTCAACATCTGTTATTGGTATGAAATTGGTGTATGTACTGATCAGCCATAACATTAAAACCACTGACAGGTGAAGTGAATAACATTGCTTATCTCGTTACAGTGGCACCTATCAAGGGGTGGGATATATTAGGCAGCAAGTGAAGTGAAGTCAGCTCTGGAAGTTGATGTGTTGGAAACAGGAAAAATGGCAAGCGTAAGGATCTTTCAGCAAGATAATGTGCCTGCCACACTGCAAAAATTGTTCATGAATGGTTTGAAGAACATGACGAAGAGTTCATGGTGTTGACTTGGCCTCCAAATTCCCCAGATCTCAATCCGATCGAGCATCTGTGGGATGTGCTGGACAAACAAGTCCGATCCATGGAGGCCCCACCTCGCAACTTACAGGACTTAAAGGATCTGCTGCTAACGTCTTGGTGCCAGATACCACACCACACCTTCAGAGGTCTTGTGGAGTCCATGCCTCGACGGATCAGTGCTGTTTTGGTGGCACAAGGGGGACCTCCACAATATTAGGCAGGTAGTTTTAAGTTATGGCTATGATGATTTATTATCTACAGTATAGCCTTGCTGTTACCTTAATTCATGTGTTCATATCTCTCAGATATTACCTGATTACTAATAATGTAGTTAGAACCATATCTAGTTTACATAACGAACAATGATCAATTTCAACTTCCCAATTATCTATCCATAATTGTCTTATACCACAGTGCTGTTCAATTCTCGAATCTGATTGGTCAGAAGGTTTATATTAATGCACTTTTTCAAATATGCTATCGTTTCAGTCACTTATAATCTTTGAAATGGTGAAGCTTTGTGGTCAGCCAGTGTCCAGTGTCAGCACTTTGTAAGAGTCAGTCATTTTTCCAGCACGGTCTTTGAGACTTTGACTGAAACTTTGTGGTTTCTCAGTAACATGACAAGCTTTTTTTTGTCTTTTGTTTTGGTCACCAGAACTAACGTGTTGTGGACGTCCGACAACATTAAATGCAACTGGAAATGACTAAAAGTATGAATAATATGAATAATTAGAAATTGTAATCATTGGCAAATTGCTGCGGTATAAGAGAATTAAAACACTTCAGGACATGCTGTTATAGGGAAAAAAAAATAAACTTTTGGGCTGGTACACACCACCCTGTTCCTATAACAGCACATCCTGTCATGTTTCATTCCTTATTTATACAACTAAAAGATAATTTTGTGTTTAGCGATAAATAAAGGCTTGCAAATAAATTAAAAATATTTGCCGATGCAGAAAGATCATTTTATTTCATGACATGATTTCATATTACTGTCACAAGTACTCCAGACTCCAGGAACTGCATTTCCCAGAATCCCTTGCTTACCACCAAGCCCAACTCTCTGATCTCAGCCAGTTACAAGTGACCATCTGATTAAACTCAAGTTCACCAACCGTCTGATTAGACTCTCCTGGTTCTCATTATCTCTGAAACTGAGGTGTATTTTCACAGTCATTCATGGCTCAGCCAAATTTCTTATCTTTTATGAACCTGCTTCTTGGATTTTTTGACATTGTCATTGCATGCCAATTTAGTATTGTATTCACCATTAAACAAGTGTGTTTATCTTTGGAACATTTTGTTTGGCATTTTCCCCTTATGTACATGCCATTCAGTAGCATTTTGTTTTCCATGGTCTACAATAAGTTTATTCATTCCTCTTAGATATCACCTGAATTCCCAGCTAGAACTTTATCTGGTTTACATAACACAATTCAAATAACCCTTTGTTACTGTTGCCTAGAAACACCAGGCAACAACAACATAACACTTATGAAATTACTATGGCCTGTCGTCATAGAGACAGGTTGTGAATGGACGCCTTGCTCGCTTTTGAGAGAGTGTGTATGTGTGTACACAGTTGTGTCATTTCTGAACCCAAGTTCTTCCAAGGGTCAGGCTTGAAGACCTTGTCACATAAGTGCTAAGAGCTCCTGAATTTAGTGCTGACAGTGATGTGCAATGTCAAGAAAAAGCTAAGGGCATTCCACACTTTTCTAGACCGCATACCAGTGATTTATTCTCATACACAGCCAGGCAAAATTTGCAGTTAAATTTAGGTTAAACATCAAGCAATGGGCTCATTGCAATTTCGTAACTATTCATATGATTCAATTATACAATGGTAAAGGTTACAGTTTTTTTTATGACTTTGTTCATATTAAAAATTCAACATCATCCTTAAAATGTTGATGAGATTTAGAATCTGATTAAGATGTAAGAACTTCATTTAATAAAATCTTAAATACAAATATTATACTGCAAAGCAACATTTTAAACATAGCAATTTAAATGCAAATATTTCTCTGATTCCAAATTATTATGAGCTCATTTAACCTAATTTTAGACATTTTTACTAATGTAAAGTAACCTTATCAATTGTCTTTTACAGCTGGCAGATCATTTTGCTTCTATTAAGAAATAAAGCCTTGGGAAAAAGTAATCTGCCAATGCAGTAAGAGATTTCATTTGATAAGATTAGTTAAATTTAGTAAAATATGCAGTAATAGGAATAACTATTTCATGGTAATTATTTCATTTGTTTCATATTCTTCCTATTTAATTGCCATTCTGCACATTTTGTTTGATAAGTGGCACTAACAATAATTAAACTGTATTAAAAACTGTAAAGGTGTTAAACAATTTCATTCCTTTTTAATTAATTAATTTTTTTTTGCAAATCAGAGACACAGGTGCACACACACACACACACATACACACACACACCCCTCTCCATCTTGTAAATAGCCTCTATATATCATCATTCCTGTCTTTCAGTGGCTACAGCAGCATTTAGTATAGCATCCCACACTGCTTTAGACACAACTGGAGCAATGGTCTGGAGGGTGTGTGATGTTGTGCCGAGGCAAAAAGAGGGGAGAGTGTCAGGGGACATCAGTCTCCCAGGCATGCTTGGCATCCATGTTGAATAATTCAAATGCGCCGCCATTCCCTTCCACCTGAGGAAGCCTGTCTCCTGGCGTCACCAGTGGGGCCACTCAGCAGCTCCTGAAAGGTCAGGCTCTCCCCTGGCTGAGAGTAGAGCCTCTGGGACTAATGCACTCCCGCTTTAGCACTCGCTAATACACACTCCTCTGATCTGACAAGGCCAAGCCACTCACCTTGAAGGCACCTTCAGCAAACCGATGCTTTCACCGCTTAAGTGCCTGATCATGGAGTTGTATTTACGTTTTTACACCAAATCAATTGATCCGATTTTCATTTCTCCAGAACAAATGGAGGGAAAGGAGTTGGGATGAGGTGACTGGCCTGATTAGCAAGCTGTTCTTTGATTTATCCTGAACTTTTTCAGGGTTTGCATTTTGGACATAGGTCATTCTGATTACGTTTTGCTGTAGCTTATTCACTCTAAGTGATATGGCAGAGAGATAGAGGGTGCAGCAGGGTATTATAGTGAACATGCATGATACAAATGGGTGCATTCATCAGCACCTGACTTGTATTGACTGAAATTAAAGAGCGCTGGGGCGAGGGGCTGAGTGACCTGCAGCGATGCCCAGGAACTGTAATGCTCAGAAGAATAATGGATTTGATACTTTTAAACTGAGGAGGACAGTGGAGAGGGATTAATGAATGGGTTACTAAGAAGTAGGAACCTTTATTGTATTGATCCAGATGCACTCTACAAATGGTCATGTGGATATGTGTACTGAGGTTAATAGACTGTGTGACTGTGAGCTCTGCAGATAATTCAATGGTGCAAGGTCAGTATTTTCAGTTATCTGAGAAAGGCCCGAATGTATGGTTTTCAACATGGTCTCACACTTGGGAAATTCTTAACAGCTCACATAACTTGCATAGTGGGTAAGAAAAGCAACAAAGGCTAGAACTGAAGGTGAGGCTAGCATTTGCCTATTTTCCTTATGACTTCATTTGTATGAATTTGAATGAAATCTAACAATATTTGTATTCATATGTATTTCTCATGAGATTTTTATAAAATCATGAGTCTAAATAATAGAATAAGATCGTTAGAGCCTGGGAAAAACAACACAGTAAACTATACACTCTGAAATACAATCGTTTCACTTCTAAAGTGTTCTCTGGCAGTCCGTTTAAAGCGGGCGATTTCTCCTGAGGGAGCCTGCTGCTGATGTTCTGAAGAGCTGAACTTGGCTCAGTCTTATCTCCCATTGCAGTGTGATATTGTGAGTAGAAGTGTTCCCCTGATACAGTCCTGAAGAGTTCCTGTGAACTAAAACAAACCCTCAAAGCTGCTCTGATGCCTCACGAAAACAAATGGGTATGTTTGCAGTCATCCTCTGGTAATGCTCAGAGACTTGGTCAAACAGGGAGAACAGAACAATACAGGTAAGATGAGAAAGCTGATGTTTGACAGATTTAGGTTCATGACATATGGCAGCTAGCATTGTCCTCAGTCCCATTCTTGCTTGTTAACATCTGTCTACATTGTGGTGTGTTCATTTTAAACATGCTTCATGAGTTATAGGAGGCCATTGGTGCTCTCATATTTTGTAATAACTGTACTTTCAAACTATGTAAACGATACAAGAAACAAGATTTGAAAGCATTGAACTAATTATGACAGATAAAACAAACAGAACACACACCAGTAAGTTACAAATAAGAAATAATTTAAAATAATCGAGTTCATTTATCAAGTTATAAGTTGTAAATATTTTCGTAGAACAACCCAAGCAAAAAAAAACCTTTTTGAAATGACAATCACCTGTAAACCTATTATTATTAAGCACACACTGCACACACATTTAGTGATGCCCACAAAAGAACTGAAAACTACAAGATGGCAGCTAAATGGTGAAGGAGCTCTCGTATGATATGAACATTTTTTCCAAAATGGATTTTTATTAATACCAAATTACTTGCGTAAATGGTCGTGCACACAATGGGCCTCATTTATCAATATTTTAATAAAGTTCTGTGTTTCCGTAAGCCAAACCGAACTTTTCTTTTGTCATAATTAATGATTAGTTTTATTTATCTTAATTTCTGGGTTTGTGTTGGCTCACTTTCTTTATTTTTTTTATATTCTTTAAATAATGCAAATAATATTAAACAGCTGGCTTTGTTGTTTTCGATGGTATTGTTATTCCCTGACATATTGAACTAGCATGAAGATGTTTTTTTTCTTTTTTTTTAATATACAGTATAATATATATATACTCTAAAGCACTTCTATAAGTCGTTCTGGATGACAGCGTCTGATAAAAGTGAACATAAGGAATTTAACCTCGACAGTATAATCCATATATAAAATACAGAAATCTATGCAAATTATCTGACTTGAAGTCGATCAAGTCGAGGTTCACAGTACTTAGCCTTCTTTCATATAAATGTACATACACTCAGGAGCACGAGTGGATTGTGAACGTTTTTCCAAAATTAGGAGATATTCATTATTACCAAATTTCTTGTGTAAATGCTCCTATGAACAGTTTGCAAATAAATCCATATCATACCCAGCTTGATAAATGAGGCCCATTCTGTATGTTAAAGCCAAATTCAAATTTCAATCACAGATACTCAAAAACTCAAATAATCAGGTTGTTTCTGAGGAACTGTAATTTAAGCACACATGGAGCCTTACAGCTAAGGAAGTCACACTGTGTAGGTTGTTAGCAGCCTGTAAGACACAAGTGTCTGCACAGATCATTAAAAAGCGAGTGCCAATGCCAAACAGTGACATGAAGCTGGTCGCCTCGTCCCAAACGCCTCATCCCAAAAGGCCTCACCCCTTGATTCAAAATGGAACTGGTAAAATATTAATCATGAATGAAAAGTTACCTCAAAGTTGCCTTCAGTTTATTCAGCAGACAAATGAGAGACAAAAACAATCCTCTAAAATCACAACTCATTGAGCCATATGAATGTGGCTTAATAGGACATTATAAGTCATATCCATATAAGACCATATAAGTCACAAGTGTGTGAGCCTTACTGAAATAATATAGATTACAAAACCGATTCCACCCATATTAAGACCCTGATGAAGCCATATTCAAATGATTTTAAATGTTAGATAAAAGCTTTTGTCCCTGAAGAAATGTTTTTGTTCTTAATGGTTAGAGTTACAGGTGGGGCTAGCATTTGTACCTTTTCTTACAATTTCCAAAACCAACCACACCCTTGATTATTTGAATCTGTATTAATTTCTCATGATATCAGGTTGATTTTTCTCCCAGGAATATAATACTGAGAAATAACACTGCAATCAGTTCCTTTACCTTGGACTCCAAACATAAGCTCTTTGGAGTCCATAATGGTGGTTGGCTTCTTTATTTTCTAGATTTTTTTTTTTCTTTACCCAAAATATTACATGCTGAGTCTCTTTAGTCCTCTAATGAAACATTTCTGAATTTAGCACAGATGTTATCACACTTTACAAGCATAAAGCAGGAAAAGGTGCAATGAACCACTTACCACCCTCATTAGCATGGCTAACTATTATTTAATTATATTCTGAAGAAAACTTTAATATGCCTCAAACTGCTATATTATAAATTGCTTAGCCCTTATAATTGAGTTATTAGAGAAGTCATTAATAACCATGACTGTTCAGATATATTAATAGACAAACATGATTTGACTACATAGCAGAACACAGAGCCCAAGTCATGATAATGTACAACTTCTGGCCACATTTTTAGATGTCACCAAAGTCTGATTTCCTCCAAGTGATTAATGATCTTCAGTGACTGACGTTGATCTTTGATCAGCAGCTAATGTAAACTGAGCTTCAGAGGTCAGAAAGGTCAGATGAGTTGTCTGCTCACAGCCAGAGTCCTGCAAGCTCCCAGCCTGTAAGTAATGGAGGTCTGGAGTGTGTAGAGCTATTAGACAAGAGGAAGGGGCAGAGATGGATGGATGAAGGCCCATCTTCATTATCACTCAATATCACACCCAGCAGGTCATTCACACATAATTACCTGAGGCTCTGCATCAAGACAAGGTAACAAAAGTGAGTTTGATCATGGTCCCCAAGATTGAAGCATGCAATTATTACAAATACAAAGTGCTGTATGGAAAAGACAAGACATACTGTAGGTAAGAGTTATTTCTGTTCTGTTCTAATGAATATATCTGCATTTTCATTGTAAAACTTGTGACTTGTGTGAGGGTGGTTTCTTCAAAGAACTTTTGATTATACAAGGCTCAGTGTAGCAAATGAAGAACACATCTGTGTGTAATCTTGGAAGGATGATTCCAATTAATCCCTTTAAATCTCATCTTATTATTCAGTATCATTATTCATTTATCTTAACAGCATATTATACCTACAATGAATTTTTCAGTACATGTGATAGGAAAGATATGTAGTTATGAGAGACACGCTGATGGGTCGTGGCGTTTAAGAATGTTATGTTAAAATGCTATATGGTATTATTTAATTTAAAATATTAAATTATTATTGAAGCATGTCACAATAAACCAGTTATTAATATACTCCTTACATCAGTTCTGTTTTCATTATAATAACCTGGTTTTAGGTAACTCATGGCACCTACATTGGCCCTACATGACCACGGACACAAACCTACATAGACATTTATAAAGGTTTATTCCAATAGGTAGCTGCTGTCATAGAAACTGCTTCTGTCGATTTTATATAATACTCAAGTCGACTGACATGAATGTATAAGCTTGTGTTGTAAAAACATCTGGGCGAAGTTACATTAGAACATTATAATATATAATTGACTCTGTAGCTCAGTGCACATCTGATATGTTGTATGTCTGAGTTAAATTAAATAAGTCAGTGTAATGATATTGTTGACAAGCATTTGTAATGATCCTATTAGCAGAAATTAGAACCTCATTTTATTAAGGGCCAGATTTAAAAAAATATCAAAGATAACTCTTGTTGTACTATAATGACAGTCACTCTTAAAACCTTTACTATGTAGCGGTTTTATACATGTCCATGTTTCCACCGAATGCTGAGTTCACGAGAGACTCCAGAGCATATTTTAGAAGCTCTCGAATTTATTTGACTTTCTATAATTTATTGTACCTAGTGATCTACATATCACATCATCACCATTGTGTTACTCTGTCATACCAGAATACATTGAGCTAGAAAGGCAGTTGTCATGATATTCAAATATAATCCAGCAACTTACAACTTAGGTGTTACTGTTTGAACGTGTGACTGCCTTTTTACTATGCTATGCCAAAATATGCATGATACTGCATCTACTGTATTATATAAGTGCAAACATTCTTTAAAGAAAATCCAAACACAGTCCACAGTCCTAAAGAGAGACACTAGAAAGACCATAAGAGCAAATGGGAGTAATCAGGAGTGAGGGCTGTAGTGATAGAAGCAGTGTAATAGAGAATAAAGGGTAAGACAAACAGTGCACTGCACATTTGCATAATCATAAGGTAATTACAGAATTACAGACAGTTCAGTAATATGATTATGATACAAACTACACCTCAGATCACTGCTAATAAGAAGCACTTAACCTCAGAGCTAGGAAGATTCAGAGAGACTCCCATTAAAGCACATTGGCCAGACCCCTCTTGCTCCAAGTCCAGTGAAAGACAGGGAAAGAGGTTAATGTAAGTGGTCCTTCAATTAAAGACAGACCACAGAGCGACAGAGCCTGTCTTCACTCAGCATGTAGCTACTATGGGACCTGGATCATGAACACTGATCATCACAGCAAAAATATTTGTCCAGTTGAATTTTCATAATAATCGCCACTTTAGGCTTGCTTAGGATTTAATGTGAAGAATGTAAAAACTTTAAAACAAAATGAACAAAATACTGAAAGCCACGAACATTTCTTGGTGCACCTTTACATCCTCTTTATAGGTTTAGAAGTAATGCAAATGGATTTTCAGACTCCTGAAAAGAAATATCTCAGAAACTCAAAGAAAGAAACCAAGCTGTATAATCGATCTATATCTCTGTAATTAGAAAGGAAGTGACTGCCTTGTCATCTGGTTTAATTCAGAATAAGACTTTTTAGTATCTCTAAAGCCTTTTAAAGCATTTACAAAATTGGCAAAATGTCTTCCCATCAGTCACAAGACCACTGCAGAAAATTAATCTACAAAAAAAAAAAAAACATGCTGATGCGCAGAAACGGCACAGTAAAAAATAGCCTGCCTTTCACTGGATTCCAGCCCAACAAGCGGGATGTATTAGTATAAGCAAAGCAACAATCGCTAAATTATTGATTTCCTCATTAGATTCTTTGTCAGGACCATTTAGCGATGTTAAAAATGAGCCTTCATTAGCCACTTGCAGGAGCGCCACGGCCGCCTTTGATTTATAATGTGCAACATGGTCAATAAGGGGGGTGGGGGGGAGGGGGGTCACACAGAGACGATGAAAAACACGGCCCTCATACTGCGAGCAGCGTTCAGCACACTCTCAGACACAACGTACATAAACACCTCTCACAAAACATGAATTACAACAGCTGTTGGGGTTTGTTTCACAGACCCTCCTCTCAACCTGTCCTCTGTATGGCAGCAGTTGGAGCAAACAGTATGAGGGCACCAAAAGATAAATTCCAAATCTGACACCACTGATGCTTGTGGTTACAGGTATGAATATACTGATACAATACTGACTCAATATTTGGTCCATATTTGCTGTATTCCCTGCTACAATCCACTGCTGATCTGTGTGGCAGGCTGAGAAACCAAATCAGAATTCTGAAAAACAGACAAAAATGACAGAAAATGGAGTTTTGACTAAAATTTTTGAACAATAATCTACATAGGAAACTTTATAACCTCACCTTGGCAATCTGCCTAAAGACATCTAAAACCTTGCTATTGTGTGAATTCCTCATAAAATATTTATGTTTTTGCTTAGGTATTTGTTATAGCAAAGGCTCTGAGTTACCGATCAGAAGGTCAGGGGTTCAAGCCCCAGCACTGCCAAGCTGACACTGTTGGGCCCTTGAGCAAGGCCCTTAACCCTCTCTGCTCCAGGTCTGCTGTATCATGGCTGACCCTCCGCTCTGACTCCTACCTCATAACAAGCTGGGATATGCAAAGAAAAGAATTTCACTATGCTGTAATGTATATGTGAAAAATAAAACGGATGTAAATCAGTTAGTTCAGTTTGTAATCATATACTGGCTCTAAAAAATGAATCAAGATGCTTCTGTGCCATCATATCCATGTCAAAACAGAAATCAGAGCTTACACATTCTCTACAGATGACAGCAGGCAATGTTAAAATGTTTAAAAGTAATTCATAACAAGAAATTTAGTCAACAGAACAAAACTGACTGAATGAATCAGCGATTATTTCCTCACCGATGGTAGAGCGAACAGAAATCCGACTTTTACCTCGGGTGATGAGAGAGAGACTGATGTGGATGATTCTGATAATTAAAGTAAGAACTCAGTTCCCATTGTAAATGTATCATTTAAAAAATATCTGGCAGTAATGTTGTTTTTCCATGAGTAGATTAGGTAGAAGTGGTGGAGCGTCTTTTAGTGGAATTGGAATGAAATCTTTAAATGCAAGTTTCTCTCTTTTCACTTTTGGATGTAAGCGGACTTTAAAATGTTAGAACTTACTTGTGATTGAGATGCATGCAGAAGAGAATCAGAAAAGCTGTAGTATTCAGAATTAAATAAAGCAGTGTGTTACATGCCTAATAGAGGTGCTTATTTGGATTTCTTTATTGATCATAATGATCACAGAAAAAGAGCTGAAATATAACATGTGATGCATTGACATAAATTATGCCTAATGCTAGAATGGAAGAGAAATTTCCCAAGGAAAGTCATTCTACCTTTGGCAAAACACTGGTAATGAAAACAATCTCACTGGCTCACGTTTTCTCACCTGTGTTTTTACAAACTTTTTTTCCCACAATAATTGTGGCATCAAGTCCAAGTCCACAGTGATCTGAAGCTACACTTTCAAAGAGAAGCATGCATCAGCTTCACGACTATTGACATTAGAGTTTATTTACCTTTCTTGGATTGGTTATCAAAAACCAAATGAAAGTTGCTTCAGAGTAATGCACTTCATAAATTGAGGTTGTCTTCCTCAAATGTGTTTTCTGTGAAATTATAAATAAATGAGACCAAACCTTTGCTGCAGTTATATCAAGAAATCCAAATGTTGGCTTCACTACCCATGTGTGCAATTGGTGGTTACAGTTGCACAGACAAAAAGGAGAGGGAAAAGAGACTTGAGCCAAAATGGCAGACTGGCTTCAGTCGATTCTCTCCACTTAACCTAACAAGAGCGACAAATCAAGCTGATCCTTTTACTCATTAGGTAATTAGAAGCGACCCATCTCTTCAATCGGATTCCCATCTGTTCTCTTCTCTTACTGCACTCCACACACACAGGGGGTGATGGACAGCTCCAATCCAAAGAACAGACCCCTGGAGCTACATACTGTACAATCAGATGTGCAGAACAAACTATCAATAGAATTATTACACTCAGGAATAATACACCTGTGATATTAGAAAATACAAACACCATAACATACACCTCATAATTGTGTAGCGATTGTGGCATAAATGGTGCTTGTAAGTAGCTCTTCTTCACTGGATGAGTTTGAGAGTCTATTCAGAGATTGAAGTGGCATTTCATAATAGGTTTGAGGTGAAGTTTCACGGTAACATTGTCAACCTGAGGCAACTTTGGTTTTTTTCTGTCTTGTCCCATGGTCGTGGATGGCAAGTTGCACTCCAGCTATTGATTTTTTTCCCCATGACACCTTATCTAACCGTCTGTGATCAACGACCTTATTTTCACACTAATTTCTTCTTTATCAAAGGTGATAAATACCGCATTGACATGAGTGCTTCTTTCCACAAGGATCAGATGAGCTGATTTGTACAATGTGAAAGAAACACAATCAATGTAAGGAGTGGAAATCCAGAGTAAGAGTCAAATAAAGTCATTACACCTTTTTTTTTTATTATTATTATTATTACACATATGAAGAACATTTGAAGTCATTATTTACTCACAGTGCTCTACTAAAGCCCCAGTGCCCTGCAACTGTAACAGACACTTCAAACTAAATCATTTTGTGTCCAGCGTACTGGAGGTGTACATCAGGCTGCCCCAGCAGAGGGAGGATATTGATGGCTGGAGTGTATAAAGGAGAGGCTTGTTGACAGCTGGCAGCCCTGCAGGAGACTCTGTCTCCACATGAAGCTACTGCTACCAAAGAGGCAGTGGGGAGGAGGGGAGAATGCAGCAGGGGCTCAGGATCAACACATAATGGAGGCCTCAGATGGAGTTGCTGGACTCCAAAAGTTCTAAGCATAACAGCTTAGTTTAAAACAAGGGTCGTCAAGTGGTGGACCATAGTCTAGATTTGGACCCAGAAAATTATTTTAGTGGACTGAACTGAGTCCTTGAAAAGATACTGTAGAAGAGACAATAAATGTACAAACTGTAAATGTAATCTGGCTGCAATTTAGCAAATCTAGTTTTCTAAACACGAACTATTAATGCTTCTTATACAATCACATACAGTTGTAAATTATTTGTCGAAGACTAGTTACATGGCAAGAGACATTAGCTCAGAAAAGGGAGAATTTTCACAGATTCTTTCATTTTATTTACCCTCTCTATCTACCTCTACCCCTGATTAGCCAACTGACAACATAGATTATTAGAAAAAATTGATGAAAACAGAATGTTTAATGGGGACTGGACAGAGAAGTATGTTTTTATTCTCTTTGTGTCAAATTCAAAACAAATATATCTCACCTGTTCAGAGTCCAAGGCAGCGGTAATGTGAAGCACAACTACGACACAAAACATAACCACTTTGTATTGTCTTATTTATAGCCATAAAACTAATGATTAATGGTTAAGCATTAAAGGTAACTGCTGTTGCCATTCAGCCATGTTAGCTGCTTACCCAGACTTTTAGAAGCAAGGAATTTTATATAATTTTATATAACCTTTACAATTTTTTAATACCCCTGCTCTGAAACATTAACTGTGCACTGTGTAGTACACGCAATGTGCCAGTTTATTAGGTACACTTGAGACTCATCTGCAATTTTATCAGGTCCACCTGTTTCTGTTGCTAGTTATTATGCACAGTTTGTCAGCACCCCTCTACCCTACCACCACAGGACCACCTCCTATCCCACCTCATATCATTTGGGTGGTGGAGCATTCTCATTGCAGCAGTAACAGTGATATGATATTGTGTGGTGCTTTTATGAGTGTTTCTGGTACAACATCACTGTTAGCACTTATTTGATATTTGATTAGATACACCTGCCTTGTTGGCCCACTTTTAGGTCTTCAGGTGTATCCTAAAAATTGCCTTCTACACATTCATTTCTATGCAGCATTGTTGGCTGGAGATTTTTGGATCTATCCAGCAGTACCCAGATGTATATATACAGTTAGGTCCGGAAGTATTTGGACAATGACAGAGTTTTTGTGATTTTGCCTTTATACACCACCACAATGG
>CM075016.1:16122610-16180264 GCA_037576675.1 Pangasius sanitwongsei | reverse complement strand
ACAGTGTGGTTGTGTATACACTCAAAATCACAAACTCTCTCTCTTTGTACAAACTCTTGCCGCTGTGTCTTTATATATATATATATATATATATATATATATATATATATATATATATATATATATAATGTCTTTATTATGTCTATTACTGGTAATATGTAATGTTATGCTATTATTAGATTTTTTAATTTCTTATAATGTATTATCCATATTAGACAGCTTATGTATAATACATATTTGTTTATTTATTATTGTATTTTCTATTTATTTGCCTTAATGCATCATGACGATCCATAATAATTCAATGCACTTACTGTAAGCTCACATGTTAATTCCAAAAATCTAAACTTGCAAAATCCGTCCCAGATGCCAATAACAACTTAAATTATACAAATGTACAAATTTTAGGCTAATTTTACATATGTAAATAATGTCAAAGTTCATGTTGAGAGTAAAATAAAAAATGAATACATGACAATATCTCACTACGGCAGTCAACAGCAGTTCTATATGTTCCACCACACTGAGAAACAACTCTAACTCCATACATATGTATGCAAGGTAACAGATAGTGTGTTTGTGATTCTTCATTAGTGCTACCGTCAGCAATGATGAGTATTGACAACAGGCCTAAACACGGTGCAATGTCTCAATACATGTTAATTAACCAAACCACATTCTGCACAATCACATCTCCAGTCATGCGCATTGTATTGGATGAAGCTCTCTTTCTTCCTCTGACTCTCTAGGCTAAGGTTTCAGACACTCTTATCACTACTGCACTGGCGATGTGTTTCTGCATATATTATATATGCTGTAGAGTTTACTGAAAAAAATACAATTGAGATTATGTTCACAGATAGTCATTTTTGCAGTTAAATTAACTACTACTTTCATTTGTCACTACTTTCACTGTAATATATTTGCTGATTCCCAAACTAAGAATAAATTTAATTGCAATGTTATTATACTCTAATATAATCTGAATCTTTCCAGTAGTAAGGAGTATTTTTGAAAATAATAATAAGGTCAGGTCAGTACATTAATATAAAACTAGAAAGAAAGTACATAAAAGAAAATTTCTGATTTTGTTCAAGCAACCCTCCTCTTCCCAGAACCTAAAACACATTGCAGTGACCATTTTTTCATCTTCACTCTCGTCTGAAAGAGCCGCCATGAAGAAGGCCCCCTGCTAGCCTGCAGCGCAATGTTTATGAGAAGGCCAAAAAAATCAATCACTTCCTCCTGACGTCTTTGAAAGTTGCAGCGAGGTGAGGAGCAAAGGCATGTGTGTGATCCCACAAGACTCCCTTCTTTCCAACACAACAGGGTAAAATGACAGGTATATCTTCAGGATTGTATCCCGCTTTTCTTACAAACCTCACAATAAATAAAAACAAGAAAGCAAAAGTAGTATCTGGTCTTTGATTTCAGTCCCAATTTAATGACAGCATCAAAAAAGGAAGAAAATACTTTCAGTGCCTTAGCCCAGGGGTGTGCTAGTTTTTTTTTGTTGTTTTTTTTGTTTTTTTAATCCAGGGAACCCTTCCAGCTTAGAAGAAAAATTACAGAACCCTTTATGATCAGAGTTCAGATTTATTTTAGGGATGTAATCCAACTAGTTAAATATTATGAACATTAGGCAAATATGCTCCATTATATTTATTTATTGGAGCCAGTGGGGCTTTTTATCCCTGAACTTTCTATCCACAGGTGCCAAATTAGCTTCACTGTTAGTGGATTTGAATCATTTTTGTCATAATATCATATATCATATTACCAGCACATGATTTATATTTGTTCACATGATCTGTTTTTGTTTTTGAGCTTTATAACAAACCCACTGAAGTGACCAATCAATCTAGTTTGTAACTAGAACAACTAAATGAAAACAACTTTGAGAGTAGCTGATTGCGATCCCTACAAACATATCATCATTAGCATAAAAAAAATATACTAAAATGCCATGCCTTGAGAACATAGACACCTGGAGGTCTACAGACTTCATGAGAACCATGGCACTAGCTGAAAGTCAGTCAGTTAGTCATTCGCTACCTCTGTACTGTAACGAATACCCCACCCCAATAATTACCACTGCAAAACTCTCATGTCCAAATTAATAAAAGGACATGTGTAATGTGCCCTCATAGCTCAACAGTTATTCCAATTACGGCTTGTCCGGGCAGAAGATGGGCCGTCGCTGGGAGAGTAATGACTTTGACATGAGCTCAGAGTCATTAGGAAACGGCCGACATTATGGCAGGAGCTCCTGTGTGATTGGGGCCTGTCCTCAGCTCCTGCTCCTCCTCACTGAAATGACAACAGGCTCTTTTCCAGAGGAAGATCATTCAACTTTGATATTTAAATGGTACCTAATTATCCGCAATATCACTGGACAGGATGATCAGTCAAATGAGACAGGCCTTATTATCTGGAACAGCTTTGATTTGACATAAAGAGCTCATACCAATAAATTCCATAGGCTACTCAAACTCTAATTTTACAGTATGACAACATTTGTTGTTTTATTCATGCCAAATGGGATGCCAGGATAATTTAGACTTAGGCTGGCCAATTCACAGAGGAAACCGGAGAAAATCCATGCAGACATGGAGAGAATATGCAAAACTCCACACAGACAGCAACCTAAGCTCCTGAGTGAAATGGGGATCCTGAAGCTGTGAAGTGGCAATGCTACAGACTGTGCCACCCATTTGCCTGCTTTATTTCTAATAAATCAAGCAAATATCACTCATATAATGTCTGGCATTTACGTAATAAATGTATAACCTGATTTAAAATTACAAACTGTGAAAGTGTTTACAACGCTTTTCCAGTTGTTATCAAAATGTTTTGCATGTGTTGGTTATTGCATAGCTTACTTGCTATCAGAGTTCACATAGATCATTACTGAAGAGATCTCACACATTTGCATAATCTCCAAAGTAATTATGAGCTCGACTTGTTCTGTAATCTCTATGTTTCACTGTTTTTTTTTGAAGGAATGCATATTTTGACATAAAATGTGCTAAGAAAATATAACACTCAAATCCACAGAGGTTTTCACATCCCTTTAATTCTCTGACAACCGCTAAATTTGTCAACTCTCAAACTCAAATTCCACTAAGGTGATGTGTAACAGTGAATATGTTGAACCCATGCTGAGAAGCTGGAGGAGCCGTGCTGATCCTGCCAAGGTTTAAGCCATTTTGTGCTTGGAAATTT
Source organism: Pangasius sanitwongsei (assembly GCA_037576675.1). NCBI lineage: Eukaryota > Metazoa > Chordata > Actinopteri > Siluriformes > Pangasiidae > Pangasius > Pangasius sanitwongsei. Next base: position 16,177,039 of record CM075016.1, on the reverse strand, counting down.
TCAAAACATTGCTGTATTTCATTACTGTGCAGAAGGTGCCATGATAAAACCTGCAAATGAGAGAGAATTTAAATAAATCTGTATTATTTTATTAATGAATATCAATCTTATGTATTTTAAGTATAATTTAACTTGGGTATCGATTTGGGGATTCAGGATTCATGTAATGCCCTCTGACTAATTAGTGACCATTCCTCTCAATCTGACATCAGGCATTAGCATTATTTGGCTAACATTTGTGCTGGCATGCATTGCTCGTTACCTTTTTCTCAGCATGCACGAATGTCCCAAAGTGCAAGTCGTCAGAGCTGCAAATGTCAATTACCACATTTCCCCTGACATTTCTGGCTAATAGCTGACATGCGGCAGGTGTAATAAGCATCATTACATTTTCGATGGCTCAAGACACATCGACACGCAAATGCTTGCTCGCAGGTTCTGTAAGACGAGGGCCTTGTTATGTCTACAGCATATTTCATTGTCAATTTGAGAAGCTCTACACCATGCCACAATGATGAGAAATGGTTTTGTTAATGTAATAGACGCGCTTGGCATTTCAAAAAGCACTCAGCTCTCCTGATTACCTCATTTAGTCTTATTACTTAAAAGTCTTATTTACTTCTCCATTCATAAAGTGTAGTCTCACATGGTTAATGGAGTAGACTGGTGACCAGGCAGAGACTGGGTTTGTGAGGCTCTGTGTGCTGGTGTAGTGAGAGAAGTAGGGACAATTGAGGGAGGTCGAGGGAATCAGGGGACAAGTGACATGAGTCTCTTATACGTACCTTTGCAATACATATAATTTTCATTCAACTGTTTTAAATGGCCACTGGACTCATCCGGTTACCCAATAGATCTAAAACATCCTAATTTAAAACAGCCTAATAGATAATATTGTTGTTAATGATGCTATTTCCTCTGTATTCTTGGCCATGCCATTGCTCCAATGGTGTACCATCACCACCATGTTTTTAGTGTTTTAAAGTGATTTTCTCACTGACAATCTGAAATCCACGAAGAAATCCATATCTTGATCTAAATCTACATTCAGATTTCTGTAAAGCTGCTTTGTGACAGTGTCTACAGTTGAGGCCAAAAGTGTTCATACACCTAGGCTAAAGAAATGAAATTCCTTTTCTTTTGGCAATCAGTTAGGGTATCTGCTTTGTTCATATCAGAAGTCATTTTAAAACAATTGACTAGAGACAGATTTTTTTTCTTCAGAAAACCAACTGAAGGTACTACAAGCATTTGTACAAAAAGTTCTATGCAAATACAAAGATGTTGGGACCACACACCAGGTACAGATACCATGGATGGACAAACTTTGATCTGAAAGGTCAAGACAACAGCAAAGGAACTGATAAAGGTGTTGGAGGTATCAGTTACCAAAGTATGTATATCTATTAAAAGAGTCCTACAGTGTCATGGCCTGAAAAAGTTGTCGCACAAGGAAGAAACTCGAAAAAAAGCTAAACTGGCATAAAAAGCTAAACTGAAGCCATTTGTAAGAGTGTTCTCAGGTAAGATTAAACCTGACCTAAATCTCATAGAAATTCTGTGGACTAAGGTGAAAAAGTGTGGTAACATGGTAACATGAAATGTGTAGAGTTGTGAAAAATTCAGTCTGAATGTCTTTAGCATGGGTGTATGTAAACATTTGCCCCAACTGTATTGATAAAGGCGCTGTATAAATATAATATAATTGAATTGTTCTGTCTCTCTGCCAAGTTCTACATGTACTCCTTTATACTGCTGATGTTATTGGTTAATCCTGAAACCAATCTGTGCTGTGGCTCCTCTTGCCCTCTGGACCAGCCTGATTCATCCTGCTGCTCTACTTCTGCTTGCAGTTTTGTGCACTTGTGACTTACTCTCTGCTGTTTGGATGGCCCCACATGGATACTCTAAAGACTGCATTTCCCAAAATCAATGTATACCCAAGTCTTATCTGGATAATCTTATCTGGATACTGTAGATGTGTACCTAAAACATCTCCTGTAATCATAAAGACCATAATACTCACAATACTCACAGTGAGTATCCAAGGGTTCCCTTTTGAGTCTCTCAAATGTTCTTCCTTATGTAACTCTCTGGGATTTTTACCTCACCACTGTCACCTCTCGCTTGCTTGTTAGAGATCTAAATTTGAATCTACATCCAGATTTCTGCAAATAAAATCAAAATTGAATTGAATTGAAAGATAAACTACAATGTCAGAGTATGAAAAGCAAAACTCTATACATTTAATTAGAAATCAAACCTATAAAATTCAAATCCCTGATCTTCCACTGAAGGAGATAATTTAGAATTACAGCTGAGCCTGGCTTTAGTCTGAAATATTAATACATAGCAAAGAACTAAAACTACATTTTAAACTACTACAAGCAAGAGCATAGAGAACATTCTGTAATGACAGCTATTTTGTGAAAAGGAAATTTTAAAAAGACAATTAATAATAGTAACCTAATCTTCTTCACATAAATCACCTTATCCATTAACATTATTGCATCTAAATGCCACGCCTTTGTTTAAACCTTACTGTTGAAGTCACACATCCATCAAACCAACATATGAACAGAGGCAACAGCTACCAAATAGCAGATTCTATTTTTCACCTCCTTCATAACCACATAAACCCTGATGCACATTATGTGTCCCTACTGCACCAGTGCATTTGCACACCTTCCCTTTCCATCACTCTGCTTTGTTCTGATGGATAAAAATTGAAGCAATTTTTGACAGACTAAACATGGAGCAAGTCATCTAAAAAATAATCTGAACAGACAATTCTTTTCAGGTGATGTAACTATTAATATGGCTTTTCTGCAGCAGCATAATCATCCTATTTGCTGTTGGGAAAATGCAGGCACGTATTTAATAGCTATAGCTCGGTAAGTCATAAATATGTCACTGTTTCTCCAAACATAGCAAAATGACCCTTTTAGAGATGTGACATCAAAATAGAAGAGTATTTGATAGTCGTTAGCAAAGTAAACTGAAAAAAAAAAGAAAATAATTAGGCCTAGCCTCTGAATAAAAACAATATTTAATGGGGAAGTACCACTGAGAACTGACTCACTCGCTGTTCCTTAAAAAAAGAACACATTTATTTTCATTTTTAGCTGTGAAATTTTCCAGGTGAAGATGAAAAACCAACTGATGCTTAAACAAAAATTAAGTGTTATTTACATTTCAGGTTGTTGAAATCCAAGTAAAAAAATCCAACAAAAGACAAGAAATCACAAACCTTAACTATAAAATAAAAGTTCAACCTCTAATTGGAAATAAGATTATAGTAAATACTAAAAATTCTAGCAAATAATATTACAGTAAATATACATTTTTAGAAACTTGGACATTGATGTGGTTGCATGATTATTTAAATCTTTGAAGTTTTCCACATTTTGTAGTGTTATAACCTCTAACCGAAATGGTCTTAATTGGGGTAATATGTGAAGAATCTATACAAACTAGCTGACAAAACTGAATTGACAGGAAAAATAAATATAGTTTGCAAAATTATTTACAAATAAAACATATAAAAGATGTGATGGACTTATGTATTCACCCCTGTTGCTGTGAAACCTCTAAATTAGTTCTGGTACAAATGGTTGTAATGAAAAAAAGTCCACCCATGTACTCGTGTGGTCTCAATATAAATATACCTGCTCCTGGAAGGCCCCAGAGTTTTTTAGAGAACATACCTTGTTTTGGTACAAGTTCTGAGAAAGTATCAATTAGAGTTTCTTTATTAAATAAATATTTCAAGCTTTGAACATCCCACAGAGCACCATGGCACAACCACGCCTCCGCTTAGAGGAGGCTGTCCACCAAAAGTCAGTGACTAGGCAAGGAGAGTAGTTAAAGAAGCAAGCAGGTGGCCAAGGGTAACGCTCAACATGATGCTACCACCACCAGGCTTCACTGTCAGGAAGAGCAGCATTCGCTGCAGAGTAGTGTATGATTCCACCAAATGTAGTGCCTTGTGCTGACATTTTGGTCTTATCAGGCCACAGAACATTTTTACACATTTTGCTGATTCAAATGGGATATAATATAGCTCTTTCATAAAGCCCAATTTCATCTATCTATAATATGGTAACTGCAACAGGTAAATATATCTGGTAAATGCCTGGTACATCCAGTGAAATGCAAAAATTTGCATAAAACTATATAAAAAGGAAGACAATTAAATGTAATTTACAGCATCAGGACATGTAGTGTGTTAGAATGTTCCTTTATTATTACAATGATAATGAAGGAACATTGATTCACATTTTGATAATGAAGGTCAAATCGTGTATTATAGTGGGAAGAAAACCCAGCATGATGATATAAATCTGAATGTGGTATAAATATTCTCTAATTACTTTTAAATCAAACCTTTATAACCTCCTCCAAGATATTTTCTATCCTCTGAACAGCTTTTGGACCTTTTAGTTGTGATATTTGCACCATCCATCTGTTTTTAAAACTAATTCAAAGTAAACAACTTAATTCAAATTGCCTTTCAAAGTAATTTTCTGTTGATTTTTTATGGTTGTACTTGATTTTTTCACTTGATTTTAACTTGATAAATTATTTTAAAAAAGTGGTAGAGGTTTTCCATCAACTGTATGTGGACAATTCGTCACTTTTTTCATGTTCATAAACTTCATTAAATATCTCAAACATTTGGGGAAAAATTATCTAAAAGCCCTGAACATCTGGTAGGGTAACATGTCTGACACTCCACCAGTCACTTGAAAAGCAAAGCCTGCTCAAATGCTAATCACATCAGCTGAGATGATGCTCCGTCCACCGTCTTCCGTTCCTTCACAATAATAACAGCACTAACTGAATGAAGAGGCCTTACATGGCAGAATTGTGCACGAAATAGGCCCTCAATTACTTTCCTACTAGGACATGCAGGCATGGAAAACCACATTAGACTACAAACAGACGACTGCTCACATGAAAGGCTACTTTGGGGATGTTTGAATATGAAGAAACAAACACTTAATTTGCCATAATCATGTTATGAAGGCCCGTAATTGACAGGGGCAGTTCAGGGATCTGTGGCTCTGTGGTTGGAACTCATAACAGCCAGTCACCTTGTTATTGCATGGCGTATTACGTATACTTCACCAAATATTAACAAGGTTAGGCCAAGCCAAGGTCGTCTGGAATATCAGCACAGACACAGGGTTAATTTGAGTGCAACAAGTCCTCTGGCTCTTTGTGCAGCACATCAATACATGGCCACTTTTGGCTAGTGAAAGCTTCACAAACTGTAAAACAAACAAAAAATAATCAATAGTTCACAATGAAAATGGCTCACAAGGTCAAATACACAATACCTTTTGTGTACTCCTCTCTAACAGGCAGTACTTATTCATAACATAGAGGTGAATATTTCAGATTATCCTGTCACTTTCAAGCAGAGTTAGCATGAGCAAGCACCGTGGCTATTTGAGTTCAGACTAGAGGACAAGCTTATAGCATAAGGTTTAAAGATAAGTCAGACTACCAGAGAAGGTCAGTTTTCTCCTGACATTCATAGTTTCACTCTGTCTTCTTGATAACCCTTTGTTTTCCTTTTCTACTTGGTCATCTGAATTGCATACTCACAACAGATTAGCATGAAATATTCTCACACTTATGACAGCAGTACACTTAAATGCGACCATGTCCTCTGCATACTAATGACAAATTCAGCCTTCACTTGCAGAGGTGCCTGGCCATGTGTGTTTGTGTGTGTGCATGACACCATTGTTGGTATGCAGAGAGCAGTCTTGTGCTTTCGCTAACATGCGACTAGTATTACAAGCCGCCTGCCAGCACCGAAAACATCCTTGCATCACTTTGTTTTCTCAGGCGACAGTGATGTCGGAACTTACCCTCTAATAAAGTCCATCTATAAAGCAGGACCACAGAGAACAGGAGCCTCCCTTGCATGAGTTATTCAGTATTAATACCCTGCAACATCAGAAAACACAATCTATTGTAAACACTGGGCTGAACTCAAACACACCCAACTTAACATTTATGTGAACTATTAACCGGTGGGAAATCAGAAAGAAAGAAGCAGAAGCACCAGCAAGCAGATGAGGGCTGAAAACCTTGGAATAGTGTTTGTCAAATAATAATGTTTAAAGACTCAAAGTAGGATGCAATAAGTCCACTATGTAGAAATATTCACTTGTGAAAAAATAATTCAATATCCTATATTTCTTAAACATTTTTCCCTGAGATAAAAACTGTGTTCACAATACTCTAGACCACAGAAAAATCTTGATGCTAAGGGTGATAATGATTAATTTTCAGCTGCACTCTATATACAGCAGCTCTGACAGTAGTGCTGGCTGCAGGGCAAATCATATCATTATATCTAACATGTTATTGTTTCTATAGTAACAACACATTTACAGAGACTTGTATGATGTATGTTCTACATGATCATAAAGCTAATAAACTTTTTTTTTTTTTTTTAAATGTGTTATTTACCAAAGAAACTGTGTAACATTTGATATGTTGAGGTTTTTCTGTAAGGAGATGTTTATTTAATATTTATGGAAGGAATCAGCGCTTTGTAACTCTCAGTCTAAGTTTCTCAACACAGGAAAGTCTTCAGGACAGAGGAGTTTGAGCTTTCCAGTTTCTCAGTCACATGACAAGCTGTGTCTTTTTTTTGTCTTATTAAATTCAAGAAAGAGAAAATAGTGTCTGGTGAGGCAAAGACTTTTTATAATGCTGTAATGTAATGCTATAATGTAAGTGATAACAGGAATTTACTTGTTTTGCAGATGTTCCACAACATTAAATGTAACTATAAGCAGTTTAAAAGGACAATGTGTCATTCATTTAAAATTGTAATTGGTGGTAAATCACTGTGGTATAAGAGGATTAAGACACTTTTAGATATGTTGTTATTGGAACATAACCATCTTCGTTGTGGTAAGAATAACTCCATCCATCACACCACTCCATCTTTGTTTATTTTGCTATAACAGCAGACCCTCAAATGTTTTATTCCACTTGTTAAAGGGGATCACATATTATACATTAGTTCATAGCTAAAAATGTGCTTATAAAGTAATTATTTGACAACATTAACCGATTATTAGTGCCATATTTAGTGTTCTCATAGGCCTACCGTATATAGCTCTTTGTATAACTAATTGTATAACAATATAATAAGTGCATCAGTTCAGTATAAAAAAAAAACTATATTTTACAGTGCAAACAGTGCAAACATACTGATAACACTTCGCATACATTTTCAGAAACAGTAGTGAGAACACTGGACCTTCATGACATATTCATAAGTATTGCATAAATCTTTTTTAAAGCAAGGCTGGGGTATTTATCAAAGGCTTATATTATATTGAAGTGATATGAGCACTAAATAAAGCTCCAATAATTATTATCTCTCAATTCATGTGTAATATTTGACCACTATCCTGAAGGATTAGTTCTTACTGAGTCACTAAAGACAAAGGCAATAAACACAGTGTAAAGAATGTATATGTACTACTAAGAATATATATGTATTACTAATTTGCTAATTGAATATGTGATGCTAAAACAGATTTTAAAATAATGTATTCTTGAATGCATCATAAACAAATTTGCTATAAAATTTTGATGAATTATGAATTTAAAAAAAAATCTCATAGATCAGTTTTCTTTTATTTTTCCACTTCTATGTTCATTAGAACAATCGTACAGTCACGTCATATTTGAAGTTCGTAATTTAAAGCAATGAGAAGTAGAGTAATCAGGACCTGGGTTAATATGATCAGTAATAAACCCAATTAGCTCTGTGTGTGAGTCAGAAGGCGACCAGTTCAACAGAGCCACCATGCTGACATTCCTGGTAATGAAGCTTCAGGAAAACAAAAGAAAGCCAATGCACTAGCAAATGATCAAATTCATCGGACCTGACAATATATTCAGTGGAATCTGATCTGAGCTGGGATGAGTGAGTATGATGTGGTTGGATCTTGTTTGATTTGGTGTGAATGAAGCGATAAGAAACGGTAAAAATGCTAGCTCTAATCTTAACTTGTAGGTTTAGTTGAGTAGCTCCAACTGTTAGGGATTTGAAAGCATGCTTCCTCCTGTTTTAGAGTTGAAAAAAACCATGAAGCTCTCTGAGCTCATTATATAGGGACTCATGAACAGCATCTTTCTCAAAATTATGTCTAAAATTCACCCATTAATTTTTAAAATAGCAAGTTCAACTGAGTGACAACTAATGTAAATCCAGATGAAACACGCTGCAATACTACACTTGTAGTAGATAGCATTTTGAATCTATTCCCTCATACCTGACCTGGGAACTAAAAGTCAGCAACCCATTATTTAGAATACAGGAAGTATTGTCCTTGCTCCTATTCCTACAATTTGGATGATACATTCTTCCAATTAGCCATTTCTTGTAACAGTCACACACATTTCACACATGATCATATGTTTTTTAGGTTATTTTTAACAAGCATTTGCGAGTAATATGTGAATAGGTGTGAAAAAACTTGTTAAAAACGTAATATATAAAAAATAAAACCACATTTTGCATGAGAAACATTTGCATGAAAATAAGTTAATCATGTGAAAAAAATCACATAAATTAATGAATCTTGTGGGGGGAAAAAAAGAAAAAAAGATTGTGTGTAAAAAACAAATAAGCACATGTGAAGAAAATGAATCGTGTAAAAAAATCACATGTAAACATAACTTAATTATGAGTCACATTAAAATAAATTAATTGTGACATTCATGTGAGAAAAAGATACATGCACTATATGTGAAGAACTAACATGTGAAGTAAAACTCTATCTGAAAATGTAAAATTCACAGATGAATCATATGAAGATCATATGAGCTTTAGAAGAAGCTTTTAGTGGAAGAAAGAGGAGGACGAGGCAGTCGGACGCCTGTGTCTAAAGCTCATTCTGAGTGAGAGACACCTTCCAGTGGACTGTGACACAGATGAAGCACTTAAAGTGAGAGCCGTCGAAACAATCCCAGCAGGCCCAGGTGAATTAATGAGCCCCTCCTCATCCAGCAAGGAGTGATCCATTACTTCCTCTAATTATAAATAATAATCCTGATTATTACACTGGTTAGCCGCCACCAGCTGAGATGGATGGCCCAAGACATGATTTATCTTTTTTTTTTTTTTTTCGAACACTTCATACAGATATCCAGTCACTCCAGCATCAGCAGCAGGGTACCACTGTGATGTAAACTCCAAATCACACAAACTGTGATCTATGTGCTTCATTGTCACGGCAAGTCTTAACTATAACTCATTGTGTTTCAGTGAGTTGTTAATTAATAATATCAAGCATACAGAACTGTACATTATGTACAACGACTGTATTCAGCTGATTTGATCAGTACATTGATTTTCACCTTTAAGTCTAGAACTTGTCCATTTATAAATTTATTTAGATAATCACCCATAAACCTGGTCCACATATTGTCACACGGTATTTTTGTAAGTTCTCCTGATCCAGAAGCGTTTCTGACTCAGAGGGACCAACATCAGGAGATTTCCTTAACTGTTGAAGCCATCCAAAGATCCCTGTGGAAAAAAAAAGTGTCATTTTCAATTCACTCACTAGAGCTAATAGAGTGTGTAATTCTCCAGTGGTGCTCAGTCATACTCAGGTTTAAGCACCCTTATGGCGAAATACACGTTGTGTAATTAAGGATTAATTCTTTTCTTTTAATGTGGACATTTTTAAAACAACAAAGTATTTTTACCTTGCATACAGATCAACTGCATTCTACTATAATATTACATTCTAATAGCAAATGTAATATTAATGTTTTGACCCAGTCACCACTGTGAGAATAAACAGTACTAAAGTGTACCTTTACCTGTCGCTGTTGCAGCACCCTCAATGTTGCTTTAGTGTGTATTGATTACATTGTAATGGGAATGTAGCTTACATTTTAAGGACCAATCTTGTACTTTTAATTAGATTTTAGAGTAATACTTTAAAGGTACCCAACATGCACCTGTCCAGGTAAAATATACACACTAAAGGTGTGTCTATCTGTAAGGATACTGTAATAGTGACAGGGAAAGGTACAGTTTAGTACCCTTGTTTCAGAGAGTGTACAGTCAGGCCACAACAGATGGAGGTGTGCTAAAAGAGGAGAGGAAACATCATACAAACAAATCCAAAGACAAATATATTACCTGTACTTAACAAACAGGATCTGTGCTCCTGGGCTATGACTGGGTAGAACTTCAGGTCTGACCAATCAATCAACAAACAAATAAATACATACTAATACAAGCTAACATTGCCAGAACCAATTAATTTTTTTTATGTAAAAAAGACAAACGTGCCTATCTTCCTGACTCACCTATAAACATAAAACAAACCCCAAACCCACAAAAAAATTGGCACCCACACCTTACTTCCAGTGGTACTAAATAGAAAAAGGCTAACAATGTTCAAAAAGGGAAAAGGCTCAGAATCAAAATCCATAGCACAAAGTCTACAATGAACAGATCAAAAAGTCATTAATCACATGAGCAAAAATGGAGGCACAAAACCAAGCAAGCAGAAAAAATGGCTATTCCATCCAGTTTGGAAACATCTTAAATCAGCTCTCCAAACGATGACGTAACACACCTGAGTGAGGCCCAGAAACACAGTTCTATAATGTTTAAAGAGACTAAAATCAAAATAATGTCATTAATTCAGCATGGAAAACACAATGTAGTCGACCATTCATATTTATATTAAAATGATCATATTGTAGTAAACAAATCACGCTGGTAGTGGCACCTGATTGAAACTTCAATCTGTTTATCAGCCAATTAAATGACTGAGTATGAATATGATTAATAAGCTTCTCATGCTTTTCTGTGAAGCAACTATTGCAATAGCTCGTGAATTGTGTTATAAAGAATGTGTATAAACTGAACCACTGACACCTCCAGTTATCTGAAAGCAGACACAGTAAAGTCCTGTGAAGCATTTTTCACACTTACTTGTACTTAAACATACTGCATGATCTAAATGAGAGAACGAGCAAAACTGATGAGACAAACGCAAGAAAAAAGAAAGAAAGAGCTGATTAAGTTGTATTGTTGTGTATTTATGCACCTCTTTAAACTAAGCTAATCTGGTAATTAACAATGCGTACACAGAGAATTTGTTTGTAATGTGATTCAGTGTAAAGGAGCTCTCAGTCACCATGCTTCACTGCTGATCCAAGCAAGTCGAGTTTGAAACACTGCGATCAGATGCACATCACTGCTTTTCTTGCACTAGTGCTGGCTTTATGTATAGTGATGGTGTGTGAGCTACATGGCATTCACGCACACTGTAGCCTGTAGCATGCACAAATCTGTTTATGTACATTCTGAAAATAATTTTAGGAGCGTTTATTGTTACAGCCCTATTAAAATGAACAATGGTTGGTTTTTTTTTCTTGTGTATATTTTAGTGTAATTAAAATGATCCTATGTGAAAAACATGTAAAGCTGCATAACAAATATTATGCCTTTTTAAAATATTTGCTTTTAGATTTTTTTTAAAACTTATTTTTAAAAAAAACATATAAATAATTTTAAAAAAAAAATCAAATTCAATAACAAAATTTTGTCATGTGCACCAAAGTTTAAACATCTGTGAATCCAATGTGACTTTATATATGATTAATTGATTGAAAAAGAATTGATGAATTAATCATTCATTAATAAGCCAATTAGTCACTGCTCATGTTAAAGCATTTATTGTGAGTTTCCTGCTGATGGACAAACAGGGGCAGCAGAAGTGCTGCCTACGTCTACCGTCTACTATTACTATATAAAAATTACACAGAGATTCCAATAAGACATCCTCCTGCTTTAGATTCAGTACATATTGTACATCAGAGGGACAGGGAAGGAGGCTTGAACATTTCATTTATTTTATACTATTTATTATATAGTAAGGTTAACTCTATGACTTTTGTTTGGGTTAAATATCCACAATGTGTTGTATATGAAAAGTCCACAAATAAGCAGTGTCATAAACTTCATTGAGTCTATACATAGAAAATGCAAGATGTCTTACACTAGACATATAGGAAGCCTGGGGTGGGAAAAAATGATTTGGGATAAATTTAGTGTATATTGAAATTTATACTTGTGTTTAGTAGAAACCTGGTGTAAAGTTATTGTAATTTGTGCAAAATAATCTAATATTAAAACAACTTATAAAACTGATTTATTAGCTTTATTACATACAGGTCTAAAGTGAACTATAGGTACTATATATGAAAATCAAATTAGTAAAACTTGTATGCCATCTAAAGGACACACAGATATTGAAGGTTGCTAAATTAAAGAAGAGCACTACTGCCCCAGTGTGGCAAGACAATTAATCATCTGCAAAATACTGAAGTGGAGCTTGGTCAAGTCTTTAAGCACAGCACAAAATTTGGGGAAAAAAATTGTGATGTAGTTAGATGGGGGTTAATGGTAGGGAAGTGGTAGCTCAGTAGTTAAGATGTTGGACTTCTGATCAGAAGGTTGAGAGTTCAAATCCTAGTATGACCATGCTGCTACTGCTGGGCCCTTGAGCAAGGCCCTTAACCCTCAGGTGTATAAATGAGATGATTGTAAGTCTGCCAAATGCCATAAATGTAAATGGGTCACTCTTGTGTCTGAGGTCAAAGAGGAGAATCAGTGCTCCAGTCTTCCACAGAGTGGTTTCATAATTACTGTGCTCACACTCATTCAAAATACAGTCACAAATGTCTTCTTGTGCTGTGATGGTTTTTGATACATATGGAAGTAAAGTATAACATTTGACATGGTAGTATGTTGATTTAGATGTGCTCACAGGCAGTACAGTAGATGTAAGGGTGCCTATGGAGTTTGCTGAGTTTGTGGGAGGGTAAGCACAAACATGAAGAAAATTACAAACCTCATCCTGTTCATTTTTAAAGTCCAGGAACCTGTAATATGAGTTATACTGACTCAGTATATGAGTATGAGGTTTTGATACCAAAGGTTCAGAAAATATCACTGCATTATTTTTTGTAACATGTAGTTAGTGCCAGGATGCAAGTGTACAAAAGGAATGGAGACAACAGGTTATAAATAAAGGCTGAACACAGAACAAGTGCACACATTAGGAGGAAAAAGAGGAAGAAGCCAAAGGTGGGGACAGCACTGGAACAAAAAGGGCACAAACAAGGGCACATTGTCATAACAAACAAACGATCTTTTTAATTTAACATATTATGTATTTAAAAGTTGAAATAAAATAGACTTAGCTCACTATGAAATGGAATTCAATCAAATCACAATGATGCAAGAATTCAATCTATACATTGTATTATTTTCTATGAGTTACTATAACTTTCAGAAGAAAAAAATAAGAAAGAACAAAACAATACAATATAAAAAAGAACAAAAAAAAAAAAGAGAATTAGTTTTATAATTGCACATTTATCCATTCCTTTAACCTTTACTTTCTGTTTGGGCCATAATGATCATTTTTATTAAACAAGAACAACTAAACAGTTACTTTTGAAACATTAATTTTTGTGCTTAGTACAAGCAGCATGACATTAGAAAACATTTATATTACATATAACACATTATTAAGTCAATTTGATCTTTGTGAATATGATTGATATAACACTTTTTTCATAAAAGTCTCCTCAGTGTCTGTGCATACACAGCTGCTATCTGCAGAATCTCCAGCATTTATTTATAAATATCCTGAAATATTGTTTATAATATTGCTCATAACATATATGAAAATATCAAGATCTTTAAAATAAATAGAAGTGTGTTGCTCTAGGTCAACAGGATGTCCAGTGCTAAGTAGTGAAAAGAACATGAGGGTTAAGGACATGGACACTGCAGCACTCGTCAGAGTTTATTCTCAGTGTAAAGATTAGAGGATTAGAGGCATATACAGGCAGATGGAGGTAAAAGCAGGGATAATTTTCACCTGTAAAAGTGACGGAGTGGAAGATAGGAACCACATCGGGAGGCTAATTAAACTAAAGAGAGCAGTCTGAGATACATACTGTATCTGCTACACTGATAACAATTACACAGCTTGAGCAACTGCTTTCTCTGTCTGCAGCCTGTATTTCAGTCACAAGGAAAACAGGAGCAGAGAAATGAAAGTAACACCAGAAAAAACATCTTATGGTTGCACAGACACATGCTATTAGAGCTGTTAAAGCTCATTCCAGGGATTTCCTTCCGTTAAGTAATATGCAATAAAAATGGCATAAAATGTTGAAACATTACTTAGTGGTCTATAACAACTTTGGAGGGTTTCTCCTCCCCACTCCCCCAAACCAATCATGAAGTCACCTTTTGAGTTACCTGACCCCAATATGACAACTAAGAACTAAGACTGAAATCAAAAAGTCACACAAAAAAAAAACAAGTAGGAAGTGGAAATGATATTACAGACCTGATATTTTAGCAACAGGATAGATACAGAGTGTCTAATAATTGCCTTTGTGTTGCAGATTTATTTGCAGATTTATTTATTTTATGGTGATTAAATTTAATGTATGCTGCAAACATTTCTCAGATAATATAAATAGGCTAAATGAATTAGGCTGTATTACATCTATGGTCATTTGTGGTGTTTTGTTAATGCTGGTCAGGGGTGTGGTGGATTCAGAGCCTATCCTGGAAACACCGGCCATGAGGTGGGAGTACATTCTGAATGGGATGCCAGTCCATCACAGGGTACCATACACACACACACACACACATACACACACCTAGAAGGAATTTATCATAGCCAATTTACCTACAGTGAGTGGGGTGCAGGAACAGAAACGACTGCAGTGCAGTTTATTGCATATTGTCTGAAATTGCATTGTGAAATCTTGTGTAGCGCACTTGTCCATGGATGATTAGTTGCAGTTCCATGACCTTTCCACCTGCATATTATCAAACCAATTGTACTGACAGGGATGTTTATGGTCTTTGCTATGGTTTTGTAGTTTGTGTTCTTTAATAATGTTGTCCCTGAGAACTTTAATATCCTAGCAATCTCCTTCACTTTCACTATGATTGCTACTTGCATGAAATGTAATTTGCACAGGAATCTGGAACTGTATGTACAGTATCTGTGTGTGTGTCCTTTACATACATATGTTTTTTATATCCCTATTGTTTTTTTTTTTTAAACATATCTTTGTTTATGCTTATGCATACATACTTTTTGTTCATATAATATATAATAATAATATAATAATATATTTATAATTAGAAAGTCAAAAGACATTATGTGTATAAATTTGAAGTTTGGTAAATAACAAAAACTTCTCTCTCTGATTTTTGTACAGTCATCTTGCACATGTTTTTCAGTTTGTGGAAATGTCTTCTTGCAGTAGTTCACTGGAAACTCAACACTTGGATTGTGTCCTCTTATGTACACCACTTTGAATAAAAATGCCTGCCAAATGAGGACAATGGGTCTTACTTTGGCAGAATTTTATCCCTGGAGTTTTCAACATCCAATCTAATGATGAATTTCTTCCAAAAACTATTATGACAGACGTATCATATTACAATAGATGTAATCACAGTGAGTGACTTGGTAAAAAGAAAAATATGGTAGAAATATTCTGATAATCTATTAAACTGGACTGGATGATGATGTCAATGTTTGTCTGTATTCTAAATGTGCTTCCATTGAATGTTTTCAGTTAGTCTCAAATAACAGTTGACAACACTTTTTGGAAGATTTATTTTAATAATGATTAGGTCAATCAGAAATGGACACACTTTCACACAAATAAGAGTCAGACGAGGGTTTCATATTTATTTCAGCATATAGATATGTGGATGATGGACGCTGGTCTTATACATGATTGCACCCCTGTTTCTAATTTTTTTGTCATGTGCTGTGCTGTCTGTAACTCAAGTGACTTGGTGTGTTTTGCACTGTTATCCCCTTAATATAAATTAAATGTGATCTTGTAGTGAAACTGTTGCAGTTTTGATGCCACCTTGTGGTCTCTTACACCGCTGCAAGATCAAGGCAAATTAAGAAAATGATGAACGGAGGACAAAGACACAGTAAACAAATGTAATTCAAATTATATTATATTTCATTGTAAGCAGCAGCCAGAATGGGCAATATTCAATATTCATTAATATTGCAATAAATATAATTCAGATGTCCAAGGGAAAAAAACAAATTAAATATGATGTACCTATTAAAAACCTTTAGTTATTAGTAAGAATCATATAGTGGGGATGAGGATTTTTTTTTACTTTATGATTCTCTGTGCTATACTTAAGCACTTTGATATTTAAGCTACAAATCTTTTATAAAGCTAACAAAAATTCAGATATTCAGCAAAATGAACTAAAGATAGGATAGGACACGTTATTAAATATGGATAGATTTAATGAGTCATAAATTACAAATAGGTTTTAGACATAAATTTGCTAAAATTAGTAAAGTAATAAGAGGTAGTAAAATATATGTTTGTAAAACATAATGATAGTAAACTGTCAGTGGAATAGTTTATGTAAGTGCCTATAACATTATTTTATTCATTGTATCATTATAATTTCTTTTCCTTTCCATTTTATGTAGATTAAATCAGTCCACTCCAAGAAATTTCTGCCGTCCTAGGTCCATCTTATATTTTTTTCATTAATGTGGACTACAAAAGAACTGTATGTGGACACCTTACCAATCATACCCATATGTGTTTGGATAGATGTAGAACCCCCTTTTCTGTTATAATAACCTCCACTCTTCTGGGAAGGCTTTCCACTACATTTTGGAGTGTGGCTGTGGAGATCTGTGTCCATTCCATGAGCATTAGTGAGGTCAGACTGTGATGTCAGGCGAGATGGCCTGGGGCACAGTCGGCGCTCCAGGTCATCTCAAAGGCTCTGTCCAGGGCACTTGAGTTCTTCCACACCTACCTTGGCACACCATGACTGTATCAACCTCGCTGTGCACAGGGGCATTGTCCTGCTGGAACAGGTTTGAGCCCCTTAGTTCCAGTGAAGGGAAATTGTAATGCTACAGCATACATTCTATACAATTCTGTGCTTCCAACTTTGTGACAACAGTTTAGGGAAGGACCACATATGGGTGTGATGGTCAGGTGTCCACAAACTTTTGGCCATATAGTGTATTTTGTTTATCCTTCTATATGTAAAGTCTACTGTTGGTGTTTTATTAAAAATTAAAAATTAGATTATTTTTGTTATTATTATTAGTAGTAGTAGTAGTAGTACATAATTTTGTGTACCTTATTGCATATGTAAGAAAAGCCTGTGTATTCAGTAATATACAGTAAAAAAAAAAAAAAAAAAAAAACCTCCATAAACAGATAAATGCCATTCCACAATGCATGGTATTTGTTAGTTAATTTGTTAGGTAGTTGATCTTCTACTTAAAGACTGTAGCCAAATCAGGATGCTGCACAACAACATACATTTTGTGTTTGTCCATTTAGCTTATTTTCAGTGACTCTTCTCCTTGTTAGCCAGCTTGGTGAAACACTGCAGAGCCCAGTAGATTGCAGAAAGCAAAGCAAAAACCTGCATGAAAAGATTTTTGTTGAAATGTTAATACGTAATTTTCACCCATGCTGTCAGAATTCTGTCTGTATTCCTGCAGTGTAGAAAGAGGAACACAATTATAAACCCAGTGTAAATGAAACAAAGAACACATTAAAGATTATACTTTGGACATGATCATGAAAAACACTGTAGGTATAAAGTTACAAATCTATTACATTCAAAATGTGTACTCCTGTGTTTCTGTAACAACCAACATGTAAAAGTAGGCCATTAAGGAAAAAAAGAACAACAAAAGGTTAACATCAAGACCAAAGAATCTCCCATGATGCAACAGCTCTGTGTCAGGAGGTTAATGGTGGTGGTCACTGAGGAATGAAGCCAGGAGGTTCTGCCAAAAAGTGTCCCGAGTGGAACTGCGGCTCCTCCCCTGTGTTCTAGACCATAAACTGCATCCGCGTTCTTAACTTGGGCCAAAAGCGAATCTTGTCCATCACAACTCCTCTCCTCTGATGGGAAAGAATGAGAGTTTCCTCTGAGCTCCCCAGCTGTTTCCCTCCGAGAGAATGAGAGACAGAGACGCAGAGCTTGGAATGTCCCTGTGATTCCTGACCCCTCACTACCTGAATTCACCCAGCACGGCCTTACGAGTTAAAAAAAAAGTCACCTCAGCTTGTGATTGGAAAAAAAACATGGTGTAATCAAAGTAGTCCAAGCAGATATGATGTTCAGAAATATGTTATCTTAGAAATATCTTCCAGAACGTAATAAGATTAGATTAACATTAGTTAATCTTTTTTTTTAGTTAACAAAGTTAACTAGATCAAATATGCTAATATGTTATATGTTAACAAAGTTAACTAAAAAAATTAACAAATTTTAAAGTCAAGATGTCAAACCAGATGTGCTTTTTAATATAAAATTATTCATTACTGGTAAATATAATATCAGGATGAAAAATAGGAAAATTCTGAAGTGCAAAATTGGCATTCAGTAAAACTGTCTGCATTACAATTTTTTAAATTAAATAATAAAAAATATTATTTTTTAAAAAATATGTAAAAATGAATGAATTAATTTTTGCTGTTTTGAAAAATCTTTTTGCCTTTGACCCACATAAAATGGCAGAGAAATCTAGAAATTAAAGTAGAATATTACAAATCACAATACGAATATACTCATCAATAATAAGCAAAAAAACAAAAACAAAAACAGATGCTTCATATGTTTTTCTCTTTATCATTTTTAAAATTTCCCTCATTTTTTTCTTCCCAAGTTGTGCATCCTTTGAGACACGTGAAGCCAATCAATCACATCTATTCAAACTACTGCTCGTGCTGCATCACAGCATACAGACGTCTGCCCTCTTCCTCATACATGAGCTCACAGATGCCCACAATTGGCTAGTGTCGCTGTGATTGACAAGGGAGAGGGAGTGTGCCATCCTTCCCCCTCTGAGAGCATGGTGAATTTTGCTTCTTTGTCTTCTCTTATATATATTTTAACATATAACATATTAGCATATTTGATCTATTTGGGATGTATTTTGTTGCACTGCTTTGATGCTGTAAGCATGCTGACTCTTTACAGATCAGAGGTGTGTTACGAATACCAGCAGTAATATGAAGATTTTTTCTTTGCTCTAATAATGCTGTAGTTGTGGCCATTGTATGTGTGCATGTGCAACTTGTCAAAGCCACACACTCAACACTTGCACACATTCATGCAAAACACACACACACATTAAAAAGAAGACAAGAGAAGATTTGTAGAGTAGATGGTGAACTCTGTGTTCAGTCCAGAGTCTCTAGAGAAGCTGCTGAGTGAAAGGAAAACAGGACTGAAGCACTGCTGTCAGCTCGGTGATATACAGCTCATAATAGGAAGTTTCCATCCTATACGGTCCACATGGACAGCCAACATACACACTGTTTTCACACACACGCACACACACACATACACACTAATGTGGATTCCTCTGTTTTATTAAAGAAATCTAATCCAACCCTAATCTATAATCACCACATCTGTAGTGCATGTGCGATTACAATGGACAAGACTTCCAACGTTTCTTCAAATGAGAAAATAATGGAAAGCCTGCTTGAAACTCACTCTTTATAATGATAGTCTAGAAATTGAAAACTATAATTGTTAAACTCAACAATTGCTCCTTGCCATGAGACAGAGACTGTTCTAAAAAAAAAAAAAAAAAAAAACTGGACTAACACTAAAAACTAATTCTGGTTAATTACACTTTTCTGAAGGTTCTGCGGTATCCATGCACCACAGACAACCAGAAATTAGGCCCTCTAAAAATGCATTCCCGTTTTCCAACAGACAAATTATACAGATTTAGAACTTAATTTTCACTGAAATATGGCTGAAAATTTAAAAAAAAATCATTCTACAAAAATAGATAGGCGATAGATAAACTATGAAGGGAATAGAGATCAGGTTGTAAAAACACTGGTGTGCTGCTTTAGAGCACTTATATAAGTTTTATAGGATGTGAAAAAAAAATAGAATTTGAGCCTGTAAACTATAAACTATTTTGACCCCAATCAACACTAGTAGTAAAGATGTAAACAAGCTTAAAACTCATCATGCACTCTAAGAGTAGCACGGCATCATGCACGATACCCTGCTGCCAATCAGGCATTGTAGAAATGACACTCTCTCTCACAGTCAGCTGGGTAAGAACTGCAAGCCCAGGAGCTTTATAGCATACGCTAGTTATAGCTTCTCAGACCATAGACTGTTGTTAAGAAGAAAGTGGTAACTATTTTGAATGCTAAGAGCAGTTTTATATTATATGGATCAAGGTCTCAAAGTCCCCCACATGAGCAGCAGCTCTCTGAAGCCGTGTCTGCAGAGGATGAATCAGGCCTAAGGAGCTGCACTGGGCGAAATTAGCCCCACAGCACTTTGATGCAGTAATGAAGGAGGCCGCGGCCACAACGTACACGTCTCTCTAGATGCTATGTAAACCACTTCAGTGGGATTCCTGAGAGAAGGACAAAGATGGATGGCTCCTGTGGGACTTGTAAGGGACCTACAGCGGTCAGCTTAGCAAGCTAAACCTGTGGCCTGAGCTCCCTGAGGCCTGCTCTTGCTCTCTCTCGCTCACTCACGCACACACACACACACATACACACACACACACACACACACACGCATATTCTCCTTGTGGGGATCTTCCATTAACATAATAATTAATACAAAACTAAAAATAAGTTATTGCTTTTTTTTTTTTTTTAAATAAAAGCTGATTTGTATTAAAACAAAAAGGTTTTCTTTTGTGGGAACCAGCCAAATGTCCCCACAAGGTCAAAACTGTCAAATATTCCTGTCATTGCAGGGACATTTGGTCCCTAAGACGCACACCTTTAATGTCTTTCATTCTCTGCTAAAAGGATAAAGCATTTGCTGTATAATTCTTATAAACTTTTAATGCAATCTAAAGGTAGTATACTGTACATTGAAGCCTAGTACACAAAGTGTGCCATCAAGAGTTCATTTTATTAGCAAGCTCAAAAGTTTGCATCCCCATTGTCATGCTCTGGTTAATGTATTTCATTGCAGCTCATTAAGGGGTCTGATGAGGACAAACAGTCACACACATTTACTTTAATTCTTACTTAAGAGAATAGAAGTTCAATCAGGCTCAAGCCATTAAGCAGTAAATATTTTAATGTTCATTTGTTGACTAATTTTGCTGATAGATTAAAAAAATGGTCACATTATTAAAGACATTTGTAACTGTCATTTGCAAATTTATAACACACAATTAATATTATACTTAAAATAGCTACTGTTTAGAATCTTAACTTATTTAATCTTCTTTAGCTTTAGAAGAACTTTTTATTGCACAGCTGATGAACTAACCGATTCTCTAGAAATTTAGTGTATTATGTTGCGATTACACTTGCTTTACATTTACTATTACGAAACTTTACATTTATTATTCAAGTGTATGACACTTCCTCCCTGCACTGTTATATCACTATGGAAAGAGAACAGTGTTCACTCATTCGGCCTCAAGCAAACTTCATATTCTGATAAATGGTGGAACATATTTAAAACTTGTAGATTTCACTTTTGCACGAAGTGTGTCAGGTGCTGTAAAAAGATAAAGCCATGCTGTGCTGAGTGGTGCTTTTGCATGGAGTGACCTTGATAATATTGTCATAACCTTTTCCCTTTAAAATGTATAATTATGTTCCTCCCTTGAGCAATGCAGTGCATAAATATTATCTTTAATTTGTAAAAAAGAAAAAGATGGAAAGAACTCAGGAAGGAACAGTACTAACCTGTAGAGAAAGATTTCCAGCTCTGCATGATGCTTTCGATGTACTGATATTTCCATTAGTGCACCTTAGTGTGGGATTTTTTTTGTATATATGTGAAGTCAGTCTGGATGCTTCACAATCAATTAGAAAAGAAATACAGTATATCTGATAAACTATACACTGTTTTATTGATAAAAATGGCATACTGTGTGAGACAGCACCGAGGGTGGAAAGTGCTCTTGTTGAGAGCAATGCGAAGTTAAGACTCCTTTCAGAGACAGGTGTATTTTTATTAGCACTCCTCTTAAATTGCTATGAGCTCACCACTCACAGTCTGGAGAGAAGCTCCCTTAATTACTGCTAGGCATGCAACGTCTGGAACGTCTCATATCCTGAACCCTCAGCCATGTGTGACATCACTTATCCTCAATTCAGGCGAATCTACATGGCTCTTCAAAATGCAAGTGTGTACGTGTAAACAAATGTGAAAGAGCGTGTGTGGGCGTAAATGTAAGAGGGTAAGAGACGGGTGTGCTTGTGTGCTGGGAGTGTGACCTCGCCACCTGAGTTTATGGGCAAATCATGCTGCTTTAATGAGGAGCTCTCTCAATAATGAATACC
This sequence comes from Pangasius sanitwongsei, assembly GCA_037576675.1. Classification (NCBI taxonomy): domain Eukaryota; kingdom Metazoa; phylum Chordata; class Actinopteri; order Siluriformes; family Pangasiidae; genus Pangasius; species Pangasius sanitwongsei. Next base: position 16,154,596 of record CM075016.1, on the reverse strand, counting down.
AGCCTGTGGTTTAAAAGCCACTATATATCACAAGAAAGACTTCTACTGTACTGGTCCTGATATATGACAGCCAAATCAAAGAAGCGCTTTTATTTCACAATTACTAATATTCTTTAATCGTTCTCAGAAGCCTAAGCCATAAGAAGAAAAAGGATGGATTTACAGTTTATAGCAGGGTTTCTTAACTCCAGTCCTGCAGACCCACTGACCTGTACAGTTTTGTGCACTTGGCTAACTTCAAGCATAACTGGGGTATGTTCCAGAAAGCAGACTTTGCCAGATAATATAAGAGATTCACACAAATCCAGACTTTTCCATTCCAGATACAAAGATTAGATACAAACAAGATCAGTTACCATGGTAACTTATGTTCTGAAACTAACCTGGAAAAGATTAAGATTAAGAGTTAAGTCTAACCTTGTCTGCAGTATATATGTTCTGAGAATATATAAAATCAGTGCTGGAAATATTGTGTCATTTTATTGAACGTCTTACTAACAGTGATTTTTGCTGCAGTGATAAGAGTTGTTAGAAAATACAATATTCTAAAAATCACACTTAAAATAAGGTTTTTATGTAATTAACATGATTTTTTAGTGTTTATTCCTCAACTGTGCTTAAGCTTTTTAGACTACAGTTCAGTGTGCAGACCTATAATTAATAAAATATAGATAGTGAACTTTCTGTTCTTAAAAGCATTCAAATATGTTAAATGTTGGGTTCCTTTTGTTCTGGACCGCCTTTCGTTTTCACACCTCCAGGGCAGTTTCCTTCATAACCAGTGGAGTACTCCAATTTGCTTGTTTTCTTGCTGAGTACCAATAGCAAAGTCATCAACTCGTCACCATGACCCCACATGGGTCTGACTGAACAGTTGAGGAAGCACTTACTTGGGCTTGAGAGAAATGCAAGAACTGTTAGTGGCAATGCAACAGTGCAAAATTCTGAGGAACTTAGTACTTAGCTGTCTTGCATACAGAAACAGACCCTGGTGTGCTGTGAATGTTTGCTTCTTATTGCCTAAACTTTAATAATGAGCCCACTCTGGCTGAGAGAGCTGACAGCCCACGCAGCATCTGATGATCAGAGTGAATGCAGGAGTGCAGCTCAGCAGGGGCAGCGGATGAGCTGCAGACTGATATTAAGGTTTGAAAGTAAAAGAAAAAAGGAAAAACAAGTCTTGATATCAGCATGTTAACATCTTCTAAATGAAAGCTCCATGGCTAGTGCTGCAACGTTTTCAGGACCCCTTAAGGGGTTATACATACTAGTGCAGACAGATACCACCATGGTCATGATTTACATCAACCACCAAGGGGACACAAAAGCAATGCTGAGGCTGAGCAAGCTAGCTCTGAAAGTAAACAGATGCACATATTCTGTCTTTAGAGCTGTCTACCCACTGGGCAGATATAGTCAGATATGGTCACACTATATCAGTCCTGTGCCTGGGGATTAGCAAATTTGCAAGAAGTTAGTTCAGGTAATGTGGAGCAACAACAGCAGGGCAGAAGCTGACCTGTCTGTGAACAGACTTACAATTCACTGCCCTCTGTGGTACACAGATTGATGTGATCCAGGATGCGTTGGCACACAACTGGTCAAATCTTCAGTTGTTTGATTTTCTGATGATACCACTGCTATGGATGACAGTGCAGTGCATCTGAGAGACTATGTAACCAATGTGTTGACAAACCAATTCAGGTTGAACAAACCAGGTTTACACCTGTTGTTATTGTTAGTGACAGCCCATCTGTGCTCGATACCCATCAGACCAGACCTGTGGTACTAAATAAACAGGTCACTGTGGCACAGAAGACCACACATCTTGAAATTACAGATCCAGCCTCTGGGAGTGATCCCAGCATACTGGCATTTGCAAAGGCTCGAGCAGACTCTTGTGAGTGCACCTGCTCCATTTACAAGCTGGATTGTATGCAGCTGTGGTGCAAAACACTGGGCATAAACCCCTTATCTTGCACCATGAAAGATTTTTTTTTTTTTTTTTTGGCGTTTACAGAGTTGGCTAGAAGTGTCTCTCCCATACCCTACCCTAAAGGTGTATGTAGCAGTACTGTCTGCACAAGGGGAACAGCTTAATGTTTTGCTGCTGAGAGGGTACAAACTAGTCAAAACTTTTCTTGAAGTTGTGGAACATCTCTGTCCACAAAACAGTAGTTCCGTATTGTTAACATGATACAGCTAGTCAACCGGAATATTTCTTTTATTCAAAGTAACTACTCAACCAGCACACTGCATTCAGGAATACAAAGTAAAAACTATGATTTTTTTTCCTCAAAGTGGTGGCCCTTGTCAACCACAGCCCTCAATAACATTTAAGTAATTTAGTTAATCACTCTATACCATTATTCCCAATTGTATCAGCTGTACAATGTAACATTTTACTATACTGTGTATGTCTCTTAAAATCTTGCACATATATGCATATTCAATATTCTGTCATTTTAATATACTTCCACCTTAGCATATATTATGTATCCTATTTCTTTTAGGTTGGTTCAGTGTTGTCTGTTTAGTAAGATCACCTCCCAACTTTTCTGAGCTGGTAAAAGAATGTTGCTTTTGTCTTCAGATAGGACCAAAATAAAAGCTAGCTTTCTCTATACTGCATGTGGGAACTTTTCTCAGACTCTTTTATTCCTTGCAGTTCTTCAGGGAAAAATCGTGGGCGTTTTAGCACCTACGTCTACAGATGTACGGTCACACACACAAAAAAAAAGGAACAATTTTACTCTCATGTGTAAATCTCATCAGCTCTCTCCAGTTAGCCACAGACAGAGCTAATTGATTCCAGAAGTGTTGCCTCCACTTTAAGCAGGGGAGGAGAAAAATGGAGAGATTGGGAAAGAGAAATTAAGGGAGGGAGAGATGGAGGGTTAGAGGTGCTGGAGTAGTAATGAGGGGTCAGTCGCAATCCATAGCCCTGTCGCGAGAGTCAGGAACACATGGCAATTTTATGGTCAATTGGGCCATGCATCTGGGGTTATACATCATTGTGGTGCGTAGAGGGCCCTGGTGTCAGCTCACAACCACACTCTCACACACACACACACACAGACACACACACAGAGCACACCACAGATGCGCATACTCGGACAAAATAGGCGGCTGCATGCTGTGTGTTGATATGCTTCATGTATACTGCTTTACATTTGAACCACACACTCACAGAACCCACGCCCACACTTACCATTAAGTCACCTCCCGCCACTTGCAGTTACACTAATCAGGGCAATCTACAGTGTGTCCCAAAAGTCTCAATATATAGGGGAATTTAACACTTTTTAGCAAAATGTCTTCCAAAATTTTGCATATTTAGTTATATTTTATAGCCTTTAAGAATGCCTTTGACAAAAGAAGAATGTATTGAAATCATTCTCATGGCTGGATCGGGAAATTATTGCAAGGTTGCAATGGACATGCAATTACATACACAACACCAGATGTGTTAACACGAGTTCATCATGAGTGGGAGAGACAACTCTACGTGTTTTTACAAAGAAATGGCAATCATATAGAGGCTATTTTATAAATAAAGTTACATTTTGCTAAAAAATGTTAATTTCCCCTATGTATGGAGACTTTTGGGACACCCTGTACTGCGACACGACTTATGTTTAAGCACTGTTTATCTACTGTATATAATATGTGCACTGTTGTGCTGAATTCACAGAGAAAATGTCTATGTTGTCTCATCTATTTTGTATAAAGGTTTAAGACAGTTACCTCTGTTGCAAGAGCCAGTAGAGGTACCATAGTGCTGATATAACCAAACCTGTGGAGTGCCAACATTAGAAGGCAGCGTGACATCTCCCATAGAGCAGCATTAGGACTGCAAAAAACAGAACAACACACAGTCTTAAGTCTAAGGTTGCTCTTCTTTTTTCTGGAGCGTTTGCATGGAAAGTTTGTTCACCCGAGTGTGAAATTGAACCCAGGTGCAAACCTCTATTGTCTACCTGAAAATACTGTTCTGGTGTTTGTATAATGTGAACACAGCTATGACCTGCATCAGGTGCATCTACATCTTTTCTTTTTCCTACACAGAGTACAAATGCCAGCAATGTCAGTATGGTCTGTGAATTCTGGCTCTGATAGCTCCTCAGCCTCATATCACACAAAATATGAGGTTTTTAATCCTGTTTAATTTATTATTTTTGTTTGCACCTGCTGGCAATATTTTCTAAAGAATTTAGTTGGCTCAATTTCCTAAACTATATACAAAATTAGTAACCTATTTTAAAAGATCATAACCCAGATCAGGTAGTTACTAACCACAAGGACCACTGCCCATTCATGTTAACAGTCTATGTAAATTAATATCTAACTGCACCTGCATGAAGGTAAAAAACTCCTGCTCGTGTCAACAATGTGCCTTTTATTCATATCTGTATTTCTATCTATTTAGAATGGATTTGTATTCTGTCCCATCCCGAAGACAGAATGCCTTCTGGATGGGACAAAATGCTAGTTATATGGGACAAAATGCTAGTTATATGGAGTAACTAAGACCCTCAAACACAAGACTTGACCAAAAGTAATGTTAAAATAAATTAAAAATACATGAACCTTAATAAGAACAATAAAGGGATGGACTTATTATATCCCATTTTGTTAAAAAAAAAGGAATGTACCACAGAACCCTGGTTTGGAAGGAATCCAGATGTATAAAAATCCTAAATGGACCCAGAATGGATCTTTGAGTGGACACATGAGGTTCTGGGCCAAGTATTAAAACATCCAAAGAAGAAATAGCATGGTCACTTTTTAATGACCATATGGAAAGTGTAATGCCTTACTATGGCCATGTTGCTCTCACTGGCTACATAGCTGACAGAGATGTATAACTTACATCAATAATAACAAGTATCATAATGCTGCATTATACACATATCATTTTTCAAAATATTTGATTCACAAGAAGCTCCATTATACTCTACATAATAAAGTTTCAGTACCTTTGGTCCATTATATACCCAAGGGTGGTAAGTGTGAGTAATATGTATCCAGTGATAAGCATCACAGATGTTTGAGACAGCATCTAGAGAACAAAAGCAGAATGTAATAACGATATGTTCTCAATACAACACCAGTGGATGTCAACTCAGTTGCTCAGTTTCACTTCCAAATCCCACCCACAACCTCTGCATGTTTGTTCGTGACCCTTATAATGTAAACTAGCCAGAGAAAATCTCATTAGGGTAGGTATTAGGAAGACCAGTGAACATGAGTGCACAGACAACTGCAGCTCATTCTGTTTGACCTCTATACTTACAGTACATAGCCCTCCCTCTGCTATATGAGAAATGTTATAGATACATGGCTGACATTTGGTGGATGTTTGCTCTCTAAACCTTATATGCAGAGCCTTCAAAAATATTTCTCTCCTGGGTACAGTACAAGTTCTCAAAGCTTAGACTCTCATTTAGAAGTGTCCACATGTAGTGCAGCTGTGCTGTCTATGCTGTATGTAATACATTTTGCTGATGTTACTGTGCATTTTTTGTTGGACACTTACAAGACAGTATGTGTAATGTTAAAGCACTGAAAATAATAAGTTTAATAACAAATCAGTATTATTCCTTTTTTTTAATGACAACATACTACAAAAATGGCCTCAGAATATCTCTGCACCAAAAATATGAATTATTAACGTTATAGTTATTAACTTTCTCGATGATGTACAACTATACTCTATAGTTAACATTAACACAAATAACCAGCTAGTTAACTGCTAGTGAGCTAGTATATTAGCTTACACAGATGGACGTACGTGGGATTTCATCTGGGTTTTGATTTTCATTGTCATATTCTCAATGAACTATTGAGATTTTGCTCATTTCTAATAAGAATAATAATGACTGGCTAGCCATGTTCTGGTTACCGCACACTCTCTATTAATTTGGATTGTGAAAACACAAACTGACCTCATGCATAACTCTAATATCAGTGTTGTCAGAATTATTTTAACAAAGGAAGTTCTCCCATGAAAATCTAAGTTTAAAATGTGAATAATTTTATAATTTAATTTTAACTTTATATTTAACTATACAATTGGAATCAGCCAACAAGAGGAGTTAAACATTTAAAAATGTAATTTAACAAAATTAAGTAAGACAAAATTAAGTAAGTATGTATAGCAAAAGCTTAATAATTGAGCAGTAATTTGAAAATAGCATGAGGGGGTTGTGGCTTTTCATATATGAACCACATCAGATGGTTAGCTTCCATAAGATCATTAATAGGACTGTGATATTTCTTGAATTACCAATGTGTGACATTGCCCAGGTCTCAGAGGGGACTTAATGAAAACAATGTGAGTCAGTTCTCTAAGGTCTGGCTTATGTTTTTAAAATCCTTTCAACATGCTAATTTCTAATTTGTCTCACTATCCTATTTCAACAATAACACCAAGCCACATTGTAGAAAACATTAAACCATCTGGGTGTTTTCTTAGTCACTGCAGTAACAGTCGAACTGTGTTAGTGTTTCTACTCCTCCCAAGGCTGCTAAGATTAAATTACTAACATTATTGTCCTTACTCCTATTAATTTCTGCGCAACAAAGTGTAAGCTAATCTACAATGTTGGTTCTGCCGAGTTAAGCAGTTAGCCTTTCAGCAGTGGCCAGTTTCTGCAACCTCAATAATTAACAGCAAGTCAAACAACTAGCAAGACTGATAGTCTTACATGGGTGATACAGTTGAGAGGTAACTCGCCAAGTCCTAAAAATAAATGTTTTTCTAGCTTTGAAGTACCACTAAGCTATGCTGTAGCATCACTTGTCAGTGCAAATAAATGTGCATGGTACATAAAGGTATAAATATACACTTTGACATTATTTATTGCTTGGCCCAAGGGCATTACTTAGTTGTTTTCTCTGGAAAGGCTGATGAATGCAACAGGAAGGCTTTTCAAGTGATGGGAAATGGTTGACTTGGCTCTCAGAACGTTTGTATTGGTTGTTGGACCACCGGCAGCTGTTTTATTGGTTGGTGACGGGAGGGGGAAAGAGGGATCTTGAGATTTCTCAGCAAGGCACCATCGAGAGAATACCACTGAGGTAGGAATCACAGGAAGACCGGCTGTTTCATTTCAGCAGGGAAGCAGGGTGGGTCCATAAAGTTTGGCTAACCAAAAGTATGCCTGGGGAACACACACTTCCAATGATACCAACAGGGAGACATACTGTCAACGTTTTTGTTAGGGAGGTGGAGGAAGATAGAAAATAATAGGCAAAGATTGCTTAAAAGATGTCTATGCATGTACTCTAGTGAAAGGCCATATAATTGAGATAATTAGAGGGAGAGCGTGAGTTTGACTATGGTTTGATAACAGGCCCTCTGTCATAATATTAAGCACTGAGTAAATTAAAAGCTTTCAATGAACCGTTAAAGACAATGAAAGATTTGCATGGGTATAAAAGCCTTAGCAAAGGCAAGGACCAAATATTAGTCTTTCTACTATCAACATTTAAAGTAAACCAAGGTCATTTAAATCTCTGTGATATAACACGTATACTTTTGTTACTTACATATTCTGTTGCAAATAAGTTGTTGTAAACGATCAGCACAAGAAGGAATTGCACATGCACATAAGCTTGAAGTGTAGATGACCATTGTGGATTGTGCGGCACCTCCTCTCCTGTGACCTGAAAAGATGCAGCGTGTTTATGAAATATGAATAGTATTTCAATAACAGTTAATCAGTTTAACCACGTCCTTCATCACCATTCAAAGAAAATTCAAAGCTGTCTTCCAACTAGCATCTTGTGAACTTGGTAGCATGCCTCACATACTATTTAGTATGGTAGTATGCAGTTTCGAGGCAGAGTCCAAGTATTCACAAATCTGAGGAAATAAATGATCAGCCGCAGTTATGGTATTACAGAAGTGTTAGGAGAATAAAAATTGTATTTTGCACATCATCATGACTGTCACATTTAGTGAGTATTGGGTAATTAGCTAACTAGTATTAGCTAAAAGAGAAAAAGCTGTTACTTTCAACAAGAAATAATAATAGGGGTAATGGTAGTAAGTTAGCCCACTATACATTATAGAGAAAATTATATCATATCTGGTCACTACAAGGCATGGATCAGTATATGAAATACACATATAACCAAGAGTAAAGTACTAAAATACACAGAAACATACCAAACACAACTAATTATCCACTCACCAGCAATTATCATCATCTCTTTAACCAAAACAACTTCATAACTGAATAACATTGTAAATTCCCCAACAAAAATGAATCAGATCATCATCATTCACTAGCTTCCCACTAAATTACAGAACAAATAAATACCTTACCTGTTCAGTAAGAAAATAAAAAATAAACCTCCATCACTCCTAAATCCATCGTTCTCATTGACTAGATTGACTCTTTCACATGCTCACATGCCTATTCTCTCTCACTCCCCTGATTGGTTACTGACTCTGGCCTGTCACTATAAAGTAAGACTTCTTTCATGCCTAAAGTAATGACATTTGATCAATCTAAGATGTCTGTATGACTTTCAGATAAAGGTTTTGCCAGTTCCCCTGACATCCCTGATACAGCACTGACCGTGAATTACTGTTACAGGATTCTCAGGGTGACTCAGCAGCTCTAGAACATTGTAATATACAGTATTTTGGTGTGACAGTAATGATCACAATAATGATAGCTTTTTAGAGAAATGCTTTGGTTACATGCTTTTCATTTAATGTTTGGCCATTAAATTATAGTTAAGACCTTAGGATGAAAAAAAACCCCAAATATTAAAACTTGTTTTTATCACATTTCCTTAAACATTCATTCATTCATTTTCAGTAACTGCTTAATTCAGTTCTGGGCTGCGGTGTACGGTAACACCGGGCAAAGGTGTGAGAATTCACCCCAGATGGGATGCCATTCACACACATTTACACTTTTTTACACCTAGGGGCAATGTATCAATCCACCAATCTGCATGTTTTTGAACATGGAAGAAACATGCAAAACTCCACAAAGACAGTAACCCAAGCTCAGGAGCAAACCTGAGACCCTGGAGCTGTGAGGTGGCAATACTACCTACTGAACCACCCTATCTCCATGAAGAGTGTCCATTAAATAACACATACACTGAATTGGTGGTACCTATGAAATAGTGGTGCCTATAAAACAAAAAGGTTTGGGAAACCTTTGAAATTTTCTGGATGTCTGCACAACATTCTAAAACATGTTCCAAAAAAGTCAGTATCATAAAAGCACCAGCAAGAACACACACAGACATATACATTATTTTAACTTGCCTTACTGCTGAACAAATGTTTTAAAGAATCAGGACTACTGATATAAGTACGTGAAGAGTGAAGCTCTACTATAAGGCCCCATGAATGGAGGCTAATTGGATCCAGATGTTCCAGTCAGTTCAGGTGTGGGTTTGACCTCTACAACCATATAAAAAACACATCATTTTTGTTACTAGCTTGCACAGCAAGTGCATTTTGGACTGACCAAACAATTTCAGATGGAATGAGAAAAAAAATTTGGTTCAACTAGAACTAGAAAGGGTCACAAAATAATTTTTAGAAACTTGGTCCTCCAGCAGTAGTTCAGGATTGTGATTTCTCATCTCATGAACAGGTGACCTTGACGATCATTGTAAGCACATGCTGTAGAAATCTTAAACAAGCAACAAGAACCCTATTAAGCTCTGTAAGCATTGCTTGCATTTAACCACACAGGAAACCAGTGCTCTCTACGAAAACTCTGAAGACCACCTAGATGTTTTACCTCACTACTTGAAAAATGTTCTATGAACAGATGAGATGAAGTTTTTGGAAAATGTACATGGTGTTGTGTTGCAGAAAATGAAACACTTGCATACAAACATATAAGCTTGAGAATCACGGATGAGGTAAAACAGTGTGAAGCTGCTTTGAATGAATTGCAGATACTATATGACCAATGCTTTCAAATTGTAAAAATTTGAATCAAATCAAAGAATTTCAGTGTCTGTCTGAAAGGCTTGGTGCTAACAAGGCCCAAGTCTAAAATGCAGGAGTAAATCAACAATACAGTAGCTTAAAGAAGAAAGTCCATATTTATAAATGACTAACTCATAATTCTGAAACTGCTGTGAATGATCTAAAGCAGGCTCATTTAGTGAAACGCCTCAAACATATGCAAGTGAGCATATTTTTGACAAGTGAGCTAAAGACTATTGTGCATGACTCATCAACAGCTGCACAAAGATGTCTGGTAAAGCTATTCACAACAGCAGCAAAGCAAGCTTTTCGTCTTTAAGATACTGCTCAATGGCTTATAAATAATCACATCACAAATCTTTATAAAATACTTCTAATTCATCTACTTCTACTACATCATAAGGGACTATGATACATATTGCCTGGAAGCAGGTCTGCATTTTTTAGCACGACTCCTCCCACACTACATGCATGTAGGTGGACTGGCTTTGATAAATTGCCCCTAAGTATAAATGAATGTGAAAATGTGTCTATCTGGTCATGGTCAAAAAAAAAAAACAGTTTTGTTTCATTAGTTACAAAAGATAATACTGTTTTTACTGTATTTCTAGTTTATATTTATACCACAGCATTGTTGAATTCTCAATTCTGATTGGTCAGAAGGTGTTGCTTAATTTTTTTTAAAGCTGCTCTGACAATATTTTCTTGTGTAATTTAAATGATAGGTTTAAATTTTATAAATTTTAAAAATATGTTGTTTTTTTCTCACCTCAAAGAGGATTACGGCAGCGTCAAGACATTGCTGGATGCCTTGAAGTATGATGATTATGGCTCAGTGGTCATGGGAGACTCCTGATCGATCTCCCAGGTTTTACCAAGTTGTGCTGCTATCTCTGTCTTTGAGACAGCAGGGAAACCAAAGCACACTACTAAAGGCTGCACTCGCCACAGTGGCCCGAGTTTGCCGTGGGGAGGAACAACATCAAGCAGGAGCCATTAGTGGACCCCGGGAAGGTGCTGATGCCACCACTGCACATCAAATTAGGCCTTATGAAACAATTTGTCACTACTTTAGATAAGGAGTCAGCAGCCTTCAAATACCTTCAAGACTTCTTTCCTAAGCTGTATGAGGAAAATGTCAAGCCGGTGTCTTCGTCAGACAACAGATAAAGAGGATCCTTGAATGCAAGGAATTCCCCAAGAAGCTCAGAAGGAAGGAGAAAGTGGCTTGGAAAAGTTTTTCTGGGCAATCACAAAACCAAAAACTATGTGGAGCTGGTTGAGACTCTGGTGAAGTGAACTCTGCACAATGGGCTGCAGGATGTCAAAATCCATATCCTTAATGCTCATCTTGATAAATTCAAGCAGAACATGAGAGCGTACTCAGAGGACCAGAATATACTGGACTTGGATATACCAGGATATACTGGACTTTGTACGCTGCTACCAAGTACAATATAATGAAAACATGATGGGAGACTACACTTGAGGGCTGTTTCATGAAAGTGATTTACAATGTAATCATAAATCTCAAAAACTACTCACTTCTAAATCTTTTGTGTGTCATATTTGTATACCTTTAGTCTAAATACTTGTTCATTTTGATTCCTATGCTGGTATTTGCTGACTTTATGTGAACGGAAAGATGCACATTCGCCCATTTTTCTCAGTGAAAATAGGTACATTTCAAAATACCAGTGTCCTGGTGACAAAAGCTAAGTTTGAGGGGATTAATAGCCATTTTCTACACTTTTGAGGCATAATCAATTAGAAAATAACACTTACTACCCAGGAACAAAAACTTTCTTACATACTAGAACAAAATGGATTAACAAAATGTGATGCTACTTAACAAAGAAAAAGTTGTCTGATAGGATATGGTTATCTAATGTTTATGGAGGGAGTCGCCAATGTCAGCTCTTTATTGCAATCAGTAAGTTTTCCATCATGGGAAAGTCTTCAGGACAGAGGACATTGTGCTTTCTAGTTTCTCAAGAACATCACAAGCTCTGATTTTTTTTTTTAATCTTATTAACTTTAAGTGAGAGAACAAAGAGAGACTGGTGAGGGAACAATGGTTTATAGCTGCTATAAGTTGTAATAACTAGTCTCGCAGACATTCTATAACATCAAATGTAGCTATAAATAGTTAGAAACTGAGGCAGGTCATTTATTAATAAATTAAACATTGTAATCATTGGCAAATGGCTGTGGTATAAGAGGAAACTTTGGGACATGCTGTTTATAGGAAAATAATCCACTCTGGGGAGGTAACAGTAACTGAGTCACATCACACCCCTGTTGTGGAGAAACAGCACACTCCTGTCATGATTTATATATGTTGAAAAGATTTTTATTTACTAAATGCAGATAGAGAAGCATATTAATCAAGATCTTACTAGACAACAACATTTAACACTGTGTTGAAGTAAATGAAGTGTGTTAAAATTACATTCAGATATTTGAGCATATTTTAATGGTATATTTTTTTATAAAACAACAAAGCAATGTAAAACTTTTATACACTATCCTATGTTTTTTAATACATTATGCCATAAATGTATTTTGAATGTGTGGTGAATAATGATGACCTTAAATTCATTTTTATGAATCCTTAAGACTCTCTCATGTGCAGTCGCATGTGGGTTTGACCTACTGGCTCCAGCAGTCCACCGCTCTGTTTTCCCTCAAAACTCAACTCCTCCAGCACAACCCTCCCTCCTGCGCAGGAGTATGAACAGGCACAGCCCAGCTCTCCCAGTCCAGCACCTTTCAAGGTATTTCAGTCAAACTCCAGCACTCGCCACATGCTCTCCATCACCAGGCTCTCTTTAGGGCCGCTTTAATTGCAGTGTGGGGGAAAAAAGAGGCTTTGTTTCATGTGTGAAGTAAGAGTGGCTAAAAATGTGCCACACACACATCGCCGTTTCAAAGCAAACCGCTGCAGCTCCTGATGGAGAGACTTCAATCCCATGTCGTGGGCCTGGTTTTTAAAGACATGTGAAAATTGAGCTTATTGTGCTTCAAAAGCATGTGAGACTTTTTTTGGCACTGGGCTGTACTTGTAAAATGTGTCATTTTATATTAAGAGTCATTGTCAAGACTTCTGTCAGTGAAATTGTAGGCAGTGGAAGGCAAACAAGATATAAACGTTCAAGAATAACACGATTTCACATATAAATTTAAGCTCAAATTTACCACCAATCTGTCCTTCAGCAGTAATGAAGCCAGGAATAAAACAACGGGAAGTTAAATAATCAGCAACAGGTTAGTGTACTACGGCCCGACATACTGCATAGCTGTGTTACTGTTACCATTCTGAAGTTGATTATTTTCCAGTAACAGCACCTCCCGAAGTATTTTACTCCCCTTATATCAGAGCAATTTCCAATGAAACCATTTTTAAATTTTTTTTAAAGAATTACATTTTTTAGCTGTTTATAGTCACACTTAATGTTGGGGACCATCCACGAAACAAGTTAGTTCCTGTTATAAATTATGTTATAGGACCTATAAATAGTCACTCTTGAAGTAAAAAAAATAAGCTTGTCCTCAACAGAGAAACTGTAAAGCACAAAATCCTGTCTTGAAGGCTGTCCCATGTCAAAAAATTCCCGTTTCAGCTTTACAAAGTGCTGACACTGAAGACTCCTTCTGTAGAAAAAAACTTCACCATATCAACAATTACATGTTTGTTAATCACTGTATGTTTTAATGGAGCATTCACCATACAAGTACCTGTGTAAGTTGTTACTACAGAAACAACAGAAAAAGCACATTAAGATAAACCTGCGTTTTGCCTTGTAGCCAGAACGTTGGTCAGAGCCGCTGTTATAGAAAATTAATCAACACCTTCTGACCAATCAGAATCGAGAATTCAACAGCGCTATGATATAAGCTAAGTTACTTCACAACCCATAAAGGGAACGAAATTCAGAACTTTCTCCTATGGGGATTGTCCATCATTAATTAAATTATGGGCTTGTACAGGTTGTTAGAATTAAGACCTTATTAAATAATTAGAGATATAGAGGGTGAGAGAAAACAGAGACGTCTCCAACCTCGGGTAGATCTTCGGGATCTCCTAGCCTCGGTTTGCCCGGTGTCCAGCCTGGTCCATTAAAGATTACAGAGAGCTTGTGTGTAATACCATCAGCATTGATGAACTGCTGCCACAGGTATACATAGTACTCAAACTTCAGAAAGAAAACAGAGCAAAAACAAAACCTTGTGATTTGAAGAACTCATTACACAGGGGCATTTGTGCAACAAAAACTCATAGTGAGTTTGTTTGAGCAAAGTAATCTCATAACTGCAAGAAATCACATTTTGGCAGTATTCTGCTTATTCTTCCTACTAGCAATGAACAGAGGTGGATTTACTTGAAAACTCTGTTCAAGCACTTTAATAAAATATTATTAGTAATATATTATAATATAAAGTAAAAAGGAGTCCAAATAACTGAGTAGAAGTAAAAAAAGGTATGCAGTGGAAAACTATTAAAGTAGAGTTATTGATAATACCAACATGATCACAAACTTTAATGTGTTTTTTTTAAGTTACCAAATTCAAAAGTGAAGCTAAAATTCAATATTTTTTCAACATTTAAGAACATGCTGTTATTTATCTATCTATCTATCTATCTATCTATCTATCTATCTATCTATCTATCTATCTATCTATCTATTTATTCATTTAGCTCATGTATGTAGACTTACTGTATATTAGTCATGGATTGAATAAACATTAGTAAATGCAGGTGTATCTTATTAATTTAAACAAATGTCCACTAATACATGTGTTGACTTACTTTCCTAACATTACTTATGGCTCATTAATACTGAAATTTATGTTTATTCTTTTTTGTTCTGAAAACTGTTCAGGTTTTTAGAGCAGTGTTGAAATGCAGGCAGCTGTTATACTGTGCATTTTATTTTGTGATTATTTTTACCTGGTGCTAAAGATTCTAAAAATTCCTTTTTCTGTCCTGCATTTGCTTTTCTGAATATGATATAAAAATACTAATAATAATATGTATAAAATTGTATATGGTTCCTCTTACATTTTTTTTTTCTCACTCAGAAGCAATGGGGGGATGCAAAGTTTTGAACTTGACAGTCTCCATGTCAAAGTCCTTTATCAAAGTCCATATTATCTAACTATACAAAGTTAAACAGCTTTGCTGATAGTCCTCCTGAACTACGTCATCAGCAACAGTTAAAAACAAAGCATACAAAATGTCTGCAGTTACCTTACAACTATGGAGTATAATGTTAGAAGAACATGTATGTTTCAAATCTGTTAACAGCATATATTTTTCTAGCAATGCTGAATTTGGGTGGAGGCTTGTATTAGTCAATTGTATTAGTTTAGGTGGAGTAGTAAAGCCCCCTGAGTGAAATGTGGTGTCAGTGAGTGAGTTATAGCCAAGGGTTATTAGGTTCTTCAAACAAAAAATGTATGAGAAACACTACTGTTATTTCGTTTGACATTGAATCCAGTGTCTAAGTGTTTCATGCCACAGATAAGATTGCGTTTGTCATTCGCTTCCAAGGGAAAGTGCAGAGAAAATAATCAAAGGCAACTTGCACATGGTTTCTTGCCTACACTCTCGTCTCTCTTGTTTAAAGTGCACTACTAATGTTATGGTTATGGTGTGGCTTTTCCACTTGTGGGGAAACGCGAGGAGAGCGAAAGCAGCGGAGAACTCACAGCTCATATTTACATTTAACATAGCACTCCGAAACTCGGAGCTCGAACTCACTGGGCGAGAACTCATGTGGCTCACAGAAAACAGGGCACGAATTCAAAAATGATGTCTATAAAGATATATTTGTGGCTAACGTACCTCAACGGACAGAATGTCAAAGGTGTTGATGGGGTGTGTGAGTCCATAGATGACTTTATCTTCTTCTGGAGCAAAGGTTCCTACAAGAGGACATTGATAACACACTGATAAATACTTCACTCGCATATACTGCTTTAAACATGCATGAAAGGCAGATGCTATAATATTGTATTTAATGTTTTTAATCTTTATTTTAATGTTAATAACTAGGGTGCTGTATCTGACAGTGTTTTGCACTGCATACACACAGACACCTTGACTTGTGTATTACAGTAGCTTAATAATTCTATGTCTAATTCTGTTTAATTCTTAGCTCTTTTTTTAGTTTTCTTCCTTACAATATCAGCCTGGTCATGTCTGCAAATTTTGGTCTCTAAAAGCTAAATACATGCCCCATGACAGACACACACACACACTCACACTCACACACTGTGTTGCTGTTTGCTGTACGTACTGTATGTTACACTGTTGTATTTATATACTATATCCATATCCTCTTTATTGTATTTATTGTCTAGTATCTTGTCTATTTGCACTGTAACTTTTCTAATTTGCACTACACGTTGTCTGGTGATTATCTTGCACCACACTGTTGCCAGTTTCCTATAATATTCAGCACCAAGGCCTTGCAGTACACTATTTCATTCTATTGTATACTCGTATATTCTAAAATAAGAATAAAGCCCTCTACTTTACTGCACACACATTCTTACCAAACATCCGGTCCCAAATAATGAGAGTTCCTCCATAATTCTTATCAATGCAGTAGCGGTTTCTCCCTGCACCATGATGCAAACAGAATAAATGAGGAGCAAATCCCTAAAACCAACATTGCTTGGTATACATTTTGCTTGTAATTGCAAAATCTAAAAAGCCCATGCAAAATTATATATTTAAAAGTGCTCTACTGTGGGTGTTACTCACCATGATGAACTCTATGATGACTTGGAGTGTTTAGGATCCACTCGAGAGGACCAAGATCCCTGACAAACTAATGAAAAAAGTAAAATGGTTTTGTGTCATATATTAATAAACAGTGCCTCTAGAATGTGATTGTTTAGTGTCATGTAATCAAGTGACTAAAAAAAACAAAACATCCAGCCTGGGGGTATCGTGCAGTGCCAGCTGTTGCTAAACAGAGATGTAAACTGAGTCCGAGTTTTAGCCTCACATATGTGATTAATCTCTCCTATTGATTGCCTTGTCTTTGTTTTGGCCAATAATTCTGAGGAGGAATTGTGCAGGACCCAAATGCTTGCATGGTTCACGTGTTTGCTAATGGATTCTGACACGAAACATCATTAATATTATGTGTTTTCTTGTCTGATGAGTTCGCTCGAAGCTCCGGTAACTATGGAAAGAGAGAAGTAGCCAGATTTCCACAAGGAAAGAACAATATAGATTAGAAGTAAAACAAACACAAAGTTGGAGGGAATTACAGTGGCCTTAAAAAGAGTCTAAAAAGCTGATAAGTTCCCCTTCACACACATATACGTTTATACACACACATGCACACACACTCATGCAAACATGCACACACATCACACATACAAACACACATGAACACACACACGTGCATGCACGTGCACGTACGCACACACACACACACACACATACCTTAATTTCCCACCATACCAATCCATTTTAACTCGATCTCTAAAGTTACTAAAGTTATACATTACACAGGTGTTTAGTTTGCCCTCAGGTGTTTGAAGGAAATAATGATTTTGATGGATAAATGTAAACCTGCTGAGGTCTAGATTTAGCCGGGGATTGTGAGAGTGAACATGATTTTTCAGTGGGTCATTATTTCTCTATAATGACTGGTCTGGCTCCAGCTGAATTTCGTCTTGAATGAAAAAGGTTGCTTGCCGCTTAGCCGGGGCTTTAACGCTGGATTATGCCTGGGAATTTCATGCCAATAAATTACATAACATCAAAAAAGCTCATAAAACAGGCATAAATTATATCCTTCAGGAACTTGCGGATGTGAAGACTGTTTTCACTAATGGCGCTCTAAAAGATGGAAATGATTCCAAATCCATTCCTGTTAAACGACTCCCCAAATGACTCCCCCAAACTGTAAAACCTATGGGCCAATGTTCGCTCAAATGGCAAGGGTATGGTTATGCTTCTGTTTGGAATATTTCATAAAAGCTCATTATTTCTTATTGACCATAGGTCTGGAGTTTTAAACCTGGAAAGTGATACATAAAGTAGGTATTTTGTGGTGGATGAAGTGTTGAGATGGTTAAAGTAAATCGTCAGAATTAGCCTCAATTCTTGATCATATGCCTTTTTCACTGGGCCTACACTATATCATGGGGCCACTTGATGAAAATACACCACGCTAAAGTCTTAAATGTGATTGATGAACAGATTAACACTGTACCTCAGTGTGGATCCAAAACTGGTAGAGCAAGTTAAACTGAATGTGTACAGCAAAGATCGATGGTGGAACTATTAATGCCATGGGGAGGTAGAACACCTGAGAACACACAATCAGCTCATTACATACATTATTACAAAACAAATAAAATAAAAATCTTCAAGCTTCTGAACCTGAGGACCAATATACACTCTGCCAACACATCCTCACAGATTAAAACAGATTTTACTTTTCTCTGTAAAACTTAAAACAAACCTATCAGCCCAATATCGCTAAATTTAATTAAATTATAAAATATTTATATGTTTCCACATGATCATGTATGTGAAGGTCATGTTTTGGACTAAGGACATCCCTGATAAAGTTGCACCCTGTATATTTCTTGAGGTCAAAGTGCAGTTGACAGAGTCAGACATGCAGATAAACAACTTAAGAGAGGACATTTGGTTGGAAATCAAGGTCATGTAAAGAGAAAGAAAGAATATTTCAGAAACTGCTGATCTCTTCGGGTGTTCACGTGCAACAAGCAACACAGAATGGTGCGAAAAACAAAAAAACATCCTGTGAGCACTAGTTCAGCGGGTGGAAACAACTTGTTGATTGGAGAGGTGAAAGACCAGACTGCTTTGAGCTGAAAAGAATGCTACATTAACGGATGTAGGCGGATGGGCTACAACAGAAGGAGACCACTTCAGTATTAAACCTGTATTAAATACAGCATGATTAAGTACCTGTTAGCTTGATGGTCATTAAACAACATTTTATTTACATTTATATACAAACTTAGTTGCAAAGGTGGCCATTCTGATACGTAAATTCTGAGCTGAAAGAAACTGCTATGCATTGTACTTAGTGCAGAAGCAGTGTGCATCAGTTATACACTGGATTTATGATGGACTAATAATATAGTGCACTATGGGGGGAATATGATGGAGACAAAACTACTAAATGACTGTACCCCATATAGTCCACTATAAAGTAAATAGGGAATAAATTCAGACACTGCAATGGGCTCTAAAGGAGAGTCTCTAGCAGAAGGTAATTATTACCCATGAAGCAAACTGCTGTGTTACAGACTGCCGGAGCGCTGTGGTCAGGTTGTAGTACTCAGAGCTGTGATGAACTTGATGAGCAGCCCACAGGATATTAAGCTCTACAAAACACACACACACACACACACACACACAAAATTATGCATTTTCACCAAACACATGTCAGAACAAATAACTGTGAATGACAGAGGAGAGAAAAATGAGATAAATGTAAGTCGCTCTGGATAAGGGCATCTGCCAAATGCCATAAATGTAAATGTAAATAAATGTAAAACTCAAAGTCAAACTACATCCACTTCTGCTTTTGTGTTTGCTTTGGATAGAAACTATGACCTCTGTCTTTGCTGCTGGTTGGGTGGAAGAGTAAAATGAGCCAGTTCTTATTCTTGCCACTGCAATGTAATAAGGCTTGGTGAAGGGTACAAAAGTAAGTGCTCAGTTGCAACACACCAGTTTAGATTTGCCATTTTGTAGTGGTTTCCGCAACATTAATCTCTGTGATTTGGCCCTCATTGTTGGATCCACACAATCATGCCTGCTAAGTTTCAAAGGCTCTTATGAGCTGTCCCCAGACCACCCAGACAGCTCTGCGATGCTTAAACACTGCACAATGGGCTGTAAAAAGACATTTAACTGAAATTAAATTATTCTTGTGCTAAAACTAAAAAGATCAAAGACTTATCCTTGTGAAAGAACTTTGCGAATGCATACTGTAACTGCAACTCGTTCCAAATAATAGTAATTTTTGCAGAATTATAATAATCAAAAAGTTTTGGAGATTCCGCTGTCCCATTCAGAAATGAATTATTTCTATGGCAATTCACACAATGCCAAAATAGATACACTGATCCCTGTGATGATGCGGCATGTATGGGTTCTATTTCCAGAAAGGGTCAAAGCAAAGAATCCTTACGGATGCTAGATGAAATTTGGCATAAGGTTTAGTATAAACCTGGACATTATTTATCTTCGTGTCACAATGTCTGGTTTACTTACTGTCAGGAAAACGATTGCATAAAATCAAACAATCACTGACACAAGAAATAGGCTGGCACAGTGAGTAGATTTTCCACCACACAGCTCCAGGGTCCCTGGTTTGATCCTGAGCTCAGGTTACTGTCTGTGTGGACTTTTGTGTGTTCTCTCCACGTCCACATTGGTTTCCTCTGGGTTCTTCAGGTTTCCTTACATGTTGCAAAAACATGCCAGTCTTGAATTAGCTATCCTAAAATTGCCCCTGTGTGAATGTGTGCATGGTGCCCTATGTTCGTCTGGTCTCCCATCTAGGCTGTATTTCTGCCTCACGCCTAGCGTTCGTGGGATAGGCTCCAGATCCACCATAACCCTGACTAGGACAAAGCAGTTACTGAAGATGAATGAATGAAATAATGTGGACCACCAACATCCAGTCATTCAGGAGAAGGAGGTGTCTTTACTTGCCCATTAATTCAGAAAGTTCCACCTCATGTGTTTTCAGGGTGTGGCTTCAGAGGAATACGGATGGGAGGGTTGCATTTGTTTGAGTTTTGCTTTCAAAACATTAACTATCATTAAAATCACTGACTATACCTTTAAATTAAGTTAAGTCCTGGCATAGTTCTCTGTTTACTGAAATGAAGTTGCTACCATTTTTTTCAGTTGTTTGTATATCATGTGAAGTCACCCATTGTTGATTTAGACAGTTACAGAAGCACGTAATGACTGTAATTCCGACATGATGTGGACCCAGTTAGTTTACAAGCCCTAGTGTTCATGGTAGCTGTTGTCAGTTCAGTCCTTTTACATTCTCCCTGTGTTTTCTATTTAAAATAAGACATTGTGCTGCACTGGAGGATGAACACTTTTTACCAGCATGATTCAGTAACTATATTTGAATTACTTGGAACTTTTCTGGCACCAGCTCTACCATGCATAAAATATTAACACACAGCCTCGGAAAAAGTATATGTAATATTGTTGATATCTAACACATTTTAAATATCACCTTCAGTATTAACACTGTCAGAATAAGACATGAGAAGCTCTGCTTCAATGTAAGCTCCATCGAAAAGGTGAGCCGGTAGAGTTCCCTACACTCCAGCTGAACAAACAGAGTTGTGAGGGCGTAAGAATAACTCTCTCCTCTCCTTCTGCCCTCCAGCAGCCAGCGGCACTGAGCCAAGATGTCAAAATCACCTGGATGAAGCCAAGACGAGCAGCCGGAGTGCATGAGCTCTGGGGAGAGCAGCACAGTTTCCATTCAGAAAATTTCATCAGGCCATTGATGCTGAGCCACCAGGCCTCTAGTCAAGGCTACATGTGGCGCTTCAGGTAAAGATCATGAGTTTGTGTCTGTGTGTTTCACTAAAATGATATGGAAGGGTAATGTGGATTTTAAAGAAAAGCTGCTGAAAATTTTGGCACTGTCTACAGTGTTGAGTGTTTTGATTGATTGCACTGATTTCCTCCTAAAATGCTGAATGATCATTACACCTGGTCCTAGTCATGATGACGAATATGTACTGCACTCATCTAGCACGCTAAGTCATTAACAAAGTGACAGACTAATCAAAAGCCATTACATTATACTTTCCACCTCCTGCTTCTGTCATGTGTCAGATGAATGTGCTATAACAAAAGTACACACTGGCAAATAATCCAGCCATTGTGTGATAGTGTACGAGTCCTCGGTTTCCCCTCGCGGGGTGGAAGAGAAGAAGATTGATGCTGGGTGTCACTGGTAGGAAGTGTGTACAGCTAGGCCTCATTGCAATCCGTGTCCTTGTGAGC
The DNA here is from genome assembly GCA_037576675.1 of Pangasius sanitwongsei. Classification (NCBI taxonomy): domain Eukaryota; kingdom Metazoa; phylum Chordata; class Actinopteri; order Siluriformes; family Pangasiidae; genus Pangasius; species Pangasius sanitwongsei. The sequence goes on along the minus strand of CM075016.1, from coordinate 16,132,562 downwards.
AGGGCTCGGCTGGACGCTGCATAGTTTGGCAGCCTATATTCAGAGGGGAAGCGCTTTAATGATGAGAACCCATGCCACAGAAAAGCGTTTCCCACCGAAGCTGAGCACCGAGGCCTACACATTTACACTGCCTCTTTTCTCTGACAGTGAGGGCAAGCATGTAAGCTGCATAGCACTGCATGGATTTCTAAATGGACCAATAAAAAAATAGTCATGAAAACTGCGAAGTGATATTTTGCAACAGAAAATGTTTAGTTTTGCAGCCACATAGTTTCCAAGAGTTTTTTATTGTTTTTCCTCTGTGTTTTTGTAAAGTTTCCTTGTGTAACTCAAAAAGTGCTTATGGGTATAATTTATGCTATTATTACATTATTATCTCACAAAACTTGCATGCTGTATTACCATTATTAAATTACGATTGCGGATATTTGCAGCTAGTTTACAATGGAAATGTATATTATTTGTAGCCAATGTAGTCAATACCAATTCCTACCTGGCCAATTATCTTTAATTATGTATTACTTGGCCTACTGGTAGCTAACTTGCTTTCAAACTTGGCTACTGGTTTACACAATCAGCAAAGTAGACTACTGGTTTACACAATATTCTAATGCTAACTAGCATACTCTGGAACATAGTTACTGGTTTACACAATATAATATCCCTCTGTTATCTCGGTTTCTTTTAAACCTTTTATCTCAGTTTCTTTTAAACTTACAAAATACAATATCCTAAAGTCAGCTAGGTTGATTTTGACAAACTTCACTACTGGTTTACCCAAATTAGGAATCTAATAAGAGTCTCATAATCTCTCTCATAATAGGAATCTCATGAGCCTAAGAAGATTCACCATGTTTCACAGTGGTTATATTATGGGATTTCATGGTAACCAAAGCAGCAGGGTTTTTTTTTCTACAGTACACTATATTTTGTAACTAAAATCAAGCACTAGCTACCCAAAAATAAACAGTAATGTTCTAAACCTATCGTAAACTAAATCATGCTGCTCCTTACAAAAAGCTCCTTCCTTTCTCAGTAAGATGTGGTGGCTTTCCATGTTTTTTAAGAAGTACCATCACCCTCCCAGATTGATAATCTTTATATGATAGATAGGATGAGAATTAACTAGATTTTAGAATTGTTTTAGGGAGCTTAAATTCATTAACTTTCAAGTATATGGCAAACAAAGTCCAGAACTAGTACACAGATAGTATATCAAGTAGTAAACTTCAGTGTACTGTGTAATTAATGCACCCATAGTACACTTTAGGATGCACTAAAGTATAAATAAATGCTAACAAAACTATGGCTACTACAGTTAACCCTGTTTTGGTATAAAGAAAAGCTAAAGAAGTAACATTAGCTGAGCTGACTACCTAGCTGCCAACATTAGTGTAGTGCAGTATTTCAATATCTTAGCTAATGTTTCTAAATATGTGAGTTCTGTTATGTTTGTGCAACGTTTTTTTGGGATGAACACACACACTGCTACTTTACTCAGGTGCAAACAGCACCATTCCTGTGAGGCTGTAATGGGGTTGACTCAGCATTGCTGTTCCCTTAATTGCACTTAATTTAAGGCTTATGTAACATGTGCCCTTGAAGTTTTGATGTTAAAATCCAAAGGATCAAAGGTGAATAGACTATGATGATAGCCACTGTATCTCTTCAATCTTGTTATCGTGACCCATGAAAGAGTCAGATTACAGAACAGGAGAAAACTTCTGTCATTTCCTACACGCTATTACTAGAAACCTATAATAAACTCATCCAAACTGTTCCAGTGTGATTCTCTTCTCTTCAGTCTGAGAATTACAGATCATCACCGTGAATCATGCATTAAAGAGTCAGACACTGTAGGCAAAAGACTAAGCTTATTATTATTATTTTCAATGCTCGGAAAATTATTTGCACACTGAAGTTTGTACACCTTCTTTCTTTATCTACTTGGTGAGCTTTAAATATTAAGTTAAAAGCTTGAGTACAGCATGTTTTCTTGTGCTTTATCACATTTTATCTTTTTTTTTATCACTTTTATCTCATTTACAGTACTGTTAAACTCAAAAGGTGCGTTCAACTTAACACAGGCTTGCACAGACTGCCGTCTAGCATTGCACAATCAATTTTTTGTTCGTATTGCATACGTTAATCTCTATTTATCATAATGTATACATTTATCATAATGGTAATCTCTCAGGAGCAAAGAAGTAGCAGTTTTTAGAGCCAGGCTTTTAATGAAACATATTTGAGTGTAATAACTATTTAGGTCTAATTACTTTACATTCACAGTAAATTATTAATAGGGTTTTTATAAGTGCAAGTTTAACTGTATCAAGGACAGCTCATCTCTCTTATTTTAAAAAGAATTGGCGGCTTTATGTGTCTTGGAAGAAGCTGCTATCATACCTCCCAGACTGTATGTTAGGGCGAAAACTATATAGATTTTAGACTTTTTTTTCAGTAAGCTTAAAGTGTACTTCCGAGTGCACTTTCAAGCTAATATGTAGTTAACGCTCAGGTAAAGTACAGTCATTAACAAGCACATGAGACGGGTCTACTTACAAATATACATTTTGTCCCATTTTATTCCAACCAAAGTCTAGAACTAGTACACAGACAGTATACAAAGTAGCAAATGTAATCATATCACAGTGCTGCTGAATTCTCGACTATGACTGGTCAAAAGGTATTGATTATGTTTCTACAACAGTAGCTCTGACAATAGTTCTGGCTGTAATTCAAACTGTAGGTTTATATTAACGTACCAGTTCTAATACATTATTGTTTCTATAGTAACAGCTCAATCAACGGGATGCTCATTCACACTCCACATAATCTAAGACTAATAATAAAGAGATTAAAAAACATGTTTTTTTACAAAGAAAAAAAGTGTAACTATTGAAATTGTGACGTTTTCTAAAAGACACTTATTTAAAAAGACATTTATTTAACATTTATGGAAGGAGTCTCCAGTGTCATTAAGTCAGTAAGCTTTCCACCATGGTTGAGTCTTCAGGACAGAGGCTTTCTCAGTAACATGCCAAGCTGTGGTGTTTTTTTTGTCTATTACCTTCACGAGAGATAAAAAGACAGGGTGGTGAAGGAACAATTGTTTATAGCATTCCACAACATGAAATGTAACTATAAATATAATATAAAAACAACATGTTCAGTAATAAAGAAAAATTGCAATTTTTGGCAAGTTGTTGCGGTACAAGAGGGAAAACGACACTTCAGGGTGATAATGGGTAAGTCCATCACAGCACTCATAGTACACTTTAAAAATGTACTAAAGTATAGTATAGTTTTGTAAAAATGATAGTAATAAATTCAGATAGACCAGTGAACATTCCTTCAAGTTTATTACTAGGCTTCGTGTCTGCAGAAGACCAACATTTAGGGTTTACAAACAAAGCCAAAACCTGCTATTTCCCCTACACCATTTGTTCTGTTTCACATAAAGAACACCCGCTGTGAGATTTCAGTGAGAAACCACCAGCATGTCTGCCACAGCGCCACCCTACACAGCAGCGGTGCACTAAATGAGGCGCTTTGCTACAGAGTGGCAAGAGACTGCATGCCACGTCACTCACGCTGCCAATGGGCTGTGAAAGGCAAGCTGAAGAGGACAGGCCGAGTGCTAATAAGAAATGCCAACACAAACAGGCAGCTGGCCCAGCCAATCCCTCGCCTGTCACCGCAATACTTCACACTGTCTCCACTTACAAGCCGAACCCGCTGGACGTTGAGGACGGTTTTAAAGGTGTGATAAATTTCAAACTGCCAGCACACACAATAAGGTAAAGGGCCTACCTACAGAGATTTGTGTTGTGAGATTATTTTAAGTAGTTTCACTTGGTAGCCGGCAGGCTTCACGTGCACTACAGTGATATCCTGTGTTCCGGGCAGGAGCTGTCAGTGAAATCGCTGAAAGCTTGCTTATGACTAAAAATACGATTCTGAGAAAGACAAGGAGTTAGTTATCATGTTTCCTACACATACTTTAACCATGGAGTAGGATCAAGTATCTTTCAAATTTAATATTTTCCAAGCCATAAACTGAAAGGTGTGTTTAGATTTTCAATGATTTTTTTCCAAGTAGCTATGCCAAATGAATATGAAATAAATAGCCATTGTCATATTTTATTTTTTTTTACAAGATTTTACAAGATCTGCAAAAATTACTCCAAAATATCCATTATTAGAAAGAACATTTTACATTTGTTTACTAACAATTCACTTTCCTTAAAAAAAAAATCTCAAGCCTCATGATCACAAGATGTTCCTGCTATCCTGCTATAGTCCTTTTTGTTAATATGTGAAGTGGTAATAATTTTCATTTCTGCAGATGAAGGCCTCAAAATAGTAGGCCTCAAAATAATACTGAAAATTATTTCCCAATATTCTCTGTTCCCATATTATTTAGAGATCCAAGCATCAAAGTTGCGGGAATGTTATTGTTTATACCAGGATTCTTCTTCTTCTTTCTTTCACAAAATTTGTGTCAAATCACTCATCAGAGTCTGAATCTCCATAACTATCAAAGCATGTTGAGATTTGTAAACAATATGGCCAATCAATTCTGGTAGAGCAGAGTTTAATTTACTGCATGGTCATCCCTAGAGAGCAAGGTTAAGTTCAAATAACAGTTTCTCTGGAACCATAAGTCTGATCAAGCTGAAATTTTCTGCATCTTTGTGCTAATCTCTAAGTGGATTTTTGATGATGATGAGCAAAGGGTGCTTGGACCCCTCAGACTGCCACATACAGATACATCTTCTCTTTGAAATATAAGTTATCTGGTAACGTTAAAGATTCTAATCAGCTTTCTGCAGCAGTAAAGAAATAAAGAATTCTATATCGGATTACTTGTCCAGGCTATGAAGGAGATACTGCGGTAGTGACAACATCAACAGTGGAATCACATGCATACGACCAGCAGACTGATCTACAATGTCTACAGAGACTTACATAGACTGTGCTGGCCTAGGTTTCACACACACATACACACACGCACATTCATGCAGAAGAGTGGCTAATTGTTGATATTATTTCAGTGTCCCGGAGGCATACCTTACTTGTCCAAAGCCCAGACTCCACATCCTGACCGGCTCAATTCTTTTGTACGCCCTCCAACCTGAGCGCACAGGGACTTCCAGTGGCGGCAGAAGATTTATGAAGCCCCTGTCACCCAGGGTTAACCCCCGCCACCTTCTATCATGAGGATTCCTTCTGAAAACAATAACATCCAGACCTGCTGGCCTCCGGGACACCCCACTGTGCCACTGACGTGATCTGTTTGTCCTAGTGATTGCTGCTGTCTGCAGTCGCTAACGGATCGCTGTCACCGCCATATCAGCTAGGGAAAATCTCCACACACTCAAAAGTTCAGGGAGTTATCTTATGGAGCAAGATTTTAATCAAACATTTCCTGCATTTGTAGGAAAATGGCTGGAAATAAATGACTGTGTTGAATGACAAGAAATAAGCCAAGTGTAAGAGGTAGGATTTGCACTCTTAGAAAAAGGATTCACAAACAACTAATCTCAATGATTTTATTTAATTAGTTAGATAAAGGGGGTTATCTGAGGTTTCTACCTCCTAAAGAGGTTCTATTAAAAATCATTAAGATTTTCCCAAGAGAGAGAAACCAAGGAATCCTTAAGGGTATGGGTACTATATGGAACTTTTTTCTTTCTTGTACCTTAAGGAACCTGGCATAAGGTTCTATACAAGCCAAAACTTTATATTCTTCCTGTCACAGAACTTATTCCCAGGTAAATTCATTGACATGTTCTGTGTCTTGATTTGGACAGTCCAGCGGCCTGGGCACCCTAAACACGTCTCTGACTGTTCAGCAGTGAGATGGTGGTTAAAACGTGGACATATAAGTTTGGCCCACCAAATAACTTCTGATTTGAAGTTCCATGACACAGTGGAAAATAAAAGGACTAAAATGAACAGAATGACAGTTAAAGAGCAAAAACAGAGATCTATATTCCTGTTGTTACACTACATTTGTGTTAATGAGCATTATGATGTAATCATTGTGGGTCAACCACAGAATGATGCTCTCTGATAGAGAATTGCTGGCCAACAGAACATAGCCACGTAACAAGCAACCACTGGAAATAAAGTGTGCTTTGTTTTTAAATTAAAAAAAGCTTAAGCTCATATGTATGACAATATAACCTAAGAGAAACAAAAAATGGTGGAGGTAGATTAAAATATTGGTAAAAATGGAAAGGTGGCCATTTCGTGACAGGCAAATGAGGCATGTAAATGAAACACTTCAGAAAAGGATTCTGTGTGAATTGGCCACAACCTACAACAATATTTTACATGACTCTTGTAAACACACACTGCTCTTAAATGATAGATTGCCTTGCACATACTCTGTATGGCCAAAAGTATGTGAACCCCTGAGTATTGAACATTCCATTCCAAAACCATGAGCATTAATATTGAGCTGTTCCCCCTTTGCTGTTATAAAAGCTTTCACTCTTCTGGGAACGCTTTGCACTAGATTTTGGAGCGTGGCTGTGAGGATTTGTGCCACTCCATGTCTTGGTAAACCATGTCTTTATGGCCCTCAATTTTGCACAGGGCCATTGTCATGCTGGAACAGGTTTGGGCCTCTTAGTTCCAGTGAAAAGAAATCTTAATGCTACAATATACAAAGACGTTCTAGACAACTGCATGCTTCTAACTTTGTGGCAACAGCTTGGGCAAGGTCCACATATGTATGTTATGGTCAGGTGTCCACAAATTTTTGGCCATATAGTGTAAGATGAAAGTTGTTGACAGAGGTGAAAGCCAAATACAGTGACATCACAGCTGTGTCTTAAGTCTAACGTGCACTCACCACTTTTATTGGGCAGTATGCTGGTAAAGGAACATTACTTTTGTTTGAACTTGTTTAAAGACATGTTCCAAATGAGCAAATAATAAAGTTTCACATCATGGTTTTGTGAAATTTATTGGCGGTTTAACCTAGTCATGCTGCGGTGACAAGGCACATATCCTAACACCCTGAACCTCTAACTTTGGTCTGAAGGTTGCAAACTCACAACGCTCAAAATGAATGTAAACCTCTAGAAATTTCAGTTGGTTCTGCAAATCCTTTACTGATGTCTCCACTAAATGTTATCATCCAAAGAACAATTTTAAGTAAGCTCTGAAGAAGACTTAAGAACACTGTCTATGTAGAAACTGAAAGTTTTTCACCCTAGTTTTTCCACTTTTATCTTTCTCTGATTTTCTACGACATTTCATTCTGAAATTAAAGAGTCTACAATGGCTTTCCTTTTACTGCTGCTTGTGGACAGGTCACTGTGCCGAGGTCTCCAGAGAACTTTCTTGAAATAGAAGCAGGCAGAAAGCAGATCTGGTCCGTGTCAGGCCGCATAAGAGAGAGAACAAACAGAACCAGCATGGCTCTGATCAAGTCATACTTAACTCCATTTGAATTCTTCCTGACCCAATCCAGAGTAAATGCCATACAGTTTGGGGCCCTGAGACCTCCTGACAACATTTTTACATTTGTCCAAATTCTGACATTAGAATAAGGGGGGAAAAAAAAGACAAAGCACCAAATCAACCCTGAAATGCAACAAAGCATTGACAAGATTCCAGGCAGAGCTATAAACCTTGTTTGTCTTGCGTGTTGCTCAAGGCTAGCATGCAACCAGAGGCAGTGTGTGGTCAGACCAGAGAGTGTGTATGGGTCAGACAGACATGCAGCTGCAGTGGTGTATGACTCAGATCTGCTCCAAAAGAAGACGACAAGGAAAGCACCAATAACCAGAACATTTGGAATATACACCGAGGGCAGTTGGAAAATCATGTAACAGATGGAAAATAATGCAGATGACTTATTGACTTGTCAGATATTCCAAAGCTACAAATAGAAAATGCAATAAACATGCTGACGTTTTGACTGATCATAAATTTTTACATTAAAAACGTTTATACCGAAGCACTGTTGAATTCTTGATTCTGATTAGTCAGATGGTGTTGATTAATTTTCTATAACAGCAGCATTCTAATATGTTATCTTTTCTATAGTAAAAACTTACACAGGCGCTTGTATAGCAGATGCAATACATAAAAAAATGTGTGTAATCGTTGAAATTGTGAAGTTTTTTAAGAGGAGATGTTTATCTAGCATTTTTTGTAAAGAGTCTCCAGTTTCAGTGCTTTGTAGTCTGAGGTAAACCTTTCATATTCCGTTATATTGACTTCACAATTAACTGATTATCAGAAAGGTTATATGACAAACCGAGCCTGGGTTACAACTGTAATCCTAAACTAATGCTCATATTACAGTAATGTCTTCTCAATACTGATGGCATCAGAAAAGAGAGGGTTTCACTTAAAAGCACTTCCTCCTTTCTTTTCCATTTCCAAACAAATAAGGGCCACTTTTAAGTGTTTTACATGAAGGGGGAAAAATGAAATTCCCATTAAAATAAATAAAAAAGTCTTCATATTTCACAATGGCACTAATTGGGGTCTGCGTGGTTTTATGATAGTCATATTTCTGCCTTTTGTCTGTTGCTTTGCTCAAAATAAAGATTTATTGCCTGCATGTGCAAAAAGAATAGGATTTTAGATAAATATTCCCATGCTCCAGCGGAGGCTAAATTGAGTATGAAAACCAGTTTGAAGCCATTTGTGTCAAAGTCAGAAAACTTCAGAGCTACACTCATAGGATTAGATTTTAGCAAACCTGGCATACACTTGCGTCTATTGAACTGGCAGCTTAAAATAACACTCCAATAAAGACCATTCACAAAAAAATGCTCCCTTTTCCTGAATATAAATTAAATTAATGCAATGTTCTTCTTAATAAGAAAGCATTTGGGTAATAAGTGGAGTTTATCATGCACTTCATCATATACAGTAACCTCCCATCTGCATCTACATTATTGTGAACATGTGGCTTTAATGCACTTACACTATAGTCTATAGTCTATAAATAATCCCATGCACAGATATTAAACAGATAAAAGGCAGAGGCCACGACCTTTATGTCTTTAGTTGAAGTTATGTCCAACCCCGTGATATTCAGGAACGATGATGGAACAGGAAAGCTAGACAAATAATTTCCTTCAACTTCAAAAAATGTACAAATTGGAGACAGGAGACCGCTGATATAAATGACATTTCCTACTTCACCAACAGGCACTCTGGACAATGGAAAACATAACATGACAACCACAAGCACCTCATCACTCCACTCCATCTCAGTGACGTCTGGAGAGACATGATTTTAATAATGTACTGGTGTGCTATTAAAATTAAATCTGAACTAGGCTAAATTGAGGTTACATAATCATGCACTTAACCCTCGCAAGAAAGACCAGTGACCCCAATTAGCTGCACCGGTAAGAAATGAGGTCGGTAAACTCGCCTTTGACATAATGGTGATATTTCTCTTTAACAGAAATGTTGTAATGGCCAGCAGTATTGGCTCAGGAATGCAGCTGCCTGCCTGTTTTGAAAGCGACTTAAAGGAGTGTAGTTAAAGGAGATAGATCACATATACTTAAAGGAAATGTTCATCAAACATCTAAGTGGTAAAAATAGATCTATAGATGAGTTTTGAAGTGACGGATTTATAGACAATGGTTTGATTGAATTTGTGACGGTTAACACCTAATATCCTTAGCATTCCTTAACATTCCTGGAGTAATTTCCTGGACTTAGTTCCTCAAATTGTTCCCTAGTATGACATTGGAATTTTCTTGTGTTCAACATTTAATTTCAACATTAAATTATTTATTAGTTTGCTTGAGTATGAACGATTTCACATTACACATTCACTCCTGTGAATAACGTTCTTTTATGTAATTGTTTAAAGGGACGATCAGAAAAGTGAAGTGAAGTGACGTGTGGCCAAGTATGGTGACCCATACTCGGAATTTGTGCTCTGCATTTAACCCATCCA
>CM075016.1:16084588-16122510 GCA_037576675.1 Pangasius sanitwongsei | reverse complement strand
GGTGGAGGAGAGCGCTGGTCATTCACTCCCCCCACCTACAATCCCTGCTAGACCTGAGACTCGAACCCACGACCTTCAGGTTCACCTTCGGGTTACAAGTCAGAGACTCTAACCATTAGGCCACGACTGCCCCAGAGGATCATATGCTGCATCATACCCTATAAGTCTATAAGACATAAATGCTTCAAGTACATTTTGTAGCAATATTTGCAGATGTATCGTTTACATTTATTCATATTTTTAGGACTAACTTTAACCACATTTTCAGTATAACACCGGTTCAGCCTGTCTAAAATCACTGCTGGCTTGCTGCAAATTTGACATAAGAAGAGACTGGGAGAACTTTATATATGATATGGGCTCCCTATTATAATAATTGCATATGCATATAAGCACAGTGGCCAATTTGAATTGTACTTATAAATTAGTCTAGGATATGACTATGTCTACTATTATTAGCTTGTATAGAGTTCAATAAAATATCAGACATTTTCAGCATGCTTAAAATTAAGAGAAAGAAAAAAAGATTGTTCAAAATAGGAAGAGTTTGAAGTACTGGACGCCAAATATATTAATCTGTGGGAAATTTTATTTAAATCTTGCAATCATCAAAGTATGTATGGCCTTTAGTTGCATGACATACCATGGCTGCATCGATGAACCCAGTAGTATCCAAAGTCCACACCTAGGAATGCTAGCCACCATGTCCAAGCTGAGTCCCAGGGTAACTCCAATATGTGGAAGTTGTTCCAAACATATATGTAAATGGAAACCTCCAGACTTCTCACAAAGAGCCTGAGATAAACAGAATATGAAGTTAATACAAAGATTAGTTTGTGAAGACGGCCATGACAAACAGTGTTGTTACTGTGCTTCAGAACTGTAAAACTCAACACCACTGTGCATTAAGCAGTCAAGATCAGTACACTAAAAGAAAACATATTGGCATTTAATTGAAAATACTTCCTCTGATCAGATAGTTTCATTTTATTTTTATTTCATTATTTTAAAATTCCTAAATAATACATTATTCTAATTTTTTTAATTAAAAAATAATGCAATTAAATGTTTTCTGCATAATGAAATCTACATATAATAAAGAGCAGTATAAATAACAGTAAACTAAACAATGTCATTATCTGGTGTGACTTTGCCTTTGAAAATGCATCAGCAGGTACATTTTGAGCAGGAAACTGGTTGCTACGTTTTTCTAAGCATCTTAGAGAATCTGATGGAGTTCTTCTGGAGACTTGCTTCTGTTATTGTAGGTAAAACCTGACAGCATTCTTTTTTTTTTTTTTTGGTCTGAAAAGTGGTCTATTTCATAATATGCTACTTTCTTCATACTGGCAACAACAACAAAAAAGTTTGTATCATACATTTTTGTTGAAAAAGTGATGTTTCTGAATCTAAAAAAAGTTTTTACTGACCCAAAAATGCATAAAATATACATCTTAGACAAAATTTGTGTGCCTAAGACTTATGCACAGTACTGTATTTGATTTTATTCTATATTTCTTTACTAACTGCCTTACACTTTATTTTTATACTTATATTTTTGCATCAACTTCTATTGTATTTTAATCATTACATTTAATAAATCATTTATCACATTTTAATCTCCTTTGTATGTCCTTATGCTTATTTTTGCTTATATATTTTCACCTCTTTTTAATTTATTTTATCCTGAGTATTCTATTACATTACTTTCATCATTTAATTTGACTACTCGATTGTACAGCGCTTTGAGCTACCACATGAAGGAAACATGATCTATAAATAAAGTCTATTATTATTATTATTAGTAGTAGTAGTAGTAGTATTATTAGCATTATTCAACAACCTCACTACCTTTTTTTTTGATGATTTTACCATTAAATAGTAAAATCACACACTTTGACACAAAGCTACATCGAGCATAAAGTAATACAGAGAACAAAGTCAAGCTAAAGCAATGTGGCATATAAGCACAGGTAAAGCAATGTGACTAACTCACTCAGGCAGTCGGGACATCATGCCTGCTGACAGAGATGTGGTCCCATCATTAATTTTGATGAGAAGGTCTCCAGTCTTCAGCCAACCCAGCAATACCTCCAACAAGATCATTCCAACAAAGAATGGAGTGGCCTACATGACACAAACACCAGGAATTGTCATTTTATGTTTTAACATCTTAATTGATGTTATTCTACCGATATCCTCTTATGTCAAACTTACAGCAAGCCAACAGTAAATGTATACAGCCTGGAATTTTGTTAAATTGAAAATGTGGGTAAAGGTACTCCTAAAATCAAAATATTAGTGCAAAACGTATTTAGAGCATTTCTATCTTACAGGTTTATAGGGTATATTAAAGGAAAGGCTGACCCAATATTCATGTTTCATATTTATGTAAAACCTTCCTGCCTTTGAATTTCATAATTGCAAGCAGTATACACAGGAAGGAATGACAATAATTCATACATGAGTGCACTTTTTATTTTTTATTTTTAGCTCATTATCTCCCAGTTTAGTCACTGCCAATTCCAGGCCACTGGCTAGTTTTCCTCTGTTGCACAACAGCTATTAATCTGGGAAGTGCTAACACATGTTTCCTCTGAGCACTGCATCTTTTCAAGCTACTGTTCATTCAGTCTCACAATGCCTCGAAACATTAACTTACTTTTACTTTCTACATACTTATTTATGTGGTAGATAATCTAAATTATGTACAAGTTAGTCATACAACAATGAAAGTATCTACCTGTAAAGGCTACACAACTAATTTTCCACCAAATGTTAAATGGAACAATGAGAAACTCAGCTAAATAAGGAAGGCTAAATCAACTTGCAATAGAATGCCATGTAATACACATAATGAGAATGTCACTACCTTATTTGGTACCTTAGGGAAGGATGAAAGATGGTATAGCTGCTGGTGGGAGTTGCCAAAAAAATTGTGTACAGTTAATAGAATTATTTATATTATTATACTATTACTATAATACTATTACTGCTATTATTTAACATTGACACTAAATGTCATTTCATAGTTTCCATTGTATTTAAATTGTTGAAAGCATTAATTTTCAACTGAAATATTATGTCTACAACAATTTAGATGATGGACTTAATATTCCACTTCCATGCGGACTTCACCTGCAAGAGCAACGTCCACAGTGTCATAGCAAAAAAACTGAGGCATCTCACTTTTGGACAAACTCCACACTGTGAAAGGAATTGTCCAAGGAGTGCTTAAGTCCCTCAATAATTCTAAAGTCTGAATACCAATGTGCAAAATTTCAGTATAGACCCTACACCACACACACTTAACTGTAAATACAGTCCTTACTCACTAACCCCTAATATTGACTCAATTAATAGGTGTTATGGTTACTTTCCTGTCTGTGAGTAATAAAGTAATGATAATGATAAGTAGTTTGTAAGAACTGTTTTTGTTCTTATGTAACTGTTGACATACAACCAGTAGAGAAGTGCCAATTTGAAAGTAAGTATTGGAATTGGGGCCAATACTGGCTTGGAATGACATTGGAGTGGATTTTATATATTTTCCAAGCCGTCATCACACCTCTGATGTTTTACATAACCAAGAGGATGTCAGTACTGGGTATTTGTCAATGTCCAGAGCTCTGATATGAGTATCATATCCAAAGTGGGATTTCTGAGTCCCTAAAATCTTTCCTAGGCAGTGGATTTAGACTTTTGGTCTTTTGGTCCTTAGTAACAGCCTGGTCAGGATCGTGGTGGTTTAATTTAGGCTACTTGTTTAATAAAGAAAAATAATAACTACAAAAATACGATTAAAAAACATTCCCTCACATTCCTCTGGTAAACAAATTATGAACTCAAGTAGTGTAGAATTCATACACCATGTTGACAATGATGGCATTTCTACATCCAATTTTTTTGTCCTGGGGTTTTCAGTGTTCCTATCGGCATAGTGTTAGGGCATCCAAAAAATTAAAAAAGGAAATAAATTAAAAAAAAACACTCAGCTTTAGGCCACACCCAATTAACGTTAAAATCCAGATACAGATAGAGATAGTGGCATTGTGTATTAATTCCCTACAATCTTCAAGTGCATTATGGGTATTCTACGTTCCCTAGGCTTCATTTAACCTGCTGTGCATTGTGGGATTTTAGTGCACTTGATATTCTACACTATACTTTAAAACATGATTATAAAATAGTAAAATTACCTAATGAGTTTATAGTGCTGTGTTTCTGGACATAAAGTGTGTTTAATAAATTGTTTGCCATTTCTGGAACCAGCTGTCAGCATGGGTAACACGTTCCAAATCTTTCTTCATAAGGCTGTTAGCTGAGAGGAAACTGGCTCAACGTATCAGGTCCCCCTTCATGTTGTGGAATGTGAGACATATGCACGCATACACACACACACACACACGCGCCGTGAGGTACAGCAGATACAGCCTATACTGTTCTTACAGCCTATACTGTTTTCTTATGTTGAGTGTGTGTGTCCATGTTTAAGTCTCTTTATGAGGACCAATTTTTCCTATAATCTTAGCAATATTTGAGGTTTTGGAATATTTGGCCTATGAATTCTGCAACTTTTATTTAAAAAAAAGTAAGCGCCTTTTTTGGTTACCGAGTTTAAGATTAGGTTCATGTGTACATGAATGGAAATACCCCACAAAGATAGAATTACAAGTGTGTGGCTGTATGTGTGTATAGGAACACTCCAGGGCAGGATATATCACTCGGGACCCCCAACATTACACGCAGCCCCACATCTGGCTGTGGACTGTAAGTCAGCACTGCACAACCTGCAACAGAGATCTGTCTGTATCAATCTGGACTTCAGTATAAACAGGATTTTCACTTATTAATGCTATATTATATTACATTGTTACAGCCAAAGTTTTCTATTGACTCAAAATGTCAGTATAAAAGAGTAAGCAGTTTTTACTTTAACTGTTTGAGATACATTTCTACATTTCATAGTTTTTCATCCTCTTAAAAAAGTGCTGGTGTGATAGTTTCTTTTATTCAGCACTTTTATTCAGGCAGTAACACATTCTGGGCTTGTGAAAATTGTTGAGGGAATCTTAATGGTTTTATAGAAAGCTTTGTCTGTGGATGCCGATCTTGTCAGGAAAATTACATTTGCGACGCAGATGTCAGGGATTTTAACCTTTCTATCTGCTTTGGGGTCAGTTTTTTTTTTTTACACTGAAAGTACAAATATCAAAGGATTTGAGATCTGATCACATTTCCCATCAAAATGGGTTTTATAATAGCAGGAGGTTTCATATTATTTCATATATTCTGACTGTCAAATGTGGGTAAAATGATATATAACAATAACTGACGTATTTGTTTTTTCCCTTTCTGTCTTATAAAAGCCAATCCATGCACACACATGTGAACATACAGACGCATGCAGACAGGCATTAAAATAAAGTAGTTGAACGACAGTGAGAAAAGTTAATCACTGCGTTTTTGTGGCAATATTACAACAATTCAGATCCCTGCTGTGTGGTTAATTGTCCGTTCCCAAGTGTTTATATAGGTCTCTTGAAAGATTAACCTTTCTACCTCAAATTATAAACATGTGTTGACTTGGTTACAGCCAAACCCAAAACACACCCACAATTAAAATGTGAGGGGGCTTTAAATGTGAGAAAGTACACAAGTTTGCATTTGCTGCGCCATCAGGCGAACTTCTAATGTTCAATAAACAGTTCCAGACAGGAGAAGTCTTAAATGTCTGAAAACAAAATGAATCAGATTACAATTTAGGCTAAAAATGGTTATAGTATGCAAAGCAACTGCGGTAGGCCTCAGATAAATTTTGGACTGCAGGGAGAATCCTCTGCTCATGTTCTGAAGCTCAGAAATGGTTTCATTTCAAACCCCATACTCACATTGCCCAGATGTGGTGTCATGACTTACAACTAGTCCACGCAGCCAGCAATTACGGCTGAGATACAGATTCATTTCAAGCATTTTCTACTGTCAAAGATACGGTTGACTCTGCTGTTAGATTTTTTTTTTTTTAATTGTATGCTGCTCCAAAACTGAAAGGAAAAATAGAAGTTCAGTTTTCCTGCTGTTAGCATTTACTCATGCTGATGAAGTCTTTTGTAATTGCAGGTAGATTAAAAGTAGTGATGAAAATAGACAAGTCAGTTCTGCTATGTGAGCAGCAGCCTAATCAGTACTCACACTTCACTCTGATCACTATCTTTAGATAGTAAGGTTACTTTTATCACTCGTAGTCTGAAAGTGAAATACTTTCAGAATGTTTTCATATTTTCACAGGCCAGTCTCCTGCTATAGGTTCAGAAAAGAAATACAGACCTACTACAAAGACTAGAAGGAGGATAAAGTCCTTAAATAACTCTTTTCTTCAGAAAATGGCTCAAATTGGTGCCAATTAATTTTTGGCCATTTTAGAAAATTCCACTCATATTGTTTTGGTGTAGCCTTTTTTTTTTACCACTAATGGTACAGTAGTACAATAATACTATACAATAGTAAATATAGAAGACTGATATTTGTGTTTATTTTCTTGGCAACATGGCTATTTGAACCCTGCATACTGCATCCGATGATTCAAGAGTGTCACGTTACCAGGTTATCATGTTATCATATCATGGTGCCGCCGTCTCATGCAACTCAACTGTAAAAATCTACTACACAGCATTTAGATTCCAGGTTAGAGGGAACTGGCAGTATTTTTAATTGATCTACCAATTAAATGGCCCCTAATAAATAGCCAAAGAGCAAAAGCAGTAACGCTTCTGTTTAAGATTTCTTGCGGATTCTATCAAATTTGCTCTGCCATAATTTCCTGAAATTTAAAGCACTGGTCTTATAGAACTAAGCAAAGTTCAGTGAGAGCTCGCACTTCTATTAATGGTGTTAGGGTCAGTCAGATCTGCCGTGACTGCGACTACAATAAAATGCATGAAATAGGCTATAGGTGAAAGTTCACACATACACATTGCTATGTGAGTGAACACCTTGGAAATGGCCTGTGATCCACTTTCTTGGAAATTTCAACAGGTTCATTTCTCATAATACGTAGTGCAAACATTGTGATATCCCAAGTGACTTTATTCAAATACCTGCAATTATGGAGAGCCCAGGTGTGGGGGAGTTACTGATTTTCTCACCCAATCCACTATAAACCTGCCCAAACTGTAATTTGTCAAATGAATGCTAAAGCATAAGCCAGTATAGAAGTTACAAATTATAAACAATTGCAGCCTAACATGATTTCAGCAAGCAGAAATTGGAGGGAAAGTAAAAACCCAGTCTGGCAAAACTGCTCCCTGAGTCATTTATGTAGCACTGTATGTTACTTCCAGGTCTCTCAAGTCTTTTAGGTCTTTCAGGCTTACTTCTGAAATGATGTATAGCTTGATTTTTTTGTGCATTAATTGGGCTGGGTGTTTTTTATTGTTAGTTTTGCATAGTTTATAACTACATTTTTTCCACCAAATTCAATTCAATTTCTCCAACAGACCTCCATTAGACCAGATATTATTTGGGTGGTGGACCATTCAGAAGAGCACAGCAGAGACACTGATATAATAGACACTGATACTGATACTGATACTGATCTGTGAGTGGTGCTGGTACAAGTGAATCAAGCGCAGCAGCCTTGTTGGGGTTTTTTAAGCAGTGTGGACTGTAGTTAGAGTTGGAGACTGAAGTTATGTCAATATTTGCTTGGGGAAAGTTACATGTATTCAAAAATCAGGTTACTCTGCTGCTTAAGTCGATTTTCTGGGTTCACCTTTCAGATTATGCAAATCACCTGCATGTAGATAACACCACTGAGGTTGCCAGATTTTCTGTGAGTAGACCAAGACAGTGTGTTTGAACTGCATCTAGACCACCCCTTTAAACATAAGCACTTGTCTTTAAGCCTGAAGAAAAATCATTGGGTTGTTTTATGCTTTCAAACATAATACAATGTAATATAAACACAAGAGACAAAAATGAAAAATAAAAAAACCAATACAATGATAAATATATGAATGAGAAGATGGCAATCACAAACATCTATAAAAAGAGTCTATATGTCGCTGTATGTATGTGTATGTCGCTGCATGAATAGTCCTAGTAGTAAGTATCACATTAATCACTCAATGAAAAAAACGTAATGAAGCCACAAGATACTAACTCAGGGTCAATTCTGATAAAAAAAAAATGGAGGCAATTTCGGTATTAAATGCCAAGCAGGCCTTGTGTATTTAGTGTATTTTACTGCCCACTTCATTAGTTACCTACTTGTTGGTCCACCTTCTGCCTAATTTTTCTTATGTGTACATTGTCCATTTATCAATGTCAGTTTTCTGCTCATAGCACTTGTGTTGGCTGTGTAGGACCAGACACAGTACCATGTCAGTGTCACTGCTATACAGCGAATGTCCCACCACTCAGTAATATCTGCTCAGCATTGGTCGAATCCACTGTTGAAAGGACACATTGTGCATAGGATTAGATGCACTACAGTCAGTAATCACTTGGAAAATGCACCTGTATGGTAGAGGAACCTGATAAAATGGCCAGTGACTATAGTTATAAGCTAGATAAGGAAGAAAACGTGGTTGTAGGAAAATAATCAACGTTGGAGTAGCATCAGTAACTCCCTTTCATGTCGAGTCACATTACACCACCCCATCGTTGATTATTTTTGTAACAAACAGCAAATCCTGTGTTTTATTCCTTTTGTACAATCTCAAATTATACTATTCTATATCATTATTCTATAGCAGTGGTTCTAACGTGGGGCTTTGGGACACCCAGGGGTCCATGAAGCAAAGCCAGGGGGTCTGTCTATTTATTTATTTATTTATTTTTATTTATTTTTTTTCAGTGGTGCAAATCACAACCCATCGTTATCAAATGTTACATAATAATTAATAAGTTCTTATTGTGGCATCTCTAAATTGTCCGTAGTGTGTGAATGGGTGTGTGAGTGTGTGTGCGCGATTGAGCCGTGTGATAGGTTGGCACCCTGTCCAGGGTGTCCCCTGCCTTGTGCCCCAAGTTCCCTGGGATATACTCCAGGCTCTGAAAATAGATGGATGGATGGATGGATGGATGGATGTTCTTATTGTTATTAGCTGGTTTGACTGGTCCCTTGAATTGACTGGGTTTAATCCTAACCTCAATAACAAGTAGCCTATAAATAATGTGGACCTAGTGTGTTCTATGAGTGGAAGGTTCTCTAATGGCTGAAATGAACGGGAATTCATTTCCCAGTTAAAGGAGTTGCTGGCTATAGAAGGTTAGAGAAACAGGTAGAGTAGTGTAGAAGGCGATGTGGTGCATGTGCGCCAGTGTTGCAGCATGAACCCGGAACCTACCTGCTGAACATAACGCGGAACCTGCTCCACTTCCGCAAACGACGTCTCGTTGGGGGACATGAGGTAGAAGAGCATGCGGGTCCCCTGAGAGAAGGAGACAGCGGTGTCCTCCGTGTCCTCCAGCCGCGCCATGCTGTGTTTTCAGTCTGTGTGTGTGTGTGTGTGTGTGTGAGACTCTTCACAAACACCGAGCTGACTTTTGTCCTCCGGGGTGTATGTTTGCAGTGGGACTCTGAGAGATAGGACAGGCTCAAATTTTTTAAAAGGTTTATACTGTGTTACATAAGAATTGCATAACTCCAGAGGACCTACACAAAGTGCATATGGCAGGCTGTAAAAAAAAAAAAAAAGAAAGAAAGAAAAGAAAGTATTATATCAATCACTGAATAATAATAATAATAATAATAATGTAGATTCAAAACCATTTGTATCAGATCCAACTAACACCTTAGCACCTTTTCTAGTTGGGTTAAAATTGCTATATATAAAATTAATTAACTTCTTAAACATCTCAAACTTATTAGTGAGTGGAATAATTTTTCAGCTTAGAACTATAACTAAATACTATGTATCTATAACTATAATAACTTTAATAGTCACTGATATTCATTGATAATGATCTCCACTGTTATCGCATCAGTAGAAAAAAAAGAAAAAAGAATAATGTATGACCATGCTCAGTTACATTCTAGAAAGAAAGAAGAGACTTTAGAGAATTATTAAATGAAAACAGATACATTTGACTCTGAAAACTGCAGTAATAAATCAGTCCATATTCTTATGTGCAGTATAGTCAGAATTTACAGATATTTGCACAACATAACACCTGTTATTTTACCCGTTCTACGGCACTGTGGTATAGTTCAGAAATGTGATTAAATTAGGTTAAGTAAGTTAATTAATTACCTATTACATCTAACATAACATCTAAGAAAAAAATAGAGAGCAGTGTCATTTATTTTTCAGCTGTATTGTGAATTAAAATCAAGAACTTCTAGGCTATTTGGAGTCATTACCTCATCACTGGTCATGTCTTCAAGGTCACAAAAAGAATGCATATCCTGTTAAGGTGCCTTGTTCATGTCAGTAGGAATGCGTGGGAGGCAGAATCTCGGCACAGTTCGGAGAAGCATTAGGTGGGTAGGCCTGTTTTTTGGCTCAGACCATTTTTACAATATTACTTTTCCTGTTAAAGGAACGCTGCCTCAAAACAAAAAAGACTGGGTTCCAGGACTAAAATCATGTCATAAAGTACACAGTGTACCACAGCTCAAACCTCAATGATACATTTAAATTTAACCAACATGCTGACACGTAGTTATACAGCCATGCAGTTTTAATCTTCACTGTTTGCATCTCTGCAACCCTCCATGCGATACTTCCTTCACACTTTGCCTTTACTGTTTATTTTTCTCCTTCTTGTTAATTGAAACTAACCACCAAACATCCATGTGGTTCTTGTGGCCGACACGGTCAATCACATGTCCTGGAGGGCGAACCTGTGTTTAGATACTGTGATTTTCTTTACCAATTAGGATGCATGCTCACACTGTGGCGAGACAAGTTGGATCCCATAACAATATCTCAAATGTGCTTTTGTAATAGAATATGATCCATTTGCACACTTCCTTTTAGGCCTCTGGCAGAAGTCCTGACCCTGCCTAGAGGAGACATTGAGTTTAGCATTCTCTCTGGCGCTAGTGCTCTGCTGCTTCCTCAATGATTTATTCATGTTAGCCATACTCTCTGTCCTGGCATATATTAGCCATGATGAGGCACAGACAGCATCACACAAAGCATTCAAAATCCATTTGCAGCAAGTGTTAAAACTGCTTTTAACTTGCCAAAGATTCAAGAAAGCTCTCTGTTGATCATGTTTTATGCCCAGGTTTCAGACAAAACTACAGACTGAAAGAAAAGCCAGCAACATTTTTATTTATGATGAAAGTAGCAGACGTGAGATGGGTGGTAAGAAAATAGTCATAATGATATTTACACGAATTTAAAACTTAAAGTAAAGGGGGCTTTTGCTTCTCCCACAAGCTGGGTTGAATCCTATTTTTGTATACATTGAGACTTTTAGAATATACAGTAGAAACAAATGAATGATGGTTTACAGTGCAAACCAAAGCATAGATCCACTTTGTAACACAAGGCACATTTTATGGAATGTTTAACATTTTGACCAAATTAGAAATAATGGTTTAACACTGACAAGTCCCACATTCCTTTTTTAATTAAAACCTGTAGGCATGTAATGTATGTATACTTCCCAACTCTTACAATATTCCACTTGTAAACTGTGTTTAACTGTTAATTTACAGCAAGGCACTTTGTTGTTGTTGTTTTTATTGTAAAGCACATGCGCATATTTCACATAACCATAAGTCTGTTAAAACGTTGGTCCTTTGTACATATGCGCATGTATTTTGAGCACTGTCATTCAGCTATCAGCTACCAAAAATCCTTATAGGGACATTCCCTCTAGTCCTCTAGGTCTTCCAGTTGTGATTTGTAAGCAGCCCTGGGGATTAAAAGTCCTGGACCGCTGACCCAATATGTGGCTCCACTTCATAAATAGCAACTGTGATAGCACTAGGGTACGATAGGACCCCAGTTTTGCATCTCAGGGGCAAATCAGACATGTTCATATCATAATTGAGCATGCTCAGAGCTCTGATCGCTGTCATGGCTGTCCTCGTTAATCAGTGAGTCTGCTCTGTGGTGGAGTCCGACGATGCCCGAAAACTCAGAAGGCAGCAAAGTCCCCTTTTTTACATGCACCAGTTCTTTCTCCCTTGCCACCGCCCCTTGCTGTCCACCCTTCACTCGCTTCCACTTCATCCGTCTGTTCTGAAACCACACTTTCACCTGGAGAGGGGGAAAAAAACAGCTCTGAAAATATGCATCAGTCTCAGTGAAATCTAGGAGCGAAGGTTGAACAGTTTGTGGTGTCATATGGTTTTCATTTTGGCATAGTACTGTACGAGCTATCTACACAACATCCATGACTCACCAACCACAAGTAAGCTAATAACACTTGGTCAGTGGACAGTTGCTTATTTGACATGATCACATGAGTATGTGCTATTTATTTCTGCAGGTTGATATGCAAAATTTGCAAATGTAGTCTGTTAAAGCAATTTTAAATACAGCAGTGAGAGTAAAGATATTCCTAATACCTGAAAATGATCTTTCTTCCAGACGTCTAGATTTCGGCAGTGACTGGTGTAGTTCTAGAAATTTTGGCAAATATGAGCCAAAAACAGAATATTTAGCAGACCAGGTTGGTCATTATCTTTCTATGAGACAATGTAAGTCATGGCGATAGACATTCATGGATGCCCCTGGTAGGTTGGGGCTCACTTTGTAAGATACTGCCATTACCCAAAATGGACTGTTTCCATATTAGCAATAATAAATTGTCAGAGTGCATCTGTTCAGTTGTATCAAATGCTTCCCTTATTTCCTTTCTTGACAAGTGGGGGCCATCATTTACATTTCCCGGAATGATGACTAAGCAGTTTCTTAAATGGCCACCACTGTGTTAGAGAGGTTTCACTGGCCATGAGCGTTGGTGCCTGGGGGCCGGATCACACTGCGCTAAAATTTATTTTTGGTGGGTCATGATGTGGATGAAGTGAGTCATGTGATGTGGATGTCATCCTACTGTGCAAATGCCGTGCTATTGATCATAATGGATTCCTCAGACTGTTTCCACAAACAAACCCACATGAGAGCATTCAATATTGCTAATTATTGAGGGTTGTTTTGTCTCTTTATGGCAAATACTAAGGTAACAGACACAACAAACCTAACTGTTTTTTTAGAATCAAACCTAGTCAAACCTTGGTAATATCAGGGTTAATGGTGTGTGTATTCTGTGTAATAAATCTTGCCATATGATTTGCCACTTGTGGCCCTTGCTGTCAGCCGTGTACGACGACTGTTCTTAAAATACATCTGCGAGCTTTGCACTTTTGCCCACAGCATGGAGAGTTCTCCACGTCACTTCTGACAAGTTTGAGTACTTATTACGTCTTCTTAGTATCCTATCAGGCAGTCAGTTCTTCAAAAAATGTAATCTGAGTAAGCTAAGACACTAGCTGTTACAAGTATATTTATAGACATTATGACTTGTGCATGATATTATCACTATTATTATTTTGCTGTTATTATTATGCAATTAGTAGCTTCAGCCTCGGTGGCTGCAGTAGAGTGATAATTGTCCAGAGATTTCATGGCTTACTTCAGTAGTTGCCGGTTCACACAGGGATCACATAGCAAGCGGAGGTTTGCTTACTCCGTCGTGTGGCAATGTTAATGTTATGCTGAGGGAATGTGACCCCAGAAAAGGTGTCTAAATCTGAGTCTTCAGATGTCAAACCCTCACTATGCTATACAGCTATGCTATTGAGCCATTGAGGCTTGGAAAGATTTATTTTATTCACAAATGTTTGATAAGGAAGAATAATTGGGACTGGATTTAAATTCTAAATGTTTTGCAGAATGAAGCTATCACTGGTTAAATGATTCAGAACCATGATGTTTGATCAGATCTTTTTGGATATCTCAATTTCTCTCACATCAATCAGAATGTCTCACGACATTTATTTGCCTACACAGATGGTCTTCCTACGCAGAACAATTTGGGAGCTTGTGCAGGAAGTGCCTAACTACACGAGCATATCCTTTGCCTGTCTCCATTTCTTCACTATAGCCTGATGAAGGGACTTTTCTGAAACATCTGGAATATGATAGTCCCCATGATAGTCTCTCTCCATAGCCACAGCAGCACGGAGGAACACACAAACTGAATATTAAATTCAACACTTTCGTTTTAGCTATAATGCTGAATGTTCAGGCTGGAGGTTGCATGTTGTCATACCTGCCTTTCCGTCAGGTCCAAGTTTACCGCTATTTCATAACGCCTCAGTCGGGTCAAATAGTTGTGATGGGCGAATTCCGCCTCAAGCTCCCGGATCTGTTCTTTAGTGAAGGCGGTCCGCTCCTTCCGGGGCTTGCTACTCGTGTCCGATTTGTAATTTCCATCCTGGGACTCTGGTGGGAAGCAAAGGAGAAGGAAAATATTTCCACTTGATATATAAAAAACAGAATTTCCAAATGATGCTAAATGACTATAGAGTTTCCACTTCCATATCACAAGACCTTCTCAGAAACTGGTGTAAAAAGGGATTTCTGCCTTGTGAGATTGTGGTTGACATGAAATGCCATCATTAATAAAAGTAGGGCAAACTGCTGTGTTTTATAGCACTGACGTTCTCAATGGTGATGTTTCATATTCTGGCTGGTGGACTTCTCACAATATGTTCACTCCTAACAAAAGCCTTTTCCAACATGGAGTTCATTTGTCTTCCTCTTAATGAATTTGGGGGCCTTTAAAGTTTTAATATGGAATAAAACAACTCTGGATAACATGTAAAAATATGGGTCTTTAGTTTATTTACCTCAACATTTTACAGACTT
The DNA here is from genome assembly GCA_037576675.1 of Pangasius sanitwongsei. NCBI lineage: Eukaryota > Metazoa > Chordata > Actinopteri > Siluriformes > Pangasiidae > Pangasius > Pangasius sanitwongsei. The sequence goes on along the minus strand of CM075016.1, from coordinate 16,107,673 downwards.
CTTTCCTATATGACTCACAAGCTATAATAAATTTCAGTTGTGTTAATGTCTCTGTCTTTCTCTCTTTCACTTTTTATTTTCTTGGCATGACATGACACTCTCCCATATGTATATGTGGAATTACCGTTTAAGCTTTAAGCTTCTTTATTATTTGGCTATTGACTTAGTACTTATGACAAACATTGGACTGGAAAACTCAGAGTGAAAGACAAAAAGTCGTCCCAAGAAATTTTGACCTCTGATGTTTTTATACTGCAATGAAGAAATTCAGTTCTTGGTGTTTGTTTTATTGGTAGAAACAGAGAACTGTTTGCCCTTCTCATGACTAGATCTTGCGGTATGTTTTTAAGGCTATGCCTCAGTGGCAAATTGCACATCAAGGCAACAAAACCTCCGGTCTGTGCTAATCCAACTGGCAATCCTAAACCCAGCTGTAAATAGAGCCCACTTTAACGAGGCCCCATCCACAAGCCATGGGAACAACTCTGCTATTTCAACACACACATATTTCCAAAAGGAACTGATTTCAAATAGACACTATTTTGGGGTGAACAGCACTTCCTATTGTGTTTGGCTAGATGGTGAAAGTGTGTGATTTAAAAAAAAAAAAAAGTTTACAAAGATTAGGGAAATGTGCTTTTGTCCAATATACAATCTTTTGATGTTTAAACAATTTGCACTACTCAGTTTGTAGAAAAAGGTACAAATTAATTATGTTACTTAGGGTGTTCTAAATATATGTATGAAATTGAACAAAATCCAACCACCTTGGTACATTTTTACTAATAAACAAACAAACAAACAAATAAGGTTGCACGCTTCTTATAGCAGAAGCTAACTAATTAGACAGGCAAAGATCATGAAATTAAGAAAAAGAGTGCCAGAAGTGCACTTTACATTCTTACTACAATGACAATCATATCAGGTACATTCTACTGTAGAACTACTGATTTCTTACACCATTTCCATTCTGCATGGCCCATTTCATCAGTCACATTTCTCTGTGACCTCTGTAAGCGTTCGGAGTGGTCTGTAATTTTAGCGGGCCTTCTCTGGCTGCTGGGCGTCTGGCTGCGTTTGGCTCTGATTGAGGCCTGGGGAAAGCCAGTTACTGTGGGCTAAACACAGCCATTGTGGAAGAAGAAAGACTAACATGTGAAGTTGTTTGCGAACAGTGCCACAACTTAAAGCAACTTTTCCCCAGCTTTACGATACAGCGGCTACACCGCAGCAATTAGGCCTGCGCCTTAACTTTCATCTCACTTCAAAAACACAAGCAGTACTCGGGGAAAAAAAGCGCAGTGTTTTTGCTGTGACAGTCTGCGTGTCTGTGGATGATTTCTGAAGTATTCTGTACTACATTAGTTAGAACAGATTTATCATTTATTTGTCATTAATTACATCACAGAGTGTCATTATTACTGAGACTGATTTCAGATAAAAGACACTAACTGAACAAATGTGTCAAATAGTAATTTGTTTTCAATTTTGTTTTGGTGTTGCATATGGTTTTAGTTGGCCAACATTGAATTCCGTTTTGAAGAAGTAAAGATTTATTAAAGAAAATCTGACACTGTAGTGCGCATCCAGATGTCCCAATGTGGAAATAGTTTATCAGGCCTAATAATATGCTGACATTGAGTACAAACTCGCTTGTACAAGCTTTAAATCATTTATTTTTTATTTATTCCCCAGCCATAGTGGATTATAATTACTTTTCAGCATGCAGGAAGCTATACATATTATATCCAAGACAAGTTTTAGTTACTCCAGTTTATTCTTGTCTATAGTTAACAAATGAGAGTGTGTAGACACAAACAATATAAAGTAAAAAATATTATTTTGTAAACTTGTATAAAATATAAAATATGTCTATGAAAAGCCCCAAAACTTGCTAAACCTTGTTGCTAAAAGTGATGGGAATAAAAAAATTCTTAATGCCAAAAAACATTCTTAATCACCTTATAATGAAAATCTGATTCTTTACAAAATCTCTAAAAATAAAAATACAGAGAGAGCGAAATAGTGTCTGTGTGTGTGTGTGTGTGTGTGAGAGAGAGAGAGAGAGAGAGAAGTTAAGGCCCAGTTTTTAAAAATAAGAGGTCAGTAGTGTTGCTGAGTGAAAGCGACAAGCCAACCATTACAGTTCCACAAGAAAAATACTGGATTTTGTTGTCTTTGGAGTGTCTTAATGATCAAGTCACATATAGAATATGAAACTCAAGCACAAATAATTAATGCAGTATCTTAATTCATTTACAACACTTTTCTTCAAGGCTTTATAAAGTGTAATGCTGTGGGTCTAATTCTAACATTGTAACACCAATGATAATACTTTTTCTAAGAGTTGAAAGTGAAGCGTTACACAGTTCTGAGCACCTAAATTCAATGCAATCTTAATTAGGCTGCTGTCACATCTTTGAGTTGAACAGTACATACTGTATTAGAAATGCAGTTCTGCTCCTAATCTACATTCAGTTCCCCAAAGTCCTATTAGAACCAGCGGAAAATCACAGTTGATAATGTGAGCAGCTATTTGTCAAATATAATTCTACTGTACTTCATGCTGAAGTACAGGAGAGCAACGAAGGTCATTTCGGAGGGGAAATCTCAATCGGTGCTCAAGTGGTGTCCTTCCACCTACAGCCAGTTTATTTCCAGCGTGACTAATTAAACCAACAGAGGTCCAGAAGAGCGCATCACTATATATAAATCCACAGGAAATTATTATGTTTTAGATATGCAAATAAACATGTACAGTATATTGCATATATATATATATATATATATATATATATACTCAGTTGATGGTGAGAAAATGACCTGCACTGGTCAAATGTTTATTTTAAGAACATTAAGGAAATTGTTGGATATTGTCAACCATAAAAATCTATATACATCTATTTTATGCTAGAACTTCTATATGTATTTTATATGGCATATTATAATTGACATTGAGCATAAAGGAGTGGTAGATTCATTTAAAAGTGAAGTCCCAGACACATACAGTGGTTTAAATCTTAAATTTTGTGTGTGTACAAATAGTGCTTTTAATGTTATTTGACCCCAGAAGGCATTTAATAGTGTTATTTAATGACGCATAAATGTTATTATGTTATTAATGTATGTTAGCGCTATGTGTATAGATTTCAGACTCAAGTAAATAAGAATCACAATTTACTGTTTCTGAAAACACCTGCTGTTACATTTCATTCAATGTGGCTTACGAGCAAAAAATAAATAAATAAATAAAAGCCCAACTTCCTATTAATAAAATTGTAAATTAACTTCTTGATGCAAAATTGCTGATGAAATAAATAAATAAATATTTTGGTTTGGAATAATAATAATAATAATAATAATAATAATAATAATAATAATAATAATAATAATAAAATGTGAGATAAAAAACTGAAAAATGTGGCATTAAAGCCTATTGGATGAACTTTTTTTTAAAGATAGTTTCTCTAAGCACTTTAAATATATATTTCTACTTCTCCCATTCTGACATCACAAAATTAAAACAAAGATCATGTAATTTAATCCAGATGAAGTCTACTCTCTCTCTCATCTCTCTATAGGTGCTGCTGTTCTTTCCTTTACAATCCTTGAAATGATTATTTTTTTTACAGTATGCCTAATTTTCTGCTCTCTAAAAAGTGCCGAGACGAAACAGATGGTGTATAAAGTGAAACATACGAACAGTCGAATGCCCACACAGAGTTATAGTCTGGCCTTTGCTCCTGGCTCTAGTCAAAATAATTGCTTCTGTGCGTGTCAGCCAACACCTACAAAAGTCTCTCTCGCAAAAATACGGCTCCACATTTCCGAGCAGCAGGAGACTAATTTTCCAAAAACGCTACTACAAAACCCAGTCTGAATAATCCCACAGCCTGCTACAATGTGTTAATAGCCACTGAGTCATGAAGGGAAAGGCTGCCGATCCTGTGAGTTTCTTTTTATAATAAACATTCGAGTATGTAAAAAGTAATTATATATGTGTGAGTGTGTGTGTGTGTGTGTGTATATGTATATATATATATATATATATATATATATATTGCTGAGCATTTACAGTAATCTTGAGCATTTCACATTTGTTAAAATTTATATTTTAATATACACTAGGCTAAATGTTTTACAGTCTGACTTTATACAGTCTCTTACCTGAACTATCACTCCTTCGCTTTCCGGTCCTCTTCTCTGCCTCTGCTGGAGACAGCGTTTGACGCCCAAAGTCCCCACCAGACAGACAAGAGACCCCCGAGGGCACGGCTCCACCAAGACTGGGTGTACTGGCACAGAGACTCGGGCCACCAGGTACCATATCTGAGGAGCCCGAGTCCATCCCTGCCATTCCCAGGCCTAAGCGTACATTGCTGTTTGACACACTGGACATTTGGGGTATGTGCCAGCTTCCTTGCTGTGGTTGGGGTGTTACAGGGTGATGTTGCTGGGTAATCGGGGGTCCACGCTGGTGCCCATGCCCTCCGAAGAGCCCATCCTCGCCTGGGTAACAGCTGACCACGCAGGAGGGAGAGGAGGACGAAGAAGAGGATGAGAGGTCAGGGTAGGCTGAAAGGTGCTCGGAGCGGCTGTGCAGGGCAAAGGCCGGGTGCAGGGCCTGCGGGGGGGCGTGGGGGCCGCGCAGGCAGCCGAACAGTGTGTGATCCATCGCAAGCAAAAAAATGAACCCTTCACTAAGTTTATCTCCGCACAACAAACACAACAAACGTCAAAAATTAATAAATCAATTCCCACTCCTTCATAAAAGATGTCCTGGAAAAAAATCAAGAAGTGTATGTACGTGTGTGCGTGTGTGTGCATCTAAGCACGCCCATGTGTGTGTGATAATCCAGAGCGTGCGGCAAGCGCGAGCTGCCAGGCGGCGTTGAGTAAACAGCAGCAGCAGCTGAGCCGAGCAGGAGCAGGAGCTCAGATGACGGCCTGGAGGAGAGTGCAGAGGAGATGGGAGTGGTAGGAGCTTCCTGCCATTGCTCAGAGTTGGGGCTATGGGCTTTGGGCTATGGGCTGGGGCTTCCAGATGCATGCTGGGCGGGGAGCCCATGCAAGAGGGGGTGTTATAAATAGAGCTGTAATGTGAGAGGGAGGCTGGGTCAGAAAACCCACGCTGCCACTACTGACCACATCCACATGACAGACCCAGTATAATATACAGCGGGATAAATGTACGGCCATGGCTCAGGAAGCTCATCTCCAACCTTGTGATTTTGACCTGTAGTGCCCTCTCTGTGTCCTTGTTTTCTTTTGCTATTATTTAAGAACAGGGGATAAGCAGAGGAGGAGGTGGAAGCCAGAAGAAAAGCATGAGTGTTAACATTCAGTTTGGCGATATTCCCTACCCTCTTTCCTCACTGTAGAGATGATTTACACAGCAGGGGATCATTACAGAAGCCCTGCTGACTGCAAATATTCACCATAAAGAGACAGTTATTCAAGCAATCTACACCTCCGGTGATGACCGTGCCTGAAACTGGTCTCGGAAACAGATCTCCAGAAAAGAATAAAACAATTGGATTTTAACCATTTTTGTACTTGTTCTGCTTTATTGCTGTATGCTTTACTACTCTTTTCTACTATCTATACATTCATATATTCTACAGTATATGATTACTACTAGAGTCAATAATCATATATCAGTCAAGAATCTTCCATTTTACACAAATGGATTTTTCAGAAGTACAGATTGCTGATTAAAATATCCATCAAAAGGTTCATTTAAAGGTGTTTGTTAGAGATACAGATTAGAAATCTGTGACTCAGTTTGTGAATCAGTTTGAAGTCATGGTAATAGAGTGTGAGTTATACAGTGGCATTTTTTCCCCATGTCTGATTGACCAGGCATTATACAACACTGTTTGATTCAAATTTCAGGACTAAGCTAGCTAGTTTAAAACAAATGTTTGTTAGTTTTTGTCCATAGTACTTTTCCCTTAATGATGAATACATGTGTAATAAAGGAGTCAAGCTTAAGAAAGCATTAACAGTTAAGATATTCTGTGAGTGTTCAAAAGTTCTGACTCAGTTGCAAAAACATATTTTAGTGCTGACTCTTATTCAGTGTGTCATTTCAAGAACTTTAGCCTCACTCACTTTCAGTAAGCACTTTATCCTGGTCATGGGTACAGTGGATCCCGAGCCTATCCTAGAAACACTGGGCGTGAGGTGGGAATACACCCTGGATGTGACAGCAGGCCATCACAGGGCACTACACACACACACACACTTTCACACCTAAGAGCAATCTAACTAAGCTAATTCACATACTGGCATGTTTTTGAGAGGTGCAAGGAAACCTGAGAACCTGGAAGAAACCCAGACACACACATACACACAGTAACCCAAGCTCAGGTTTGAACAGGGAACCCTGGATCTATGAGATGGCAGAGCTACCTGCTGCGCCACCAAGCTTCCCATTCCTTTAACCTTCTGTCTTTTATTTCTTTGAAAGAGTTAAACCCTTACATAAAAGTCACATGTTAATGAAAGAATCGCATGAAATTTATACGTGTTTTTTTTACACACTTCACGTTATGTTTCACACATTTTTCACAAGTAGTTTCACACATTTTTCACACAAGTAGTTAGTGTTATTATTTTCATATTTTCTAATTATTTTCACACGATTCACTTTATTTCATGACTCGTGAATTTAGTTAAATGAATCGTTTATAAAAACCAATTAATCCTGTTTTAATTTTAGCATTATTTATTCATTTATTAACATTATTTATTTTTAATTGCACATGTTAATTTTTTACGTGGTTTCATTTTTCAGATTTTCTCACACTGACAATTCACGTGATCACATGACATAATGTCCCTTGTTTAATTGAGTTGTTGCGCGTGAATTCAGGGCATGCTGTCGAAATGCACAAAATGTGCAAACAGTTGAAGGCATAGGCATACACTTCCACAGGAATTTCACATGTGAATAATCACATGATTCACATGTGACTTTTAGACGCTTCACCTGTTGTTTTACACGTTTTTCACTTGTAGTGTTTTTTTTTTTTTTAACACAAGGGATTTTCTTCACGATTTTTTTAGTGTTAGTTTTAGTTTTTCTTCATGTGTTTTTATTTTTCATGTGACTTTCTCATATGATTTGTGTATTTTTCACATTTTAAGTTTTCAAATGTAGGGCATGTGTTTTTATTTTTCTACAATTTTTTAAAAAAAAATTTCAATTCATCTATTTTCATGTGTTAATTTTTCTACATGTCAGGCATACGCTTTTATTTTTCCCATGTTCAAATATTATTAAGATGTGTTCACTTGAATTCATAGGTGCTATAAATGTACTTTCATGTTTTTTTTTTATGTGATTACATATTACTCACATAATCACGTGTGAAAAACATATCTATGTGATGTAAGGGAAAAGCACCTGCAAGCACTCAAACATGACAACATGACACTGAAGTAAATCATGATAGAAACGTTATACTCATAAACAGACTGCTCTAATTAGACCATAAGAATATTCCCACATAAATAATAATCACAGAGTCTGTTCTGATAGTACACAGCGTTGACTGTATTCCCTATCGATAGTAACACCCGCGCGTGGGCGACCACAGCACAGAGACTGAGCGTCTTTTCTGTTCATGAGAACGAGGAAATAAAATGCTGTATTTGGGGAAATGGCTTTAGCAGACGTTAAGGAGAGAGACACAATCCCAGGCTTCAGGGAGGGAGAAAAGAGAGAGGATAGAAGATCATCATTTAGTTTGCACCCTCGCTACAATGCACCACGGAAACGCAGCCGAGGTGAGTACACACAGAATTCTGCTTTAATTGTCGATTAATTATTGTGATTAGCTGGAATGGGAGACACTTGGTACACACACGGTTTGGTTTAATATGTGGAATTGCTCCCTCATGGCATGGCGTATGTGTTAAATGAGTACAGTCTGTGGGCCTGTTCCTATTCAGCACACAACCTTAATGTTCCCAGCATGCATTGTGTGTGTGACCTGCAGCTTAGGGCACAAGAAGGTGAAAAGGGATAAAAATGAAAGACGTACGTATATTAATTTTGAAGGCCATATCCAAAAGTATTGTCGAATGTGCTATGAGTTCATTGTGGAACAGTATGCAGGCTAATAGAAATCAGCACACTGATATCCAATAATCCTCATCTCTAGTCTGATTTTATTTAACAGCCAACTACTGTTGAAGATTAAAAATGGCTAATAGGAGCTAAAATATGAAGATGTCTGGCAAAACTAGTGTTGCAGAAGTTACATTTTCCCAATTCTGAAATGCTTTGTCCTGTGACGGCAATGACAAAGCTTCTCGGTTCTCTGTGATTTCACATTTAAACTCTCACACCCACATCTGCTTATTTTACAAAATAAAGTAAAATAAAATAGAATAAAATAAAATATTTTTAAAAAATGTATTTAATTAAGATGCTTAATTAAAGCTACTGGATTTTGTTAATTATTGATAAAATCAAGTAAATAATAATTCAAATAATTATACTCCTCCTTTAGTTAATTTATTGAATTAATTAAAAATCTCTCTCTCTCTCTCTCTCTCTCTCTCTCTCTATATATATATATATATATATATATATATATATAAAACATAAAAGTTTTAAGGAAATGGTCCAAATGCTTTTGATTAATATTTAATAAAACACTGACTGCTGTATGTGACTTTTATTCACTTTATTATTTTTTTACATTTTTATTTTAATCACTTAATTTTTAAGTGGCCCTGATTTATTTTTTTAAATGGATTTTTACTGATAATTTTTTTTTTTTAAATAATTCAATACTGACACGGCATATATAATACATTCTCTATATGTGTTAGGTTCTTGGTTAAGTCTGAATATGTTACAGATGTTGGGTTTTGTAACAGGACAGCAATCTGTCAAGCGTGGTTCTCCCTCATCCATCTTAGTATTGCTGTATATATCTGGCTTTCTAATTAGGAGCTGTGATCTTTGTGTTAAAATGGGCACGCTCTGACACAGGACAGGACATTCTCACTTGTTTCATGAAGTTCATGAAGAATGAGTTTCTTTGATATTTACATTTCTTTCCTGTAGTTTAGTTTTTAAGTCACTATTAGGGATTTGTAAAGTTAGCTTTAGGTGTATACAGTAAATGACTTCATTTTTAACCGATTCGTAGCGACTCAAACTTCGATTTCCCGTCTTTTGATTTTGAAAACTTCAACTGTTCTGTCTGAAACTATATCAGAATAGTTTGTAGTTAACAAAATGGTGCTGATATTTACAAAGCTTTTGAGGGTTTGTGTATGTACATTTCTAATTTCTACCTGAAGATTGACTGCAACATTAATCGTTTAAAAAAGTTATACCGAGAAATTAAGAAACAGAGATTATCTTTATATTTAATTCATGTAATTTTTTTGTGTTTCTCTGTAAGTCTGTGGACATAAAGTAATACATGAGGAATAGCTATATTAAATATAAATACTATATAAATACTATAATATAAATAAATATTTAATCTATGTAAAATAAAAGTGATAATATAGGATTATGATAGTATTTTAATAGAAGGTTATATTATAGTATTATATAATACCAAAGGAAATAAAGGTATATATATTTATATATATAAAGGTATAAATAAATCACAGCTTTTGATTCAGTTATATTGTTAATATATTACATTCTGAAGTGACTAAATGAAAATATCAAGACAGCCTTTGTAAACATTTTGCTGAATGTCTTTGCTGAATGTGATGACTTGCTACACCTAGTAGAGCAGTTTTAAGTACTCCAACAGCAAAGGATAATAATAATAATAATAATAATAATAATAATAATAATTACCCCAGTGAAAATATATCATATATTTATTTACATTGCTTATGAGAAGAAATCCTGGTGTCACTGCCAAATTCTTTTAGTAATTCATGATTAATAATTTAATAATATAAGTTAAACTGTAATGAGCGTGAAATTGTGGAAATTCTTTTTCTAAGCACGTCACACACCCGGCAGCCCAGAGTCATCATCTATACCACTCAAATGCTCCATTATAAAACCCAACAGTACCAGGCTCAGCTTCAGGTACTTGCTCATGCTGGCATTAAGCAGCTTCATAGTCTAGTCTTTATGTGATCTGTCAAACAATACAGCTAACTCCAGTGCCCACAGGCAGCCATTACTCACGATACAGCAATAGGTAATTGCATCACCAGAGCCTTTTTTTTTTTTTTTCGCTTCCCTACCATACTGCTTTAATAAGGCCAATCAATTTGAAAAGTGGAGTCAACTATTTTATGATTTAATGGCTTCCTTCTCTCTTTTGGTGCCTGTAGTCCCTTAGAGTAAGTCCCCTGGATGTTGAGCGAGGGACATTCCTTCCAACAGCAGACTAATGGATTCTCAATGTGGAGGTAGAACTTCATCAGAAAATCCAATCTCACGACGTCTGTCTTCCTGCTGTCACCCTTTCAAACATACATTCATTCATGTGTCTGCCAGTTTTAGGCAAATAAAATTAAACTGATTAGATATGATATAATTCTGCCTAAAGATATTGAATTTACCCAATATTTTTATATTTTAAAGAGTCTGGAAGTAATTCATTTTTTATTTTCGGTAATCATGAGCATCTTCATCCTGTCACTGGAAAAGAAGAAGAAGAAAGAATGGCATCAAAGATTTTTTAAAATGCTGAAGGACTCCTACGGGTGTTTGTCCCATTCCAGACATTTAGAGGACACTGTTTATTAAATCAGTACTTGAAATAGCAAACAAATTGCATATCTTGTCTTTTCTGAAATCCGCAGGGCAATATGTGTGTCCAGTCAACCAACAATCTTTCACATTCGTCAGTCACAATGGAGAATCAAATGCCACTTTCTGTCAGATCTTCACACTTATCTATAAGTAACAGTCTGCTAATTCTTTTTTTGGTTTAAAAAAAAAAACAACTAATCTCAAATTCATTTTGTTGTAGATGCACATACAAAAGATGCAAACTCTCTGCAACTTCATAGTTCAGTTCCTCATTTGCAGCACTGCTGATGAATCCAAAATGACTGAGAAAGCTGTATAATATTGAAACATTAAAAACTGTGTTTGGAAATCTCAAGCTGGAAAAGTTATTACCCATAAAATACTCAAAAAGCTAATACTAATATATATCGAAATGGTTTGACCTCCTGCAACCTCAGAAGACTTATCTTGCACAGAAGATGATTTGAAACATCCTGTTTCTACAGAAACATTGTGTACTACACTGAACCTTTACTACGTCTACAATATAAGTCTGGTTTACATTACAGTATATATGTGAATGGTAGTGTATGTCTTTTAATAGCACAATATATGAAATAATATAGTATTATAATATTGCAGTCATTGGCAATGTTCATTCAAAAGTAATTCCAGGTGTAGCCACTGAATAATTTTGGTAATGTATGTGTTAGTGGTGTAACGCAATTCCACTGTATCTGTATTCGTATCTGTATTCAGATATAAACCAGAAGTGGGTGTGGCCTAAACCAGAAAGGTTTATATATTTTTATTTTTAGATTTTTTTTTTTTTTTTTAGATTTGTGCAGTACTGGTTTTTTTGGGGTTTTTTTTTTATCTCGCTTGTGCAGTTATTATTTAGGTTTGTACATGCACATGACATTTTCTAATGAATTTATTTGGAATAAACAAACGAGTAACCTAATTTAAACCACCTCGACTCTGACCAGGTCAGTTACTAAGGATGAATGAATAAATGCTCTAAATGCTTTGCTGTTAGTGCATTGTAAGTACACTGACATCTTGCCTGTGAGAAAATAAAAACCTCCTGTGCATGTGACTTTTTTGTTGCATGTCTCGGAGGATCCCAGTCCCAGTGCACACCCTTTTCTCAACCAGATCCCATGTGAACCTTCCTGGCAAGCATTCTAAAAAATTACTAGTGTGAGGGTCCTCCTATATTTCCTTAGAACACATTTGTTCATTTGTTTACATCCCTAGTATACAAATCTTGCCTTAGTAATAAGCCATGATAGTATTAATCGACTAATATTATGAGTGCTTGCTTGCACGCCACATAATTCTACAGTCATTATCAGTGCTGCAGTAATGGTCAGTTTGGTCAAGGTGGAAGAGAACAGCTCGATTTTTCTCCACATTAAGTTAAATGCCACTGAGCGTGCACAGTTTGTTTCAAGACTACGAATGCACCATCTTTAAGAAAAAAAAGACACAATGTTTGTATATTTTAATAAAGTTGCAATTAAATTAGTTCCAGTCACTTGTAATCTAGCATTAACTGTAAAATGTATGTTATTGAGTCTAAATCTGTTTTACGAAGGTAATATTTGAATGATAGGATCTATGAGATGTAATATACATGTCAACAGATTATAGTGTAATACAGTAGCACTCTATATGCAACTGGCATGCGAAATAAAAATAAGCTCCATCAAATGAAAGTGTAATGGCTTGTGAGGAATGAGCCAAGCTAAAATGGTTAGTTTCGCCCTGTGTGCTGTCAGTCAAATTTAGATGCAACCCAACAGAACTCAATGACCCCTGCATTTTTCACTGGCTGGGGTCACGCACACACTCACACACTCACACACTCACATTGCTCAAGGGAGCTTTTTACACTGGACTTTCCCTCTCTTACAGTGGGAAGCAAGACTCTGGAGCATTTCCCTGCACGGCTCCACAACAATCCCATCAGCCCCTAATCAGGCCTGGACCAGTAAAGCAGCTCCATCCTCAGCCCACCTCCATCCACATGCTCAGGTTATGACGTAGCCGCAGGACAATGGAAGGATATCGAAATGCGTTGGTGTCTCCATGAAAGTCCCCACAATCGTCTGCCAGCTTTGGCCATGAGGTGAATAGAGAATGCTGGAAGGGTTAAGAGTGTGTTGGCTCATTGGCTTCAGTTTCTCATACAGGGCCTTGCATAAGCATTCACACCCCCTCCCTCCTCAGAACTTTCCTTTATTTTATAATGTTGCAACCTGGAAATGAAAGGGACTTAATTGGAATTATATGTCGTGAATCTACACAGAATAGCCTGTAATTTGTGGTGGGAGAAAAATGAATATCGTTTAATAATTTTTTAATAACTGTGTTGAGTAAGTAATCACCCATGTTGATGTGAAACACCTTAATTCATTGCCATCAGAAGTCACATAATTAGTTGAATGGAGACTACCTGTGTGCTATAGTGTCACATGATCTCAATATAAATACACCTGTTTTGGGAAGCCCTCTGAGTTTATTTGAGAACATAACTAAACAACCAGCATCATGAAAAACCAAGGAGATATAAAAACCAATCTAGTTTCAACAAATCCCAAGTTCCTAGTATCAATCAGGATTTAGTTATAAGAAATATCCCAAACTTTGAACAATCCCATGGAGCACCATTAAATCTATTATTAAATATGGAAATAATACGGCACAACCACAACTCTGCATAGTGGAGGACATCCAGAAATATTTTAGGTAAGATAGGCATTAGTTAGAGAAGCAACCAGGATTCCCCTTTCAATATTATGGGCTATTTTGTGTAGATTTATGACCGCATTGAAAATCTGGGGATTTATTTTATTTTATTTTTTTTTAAAATTTCAGTTAAAATTGGAAATAAACGGAAAGTATTCGAATTTTTAAAAATGTACAACAAAGTCAGGAAACGTTATGATATTCATTTATGATATTCAATATCATGAATATATAATATTCAAGATTCTGCACTATTTCTAGGTCACTGTTTAAATTTAAGCACATTTGTCATATTGATCATGTTAACTCCTTTGTACAAAAGGAACTCGACGATTTTCCTTGAGTTTTATTCCTTCCAGTTAAGCACGTGTTCAGACCACACTCTGATGGATTTGATCTAACATGGGTCATCAGGGTTTACACAAACTTGTGAAGTCCATGCCAGCTCAAGTGCACACTGTCATTAAATCAAAAACAGGATGTACTGAATACTAGGAAATTCTGAAATTTATGTAAATATTTCTGAAATACTACTTTACAGCTAGTTTTTTGGTGATAATATAATTTGTAATTAAAACTTTTGTATTTGTTTATAAATGAATGCACAGTAGAAGCATTTTCACTACTAAAAATGTGAATACTTATGCAAGCCAGTGTGCATTCATTTGCAGGAGCAGAACAAGTTCGGGGTGTGTGCGTGTGCATGAACATGTGTGTGTGTGTGTGTGTGTGAGAGAGAGAGAGAGAGAGAGAAACTGAGAGTGTGTGAGAGGGAAGCTGTTCTACTGTACAAAAGTATGCACCAGATTTTCATCTTGATTTCCCAGAAGTATCCGGGCACAGCAGTTATCAGCCAGTGTGCAGTGATAAACATACTGTATATTAACAGTCTAATAGCAAAGATAATGTTAACATTATGTTGTACAGACCCTGACCAGTTCAATTGGTGAAAACAAATCACCTTCAATTCCCTTCTGTGCCACATTTAGATTATTTCCAGACTCTGTTATAATGCCTATAATTGAGACTAATTGAATCTATTTAGTTTTGCTTTTACAATCAAACAGTATCTAAACTGATAGAAACCAGGCTTGTTTAAGACTCTGTAATTATTAGCCTGTTATTACAGTCTGAAACAGACTCCTCTGCTAAATAGCTACTCCTTATAGACATCTCTAAATGTCATGATTCATGTTAGTGATATCAATAAGCTTTTTTTTTTAATCCACATTGTCCCTTCAAGATATAGAATGTGGCATATAGAGCTGAGTGTATTTGCTTTCCCATGATTTCAAGATGAAAAGAGGAAAATGTAACCCTATTTTGCAATTTATCCATAAAAATATATGTCGAAAATGAAAAAAAAAAAAGTGACCATATGTTGTAACAAGTCGACAATTCAAAACATAATGCAAAATAAAAGTAGATGCACGTGGACTCTAATCGTTTAACAGGTGACCTGTAACTCATTCTAGACGTTTGATGGTTTTCTGACAGGATTCAAACATGTTTTTCAGGATTGTGCTGACAGAAAAGGAAGAAGGAAAGAGCATGAGTTACAAGACATCTCAAATGGCTGCAAATGTGCAACTCCTGGTCACATGAGACTTTATGATTTTATGATATTGACATTGCAGTTGCTAACACTTTATTAAGATGCTCTAAACTAACATTATTTACTGCACTGCCTAACATTATACCATATTTTATGAATTGCATGTAAATAATTCCATGATTTGCTATTTATACCAACATTATTTATATACATGTTAAAAATGAAATGTGGATGAATCCTGCAACAAGACAACACCACAAAACATAATGCAAAATCATTTAAAAAAAATCATTATTAAATAGAAAATGTGGCTTGAAAACATAATAACAAAACTATTTTTTTAATTGTTAAAGGGCAATATTTGTAACAATTTGTCAGGATTGGATTTCTGATGGTTAAATAGGTGGAGTTGAATAAGACTTTAATGGCTTTTTTTACTCCTTGAGCCCAACCCAACTCCTACCCATGTATAGAAAGAACCAGAACCTATGGTGGTTAGAGTTAGCATGCTAACTACAGTTAGTAATAGCGAGGACTGTCATGACTTTAAAGAGACTGATGAGAATAGTCAAGAGTGCCTTTGTTGTCCTGCTTTTCTTCGTAATGAGGTTTTGGGCATTTAAGCTCTGGTATTAGCATTGTTAGAATTTTAAGATATACAATAGGCCATTCAGCTCCTTGAAAGTCAAGTTATAACACCATAAACACCTGACATTCGACTCATACCGATTTATAAGAATGATCAAGAGTGTCATCGCTGTCCTGTTTTACGTTTTAATAATATTATATCTATGATATAGTAGCATATAATATATCTAAAATATAATATATCTAATTGATTAGTTATGTAAAGCCAGTCCTACAAACAATTCAAAGCTTAATACAGACTGAATTTACATATCTGTGCAGTGTCCAGCTTCATCCCCTTCACAAAAAAAATTACGAAAAAAAACTTAATTAAAATAAATTTATGGAAAAGTGCTGCCAGTGTTTATTCTGGCTTTACTGCATTTCTTGTCATTAAGGTTTAAGCATAGTGTGATCTTTTGCTCACAGGAGAATTACTTGGCTGCACTGTGCGCTTGCAGATTTCAGACTGAGAAGGGGGATGGAGTCAAGGGGCATTGGCAAGTTTCTATAACTGACAAGAGGCCCATGTAAACATAAACAAATACTCCAGACCATAATGCTTCTTTCCAAGCAATTTTCTCAGCCACATAAATACAGTTGTGCTGAGGCCATGGCTTAAACCTTTTTTTTTTTAACCACGTTCTATGTATTTTCCTGGTTATTTGCATGAACAAGAAATAAAAAATAATGCCTATTGAACCTTTAAATATATATTGTGGCTCCTTAACAGTTCAAATGCAGTCCTCACCAATTAAAAACAGAGATAAAAAAGAAAATAGTTGAAAACAGCAATGATTTATCAATGATCGTCTTGGGCAAAGAGTAGCCAAACAATCAATACACAGACGTCAGGACAATTGTGGTTATTATTACAACTGAGAGCATCCAACAGCTGTTCAGAGGATAGGCAAGAGGTTGTAATCAGGTATAAAGGCAAAGGGTTTCTACAGAAGAAATTATTACAGAATATTTCTATCACATTCAGGAAAAGAGATGTTATCATTTAAATCATCTACAATTCATCATTTGACCATTTTTGTAACTTGTGTTAATGAAGGAACATCTGTGAAACACACTATGTCGTCTCACTGTAAAGTGCATTTCTTTGTCTTCTTTTTTCCAGTGCCAAGATTATGCAAACTTTTGCACTCAACTGTATACAAAATGAAGCAGAATCACTTGACAAGTTTCTCATGTGGAATTTTATGCTCCACTTTCAAGGTGTGCGGATTGTCACACGTTTCCAGGCGTGGATTCATTTACGAATTCCTTCATACTTCTACATTCATGACATTAAAGAAAGAAAAATGATGTCAGGCCTGTTACTGTGTAATCAGGACACTGCTACATTTCCTTCCGCAATAAATAAACACTTTAAAAGTGAGAAAGCGGAATGTTGAGCGTGTGTTTGACTACATGTGTATGCGTGTGTGTTTAAGGTCTGCCAGCACATGAAAGCCTGGAAAACTCCCGATGCCACACTTGTGGCGAGTCGTATAAATAACATTGATCAAACAGCCTTGATGTGTTAGTTTCCTGCTAAATGGGCTGTATCCTGCCCATCCACCATGTTTACCTAAAGACTGATGGACCTACTCTCTGATTACTACAGCTGAAAAGACCTCGTCGTCCAAATGCAGCACTAATATTCCAAAAGCTCAGCATCATTCCGATACACAATTCTGGACTGCAAAGGCTTACAGTGAGGAAAGAAAAGCAACCAGACCCTTTAATGAAGAATGATGGCAAGTAGGCACCATTTCAATGAGCTTTCATTTGCTTTTATTGTAGTTCTGATAAAGCTCTGCAGAGCTCCCCAAATCTGTAATTACTCACTCTGTACCATAGTCGAGTTAAAGGCAAAACAATGCCCTCCTCGCTATCATAAAAGCCCTTGTGACAAAAGCCAAAATGATTGACTTTGACATCCTGGAGAGGGATTGCAGTCATTTGAGGTTGAGCGAGAGAAAATGCCCGAGTGTGTACTTTGTTTTATGGGCTGTGCTTTCCTCTCCAAGGGGCCTGCATTTATTTTTGTGTCTCAATCACAGGGCATAAATCACGCCTGTCTCTCGCTGTTTTGCCCTCAGCCTTTCTCTTTTTGTCCGTCTGTCGTTTTTGCTCCATCTCACACTATTATCACTATTCTTTCTCTCTTTTTTCTATCTTTCTCTGTGCATTATCACACATTGTGAAGAGGCCGTCCTCTCCAACCGAAGAGGGTCCTGTTTTCTGTCCTGCGGAAGAATTAGCCCCTCAGACGTTACCACATCCCAGGCTGCGGTACATACTTTCAAAGCCTATGTTTCCCCACTTCACCCGGGCCTCAGGCCTCGCGGCCTTCCATTCTCAGCCTCTAATTAGATTACCCAGATTCTCCGTTTTGCGTCGGGCTCCGCTCTGGGCAAGCCCGACCTTCTCAGAGCTGTAATATGGAGCCTTAAAGAGAGGAAATGACCTAAATGGCGGTCAGATAGGAGTCTGTTACACCCAATGTTGTGCTGACACAACCACTTCTATGAAGTTGCCAATCCTCACCACGATTTATGGCGCATGGTGGTTGGTAATGGTACAGTCGGGCAGAGCTTTTATGGCCAGGTCAAGGCCAGAACAGCCGGTTAGGATGCTCGGTTGCTGACAGAGGGTGAGGACAATACAGCAGAATGTACTGCTACATTAATGCAGTCTAAGAAACAGCACTAGCGTTTGAGCCCATAGAGACATTCTCCAATCATCAGAGGAAACAGTGTCGTAACAGACAACTGACAGACAACAGGATCACCCTCAGGAGTTGATCACCTGATATATCAACGAACCAAATTCTGTGAGCTTGTGCCCATTGTTGCCTCAGATTCCTGTTTTTGACTGACAGGAGTGGAACCTGATGTGGTCTTCCGCTGTTGTAGCCCATCGGCCTCAATGTTCAACATGCTGTGCATTCTAAGATGCTTTTCTGCTCACCACAGTTGTAAAGAGTGGTTATTTGAGTCACTGTAGCCTTCCTGTCAGCTTGAACCAGTCTTGCCATTTTCCTTTGATCTCATGCATCAATAAGGTGTTTCTTTCTGCAGAAATGCCATTCACTGGATATTTTTTGTTTGTTTTTCACACCATTCTGTGTTAGTTACTATTAACTAAAGCTCTTGACCTGTATCTGCACATTTTTATTCATTTTGCTGCTGCCACATGATTGGCTGATCGATTAACTGCATGAATGAGTTGAGGTACAGGTGTTCCTATTAAAATTGTTGGTGAGTGTTTACTTAACCAGTTAGTAGCCTTTTCTACAAGATTCACAAAAAAACATTTTGTACACCTGTAGGACAAAATGAATTTTTACATAAGAATTAAAGGAAAATTTAATTTTTAATGTAAGGACTGGTGGCAATAAATGAACCTTATTTTGTTATGTATTGTTTAAATTTTGCATAGGCAGTTTCTGACTATTAATTACATAAATGTGTTCAGGTTATTCACTCTGAGGGAGGGCCCTAGATTTTGAATTCTCAAATATCATTGGTCAGAAGGTGTTGATTCATTTTCTATAATATCAGCGCTCACAATAGTTTGGGCTGCAAGACACATCACAGGTTTATATTAATGCACTTGTTTGATTACATGTTATCATTTCAATAGTAATTCACAGGGACTTGTAGGGTGGATGCTGTACATTGTCACATAGCAGAGACAGGTGGATGTATGCACAGCCACACTTTTATTCAAATTCAAGTCGTAGTCAAAAACATGCAAGGGTCGTATCGATCAAGCAAACAGCAAACAGTGAACAAAACCAGATCGGAGACAGAAAACAAAGAGGGAGTCAAAGGTCATGAAATAAACATGATGCAAACACGGAACCGAAACCTCGCAATGAACACATGATTGAGAGAAGTGTGAATAGACAGAAAGATTGGAACAAACTAGAAATGGGTGTGCTGGTGTTCAGGTGAGTGTGAGAGTCTTAATGTCTGGACTGGACTGGCTCTGAGGTGGAATAGGATGTGACACACGTTATCTAAGACTAATAATAAACAGTAATAAAGTAATAAAGAAAAATGTATAATATGAGAAAACTGTGAAAAACGTAAGAAAATGTTTGATATGATGAAGTCTTCTGTGAGGAGATGTTTACTGAACATTTACGGAAGGAGTCTTCAGTCTCAGTGTTTTGTTAAGGTCAGTTATTTTTTCCAACACAGGAGAGTTTTCAAGACAGAGAGGTTTGCGCTTTATGGTTTCTCTGTAACATTTTTTGTCTCAACAAACTTAACTTCAAGAGAAGAGAAGAGTGAGTGAATGACAGTTAATAGCTGCTATAAAGTGATAACAGGAACTAGCTTGTCTCATGGACATTCCACAACATTAAATGTAACTATAAATAAATAAAAAATATGATGTGTCATTCTTTACTAAATAAAAACTTGTAATCGTTGGCAAATTGCTGTGGTATAAGAGGAATAAAACACTTCAGCATGTGCAGTTGTAGGAAAGTAATCAACTTTATGGTGCAAATCTTTTCAAAATTAAACTTAGACCATCATGAAAACGGTCATACACTGTACATAGAGCCATACAACTGAGAGGCTGCGAGTTAGAAAAACTTGATAATACAGATTTTATATAATTTAAGTTGGATTTTTCTGGCTCTTAACTGAAATCAACTTCTTTGCTTCTCATGTTTCTTATTTGTTGTCATACAAAAAAAAAATTACATACCACATCTAGAATCAACCATATTTCTAACTCTCTTGTTCATGAGCTGGAGACACACAGTGACACAGTGGGCCAAGAAACAGCCGAGTAGCCAGTAATCGATTACTTATGGACACCCTGAAGTGAGGCACTGTATATGGAAAGGAGCCATAATTCCTGCATGGTTCACCCAATATAGATGTACATACCCTCAAATTAAAGTTGACAATCTGCACTTTAACCTAGTCATTTTCAAATCCAGTGTGCTGAAATACCAGCCAAAACAACAAAAGGGGGACGTGAGTGTGTGTGTGTGTGTGTGTGTGTGTGTGTGTGCAGAGAATATGGTGTACCGTGAGTGATGTCTCTGCAGATTCTGCTCAGAGGAAGTGGTGAGTGTGAGTGATTCTCAGTCATAAATCATTCCAGCAGGATAGTAGGAGGCTGCCAAGCATGGAGAAATGGTCATGTTCTGCACAGAGACTATCTCTCATACACACGGCCTCTCGTTCCACACGTGCTCCGCTCCACATTTTTATATTTCAGACAAAGAGATGAAGCCACGAAGCTTAGATTTATGAAAATGCACTTGTCAGGATGAAGAGTAGAAACCTGTATTTACACTCCTTATTTTACAGTATGGTATGTAGCTGTTATTAAATAGGTACATAGGTGATTATGACAAATCATTTTTTGGACATGTTTTAGATACTGGATTTTAAAGTACATGTCCCCCATAATGCCCCAAAGTAATAATTACGTTACTACTAATAATTACTAACAGGTAAAAATGTAGCACATAGAAATAACTGTTGCAACTTAATGGTAAGCATATAAATGCTAAGAAATAACATATTATTCATAAGTACTACCAAACATTTTAATAAATACATGAGAAGACATGTAGATGAAGGTAAGACATGTTTAATAATGCTTGCGATATTAATATCATTACTCACCACTCTATTCCAAAAAGGACAAATGCTTGATGGATCACCGTTCACACACTCATTCAGACTTAGGGCATTTTAGTGTAGAAAATCCACCTAGGCATGTTTTTTGTGAGGTGGAAGGAAACCGCAGAACCTGGAGGAAACCCACATAGACATGGAAGGAACATGTGAAACTCCACACAGACAGTAATCTGATCTCAGGACAGAACCCAGGACCCTGGAGCTGTGAGGCCTCACCTAAAAGTTAAGGCTTAATGATAATATCATGTATTTATGTGACTCTTGGTATCAAATAAGGCTCTATACATTACTTTTACTTTATTTATATATTGTGCTTGCAAAATATATACGCTTTTTTGCAGGAAGTCCTGCTAAACACAAAAGGATTTATACGGCTGAAGGTGAAACACCAGTCCATAGGGAGTAGAAACCTCAGCTGAACTTCATCTTATAGCACACCATGCATTTTACATGGCACAGCTCTAACATCAGAAAATGACCGAAGCGCCTCTCATGAATAAATATCACAAGCAGTTCAGCGTCTGCTTCAGAGCTGTTCTCAATTAGCAGCTATCACACTGAATTTCACAAAAAACCCACACAGCTGGGGAATGTGAGAACATGGGAATCAGATTGCCTTAACAGGATTTTGACACGTTTCTACTCAGCAGGTGACTGCAATAATACCAAGGATGATTTACTTAAATGTAGAGTTTTTTTTTTTTTAAATATATGTATGTAATATTTGCTCCATTAATGCAAGCCATCCCTTCTACACTTGCAGACAGTTGTTTGAATGTTGGCAGAGTCAATGAGCTATTATTAACACAAAGCCTTGGTGTTGAATTTTAATAAAATATTTCCTTGCTAGGTTTTGACACCGATACTAGCAGAAACCATGAACCTTCAACAGCTCACGAAGCAGAGCTTCTTAGAACTGGTTAATCAATCTCAATCATGAGCTGTGGCTTCACACCGAGACTCATTCTCTTCTTTCACCAAATCCTGCTGATTCCCAGGACCACAGCAAGAAAGACCGCACTCCACACATGCGTGTCACGTGGAAATGTGGAACAAATTAAACCAGTGCACACAGAACCACTGACCAATCTGACATCTGAGTCAGTGAGGGAGCACAGGCTGACCAAGAACATAAGAACGTTTTGGCATTAACATTGAGCAATGAAGATTCTGTTTTCCCCAAGCTAACGTTGGTTAGGGCCTCCGATATAAAACAGAAGGCATTTAAGTGACTTCTGAGACCACGTTATAGCCATTAAAGCGCTCTCAGTACACCAAAGGATGCGTGGTCTGGGTCCTAAAACCTGTCTGCTTCTGGTTCCTTTCTGTTCTCATGGCTGTTTCCCCTGGGTAGTCTAAAGGATAAGGGTGTATGAGGGATAAGAGGTGGGGAAGGATAAGAGCTCCTGGCCTCATGCCATCCATAATTACCTCACACTCTGGCTCGGCTGACGGGAAACCCAAAGCCTTAATCAATTAGCAATCAGCGGTTGGCTCAGAAGGAGCGAGAGTCCCTGCATGGCCCCAGTGTGCAGACACAAGTTTAGGGGCTAGTCCAGAACCCTGCTGTCATCAGAGTAGACTAAGATTAGAAAAAAACAGCCAACTGTGTGAAGTATCACAGGCTCATGAGGCAAAAAAAAAAAACATTTCTGACATTAATATTTTAACTGGAAATAAAAGCAAAGCATTTTATACCTAACAATATATATATATATATATATATATATATATATATATATATA
>CM075016.1:16061860-16084488 GCA_037576675.1 Pangasius sanitwongsei | reverse complement strand
ATGTGGTTTAAAAATATATTTTTAAAAAGTAATGAAGATGCAAGTTTAAATGATTGTCATAGCACTGTCCTGACATTGTGAGATTCAAGGTATAGTTTAAAACCAAATTCTAGCTTTAAAAAAAATTATATTCTAAAACTAGACTTTAGCCCTTTTGGGACAGGTTTAGTGTCTATGAACCCAGGTTTGTTTCAAACATATATGTTTTATATGTTGTTTTATATGCTTCAGCAGTTGGAATATAGAAAACATTATGGGATCATTTACAATTATATCGATTTAATGTTAGATGAGGAACTCGTAGCAATACCACTGCTGCTCATTCATCTATTTCTAGAAAGCTAAAAAAAAAAAGTGTGTGATATAGTGAGATTATGCGACTAGATCCCACAGGTTTTATGCCTCTAGCTGTCATTATAATAGCCCTTTTAATCAAGATTGCAGGATCACACTCTTCTGATTTCATAACAGGAACAGTTTAAATAGGAAATGTGTGCCAGGCAACTAAATACCATGTGTATCAGCTGTCGAAAACAGTTTTCCAATGCAAGAGGCAGCATCTGTCTGAAAAATCTCAGATGTCTATCAGGATGGGTTTAAAATAAGCAGACCAGCATAGAATTGGTATAAAAAAAATGTAAAAAAGCATGTAATCTGGTCTGTAATTGTCTGTAATTGAGGAGGGAGAAAAAAACACCATGGTCAATCCAGACAGAAACAAAATCATCGAGTAGCACCTGCAAATGATGGAATTAGGCCTTCCTGTCCAAAAAGCGCTTTTTTCACAATTTTTTTTTTTTCTTGGTGAGGACAGCAGACAAGTCAGATTCATAATGCGTGAATGCAACAGGTTACTCACATGAAGTGCACACACAATTTAAAGTGCACTTAAAGGACTATTTTGTTTTTATGATTGAGTGTGAGCAAAGGGGAGGCCACTGCAATATCTCTGTCTTAAAGAATTGACTTTACGAGCTTTCTGTAAAGAAATGACCATGGTGCTCCTAGTGGTGATAATATAGTGTCTAAAAGAGAAAGAATAACTCATGCTGTTCCACAAGAGGTCAGTATTGCATTACTTTCTTGTCCTCCCACAGCCCAGCATATGCATGACTGCTTTGAAACTCAGAGACACTTTGGTAACAGTAATCCCTGACACTTATTTTCAGAAATACAGCTTCTGTAGTGATCGCATTGTTGACTGCTTGAGAAAGGGTTATGTTTGTCTTTTACCTGAGAGATATTAGTTGTTGGGTTTTTTTTTTTTTTTTTTTGTCATTTCCTTCTGGCTAGTTTGAGTTGGGCGTAGAATTCTACGTTATGCTTATGTCAGTTCCTGCTCAACCCTTCCAGCAGAAACTGAAGTGGTTTCTTATCAGCTCACATAGCTCACACTGGGCCCCGGGGTGTGTGGTAACATGCTCCATTTATTGTGTTACATTTGCGTAAGTAGCTCTAAACATATTGTAACTGTAATTGCAAGAGTAGTTTTACTGGGGATACTTTTCACTCTTACTCGGTACGTTTAAAGACAGAATTCTCTGTGTTTAAATCCCAAATGGTGCCATTTTGTTATACTACACTATTTAAAAAAGGTCACATCAAGAATACTTAAGGGTTCTTAGGCTGTCCCTCTTGAAGGGAATCTGTAAAGGCACTGTGTAGCTCCCTACAACAAAGTGTTTCTTTATCAGAAAGTATTTCGTACTAACAATATTTTTAGCAACCCTTAACTAAACAAAGAGCCCTTTTTCTAATAGCACATGAAGACATCATATCTAGTGAATAGAACGTTATTTGTGATTTGGCGTAACTCTACTACGTTAGAAGGAAGATGAGTTTAAGATGGTGTATCACTTTGTTTAAATAAAATGGCACCCAAAACATTAAAGTTTGATTAAAAAGACACTATTTCCTGTTCATGATGTTCTACACCTTCTAATGGTTATATAGGCTTATTATCATTAGAATGCATTTGAATACTAATAATTTTATGTAATGCAATAGTTAAAGGAAATGTTATTATTTTTTAGTATCATGCAAGTAGTTCTGGCCTCACAATTTTTTAAGCTGTGAAAGGAAGACAAATTGTCTGCTACGGCAAGCTAATCAGATGTTTGTTAATCTAGATGTGTTCTGTAAAAGGGCAGACCTGTGCCTGGGTGCCTAATCATCCTGTACCTGCCATCAGGGTAAAAGCAGGCAGTTAGATGTGACAGTTAAAAGTTCATTTTAAATAAGAAGCACCAGCCACATTACAGCACCGAAGCGGCACTATAATAAATTCCTCTGCTAATCAGGGTAGCTTGTTAAACTAGCTGGATGCAGACCAAAATGCACCTGGCGCTGTTTTTGACTTGCGTGAACACAAAAGCTAGCGGCAACCTTACGCTTTGTCATCCCTCACTTTTCTGTCACTGTTGTTGGATTGTCTAGGTTGCCTGGGGAAACAACATCATCAGTCATAACGTGATCCAACACACCCATACAGTTCTGTTCAGGCGGAAAATACAAGTTTTTGTCACGAATATTAAACAAGCATGTGAAAGTGCAATTTAGTCTAGAGCTAAGACAGCCATAGTGTACATAAAGCCATGCGTTAATGTGATTCAGGAGTTAAACTCTAGCCTAAACATTAAGAAGTGTCCAAAAAAAGACAAATGCCAGTTTAAACATATATAATTTTTTTTTTTATTAAACAGCTTACACATCAGGCTTTAATAATGTCTTGACAGTACAGTGGATTTAGTCCATGGCTGAGGTGGTGCTGTGTGTGTGTGTGTGGGCCGTTTTTTTTTTTTTCTTTTAATCTTTTTATGGGGACCAAATGTATATGTGACAAGTTTGGGGGTATATGTGACATTTGGCTGGTCCCCTTTTTTTTTTTTTTTTTTTTTTTTTTTTTTTTACAGAAACTGCAGCTTTTATTCAAATAAATAAAAGTGCCAAAGATTTCCTTTGGGTTACTGAAGTTAAGGTGGGGGATGTGTGTAGGTGTAGGCATAGTATTGTTTCATTGTTTAGCTACAATAACACATTTCACTGGAAAAACCCCACAAAGGGAATTACAAATGTGTGTGTGTGTGTGTGTGTGTGTGGCTGACCCTGGTGTCTCAGGCTCGTAGCATCTGTCCAGTAAGAACCGGGTTTCTGTCTCTGATGAGAGATTCTGTGATCTCTGATAGTCTTGCTACAGACCTCTCCCAGAGCTCAGGGACCTGAAGGAACAGACACACACACACACACACACACACACACACACACACACCTATTACAAAAGGTTACACAGGTGTCATAACTAACAGCCCTTCAGCAAAGGATAAATGGGGTGTAAACAGAGAGCACAAACCACATTTTGTAGTTCCGTTCAGGACAAGAAAGTCACGAATATAAAAGACACAAAAACCCAGCAACAAAACACAAAAAGTGCCCAGATAACCATAGAGTCTTGCACAAAGCCTGAATGAGTCAGTGGACCCACCCCATCACTGTGAGAAAGCAGTTAAAATGATGGGGAATGTACTTTATTACATAATCTGGGCAGGTTCATTACTGTAACACACATGTTTAATATTTAGTTTAACCAGTGCCTTCATCGTGAAGATGTCCGCTGCGATAGCTCCTCAGAATTCTTAACAATTTACAGACCATGATATTAGGCAGCAAAGAGGAACCCACACATCAAAGACACTAAAAGCTCTTTAAGTCAGACGAGCTCTTGAAAATGCTTATCCTCCTCTTATAGGCTCTCGGTGTTTGCGTTTGTCTTTTGTCTTAGTCTTATTTCATGTGGCATATGTGATTTTAATGAGTCCCTTTTCATGCTCTGCACCAGCTGCTAATTGGCATGCAACAAATAACGTCAATCCCGCTCCTAATTTGTCACCTGAATTGCTTTACCGTGTGGAAATGAAATCAAAACGAAAATGCAGAAATCAAATGGAAATTCCATTTGGATAAAATATTGGGTTTTCCACGTAATATACTTTTTCTATTCGGTTGAACTCAAAGGGAAAGCGTACTTTCAAGTCACTTCCACTCAGGAATAAACTGTATCACCCTGCCGTAGTTTATTTTTAATGAATTCCAATTGTGTGACGTCTCATGTGGTTCATGCTGGAAAGCCCACTTCTGACACTAATGTTTCGATTTCAAAGAATGTCGAAGCATTAATTCCAAACAGCACGTAGTAACTCTAATGTTTGAATATAACAAATAGCTACATATCTGAAACGACTTACACATTTAAAGCATAACATATTGCTTGCCAAGCTTATTGCCAATCTGTTAGGGCAGGGGTCTAAAATCTTATCCATAGATCAGGGGTGGATTAATCATAAATTTATTAACCAATCCACCGGACAAGTGAAAGCTCTAGTGTGCTGCCCTGTCTCATGTTTTGGTTGCCCAGAATCTTGACTGACTAGCCTAACAATGGTAGCTAACCACAGGCAATTGCTTTAAGACAGGCAATTAACACAGGCAATTTAAGCTTTAATTGCTTAAGTGCAGCAGGTAGTGCATACGATTCAGAATGAGTAGTGTACATTATAGTTACAGCTTCAAGGTATGTCACACCACAGTGAAATGCATTTTGGTTTAAGCATAACAAATAACAACTTGTTTGTTTTCCATTGTTGACCACTAGCCTACTTGTCTGTCAGCAACTATATATAAAAAACAGATATCCCGGCTATGTAATCTCCTTGTCGTGGACTGGGCTGCTGATCTGTCCTCCCTGATAGATAGAAGCCACATTGAATCACTTGAAGACCAAGACTGATCGATTTAAAAAAACGAAAACTTGCAGCCACACCATCACTTTGCAAATAAGTCAGGACACTATGCCAATGTACTACCCGTACTGTATTTTAACTACATAAATGTATGGGTTTTGATCTCCATTGTCTCTAAAACCAACAATGGGAACTAAATGAGAAGCAAATGCACCTACAGCAGATTTTCTCCATGACCTAAAAGCCATGCCTCCTGACCCAGACTTTCCACAAGAGGGTCTGTTTGTGAGCTTGCAGATGATTCACTACTCGCTTATTGATTAAAGTATTGCTTTCTCTAAGCACATCAAATTACGAGCTGAAATCCTAAATCTAATCCCAGCATTTCTCATGCAATGCAACACTGTTTAAATTTTATTTTTGGCAATGATATAAAAAAATGTCCAAAAGGTTTCCTGTTTTTCCTTGCAATGTAACAGTCAGTATATTTTTACTTAATTATTTTTAAAAAGCATTGGCTAAGAAGCCACCACATCTGTGTGCATTCAGCAGAAAAACGCAATACACTCTAAGCCATCTTACCTCAAAACTCCTTACACAGTCTCCATACCTGACAGCTATAACTGTTTGAAATGTTCAGCTCAAGACAATTCCATACATCAAATATATATAGTGGAAAATCTGATTTACAGAACTTTTTCTTAGTATGGCATTGCAAATTTCTGTCGTATCTGCATAGCGCAACGTCTTCCGCCCACCCGCAACTGTTTTTCAGTCCTGTCTATAATGTTGCAAAAATTAACCGCAGCTAAACACAAAACTGTTCATGTGGTTGGTTTTGTTATTGGGCTGACATCAACACTGGCAAAATGAAGATTAAAAAAAAATGAAAATAAGTCAAGTCATGAAAGCCAGCAAAAGATCACCAAGGAGGATCAAAGATTCAACGCCTGCATAAGATCCTATACTGAACGGTTTCCACTGAGGAATATTGATGGCAGAATATGAATCATATATCATGAGAAAAGGTCAGAGTAAGTAAGAATTTCCTGGACCTGACTCGAAGTTGCTTTTTTGAATGACTTTACCTTATTGCCTTAGTTTTCCAGTGAATTTGTTAAGGATAGGTTCAATGAGAGGCCCAAGATAATTTATTAATTAAATGAAAACAAAAAGTAATAGCTTGACCTTTAAAATGCCCAGTTCCTTTAACAGTATTACTGTAATTCTGCTCTAAACTAACCAAGCCATCACAGTCAAGTAAAAAGTAAAATAGAAAATAGAAAAATGCTATTGAGAGCGAGCCAGAGGATCTTAAAGTAAAGTATATCTGTCCTGCCAATATTTTATGTTTATCCACCGCCAAGTTAAAGGTGTACTTTTCACAATGATCAAATGATCTCATGTTATTCTCTGGTAAATAACAGAAATGGGATTTCTACACTGGTTCTCTCATAAAGCCTTACTACATTATAAAAGAAAACTCGAACACCACAGGAGTCGGAGAAACGTGCTAGTGGCGAAAAACACTCCAATCTGAAGTGACCCAGCACTGAGAATTCAGTGCCCCATAAATCAGTCAGAGTTGGAAAAGAACTGATGTGTGAAGCACCCAATACTCTCACGCTTCACTACGTTTCCACTGTGAACTGACAGCAGTCCAGGGGAAGCGGCAGAAATCCGGCTAATGAGCTCTACTCTGTCTATTGTTATGGCTCACACTTAAAGGAACGAGGGAATGCAATATGCACAATCTTAATTCCTCTTAAAGTCTCCATCTAGCAGACGTAATAACATGTCACTTGTAATGAGAGAACTTTCCACTGATGCCTGGTGTCTTTTCCAGCATTTTATAAAATGGATAAAACATTCACTGGTGCTCCATGCAGCTCCAAGCTGGGGCACATGTCCTCTTATAGTGCAGGTTGATTCAGCTGGGAGTTCAGACTAATAACTTCAGTAAGGGATCAAAGCTAAATAATGCTTAATATCATTATATTAGTCGAGCCTAAAGGTGTGCTGCTCGATATTTTCATTGCTCTTACATATGCCTGGGGAACATGATAAAATCTAATTGTTGAAACAATGTGATCAAAGCAAATGCACTGTACACTTGAGAGAAAAATACATTTGAAAAAAAAAAAAAACTGGTTGATTGTGTTATTGCTCAGCACATTACAGAAATTACTCAATTTATGCTGCTGGTGGAATAAAATGAATAAGCCTGGGAGATGCTTTACCAAGATGTAGAAACGTGCTGTTAGAGCTGATGATAAATTTGATAAATGTGGCCACCGCAGATTCTGGGAGGCGGGTTTTCATGTAAACAAAACATGTCTCCATGTGAGATCTGTCGAAGATAACTATGGATAATATCCATTCATTCATTCATTCATGTTCAGTAACGAATTTATCCTGGTCAGGATCACGGTGGTTCACATGCAGGAAAGTATTGACCTAGCAGCATTGTTGAGAGGTGGAAGGGGCACTTTGAGGAACTCCTTAATCTAGTGGTCATGTCCTGCCTTCAGGAGAAAGTGTCAGAAATCTCTGGTGTTTTGGAGTTCATTTCATTTATGGCATTTGGCAGTCGCCCTTATCCAGAGCGACTTACAATAGCGACTTACAATTTCTGTGAAACCTCCATAGTGCACGGTTACAGGGGAAGATGAGATTCAGCTGGAGATGCTGAAGGCACTGGACGAGGATGGGGTTGTTTGGTTAACACGCCTATTCAATGTTGCATGGAGATCTGGGGCAGTGCCCTTGGACTGGAAAAATAGCATGGTGGTCGCTATTTTTTAAAAATGGGGACCAGAAGGTTTGTTCCAATCATAGAGGAATGACACTTTTATAGGGGAATTGCACAGCTATGTGAGGGGTCAGGGGAGTATGCTGATCCAGTCTATATGTGTATAAGCCATGGTTCTGTCCCTGAGAAATAGTGGGAGGCTCCCTTAAGATGAAGTTTAAGTATCTTGAGATCTTATTCACAGGTGACAGAAAAAGAGATCATGAGATTGATCAGTGGATCGGGTCAGTGGCAACAGTGTTACAGTTGCTGTCCTGGTCTGTGGTGGCGAAGCAGGGGCTCAGTTTGCAGACAAAGCTCTCTGTTTGCCAGTCAATCTACATCCCCATTCTCACCTATGGTCACAAGCTATGGGTACTGACCAAAACAATCAGGTCAAAAAATACAGCCGACAGAAAATGTTTCCTCCCCAGGGTTGTTGGCTTTAACCTCCATGACATGGTGAGGAGTTTGACAATCCAAATTGAGAGGAGCCATTTGAGGTGGTTTGGGCACCTTATAAAGATACCCCCTGATTGGTAGAACTGTTTCAGGCATGCCCCTCTTGGCTGACAAAGACCCCAGGGCCAAGACCAAGAACCCACTGGAGAGATCTCCCAGTTGGCTTAGGAATGTCTAGGGATCCCCCAGGAGGAGCTGGAATCTGTAGCTTGGAATAGAGAAGTCTGGACAGAACTTCTCAGACTGTTGGCACTGCAGAAGAAAAACGAATGAACGAATGAATGAACTACAACTGTATGAGAAAGTTAACTACTTGATGCATGTAATTTAGGTCATATTAACACAGGAATATATTATATATTGCCTTTTTATCTATTTTATATTACTGTTACTTATATGATTGTGAAATGGTCAGTCAATGGATTGATTTTAGATTTGCCACTTATTTGGTGAACTCTATGCATTTAACCTTTTCCCAGTGTCAGACTTTTAAAATACATAACTTCTATGTTAAAATTCCTACTGATCTTGGACATTTCTCATGGTTAAAAGAAGGCACTAAGAAAGAAGGATTCTGTGACACACCTGCAATTTCTGATTTCTTGCCTTCATGTTCAGCTGGAAAATCACACTGGCATTGTTTCAATCAATAACCAAAAAGCAGTGGCACACATTAGACTGGTATTTTGTTTGAGAAAGGAAAATTTGCTGAAGAAAAACGGATGGCCCTTATGCCAGCCAGACCACACAGTGAGAAGCCATTGCCTAACTGTCCTTGGAAATTCCAGAGCTGCAATCAACCTTTCCATCAGCAGCAAGCGACCCACCGCTGCCTCGCACCAGCGCTCGCTTTGAAGATGGAGCCTCAGCAATTAGGAACTTAACACTGACAATTTGCACCACTCCCTGGCCTGATTCTAAAACCTCCTAACATCACCTTTAGTGGAAAAATGGGAAAGAAATAGAAATGCAAGTGCAGACGCCAGCTCTATGGATGAGAAAAAACAGAGACACTACTTAATAAGTTGAGCGCTAGCTCTCTGATTCACATTGCTAAATCACTCATGACTGGATTACAAGTGTGTTTGAGTAATGTTTCCAAGCTACCACAAGAGGGCACCACCTCAAAGGAAGCATGAAAAACAATGGCTTACAGGAAAATTATTATTTAGATTATTATTACATCCTTTACGCATGCTGAAATCTTTTTTATGCTGCATTTGGAAACTCAATACTCAAGGGCTTTTGAGAATGATCATATAATGTTTCATGATTTCCAGACTGTCTTGAGAAATTCCAATGTTACAAAATAGAATCTGAACTTCAAATGAGTCAGATAAATGTTAGTGAACGAAGCAAAGGCAACAGTTGGATGTCGTTTCCATTTCAGAAGAACTAAAGTTACAAATGCTGACATTGCCCTTTTCCATAACCTTAATGGTTGTGACTGAAATTAAGTAATACATAGTACAATCCAAATTGTACAAATTGCATTAAGAAATACAAAGTAAGTTGTACAGATTATTACGAATGTGCAAGTGTGGTCATTCAAATCAGTCAGAGGTAAAAAACTGAGAACATATGAATTCTAGAAGAATCATTTGCAAGAGAAACTTTGTAAAACATCATCATAAAGCCATATACCGCTTCGTACTTCTAAGCTATGTCATGAGAGCGAAAGCCCAACACAATAGACTTAAAAGCAGCCCTGTCTCTGCCTAAGCAGTATTGCGTTTCTTGCTCTGACAGTGTATTTCTTTTAGGGTATTATGATAGCTCTGGGTACAGACCGACCCCCCCTTTCCATCTCCAGCCTCCATTCAGTGGGCAGTAGCTGGAGGGGAAGACCATGACAGAAATCTCCAGCTCATATACCATCAGCTCTGGAGATCTGATACGGGCCTAAATCCCAGTGTCGTCCTCGGTGAAGTGTCCTCTCATGTGAAGATGGCTATTTTCATTATGGATGAGCTCAAATCAGGCTGCGGCAGGGTCACGCAGGGTTGGAGCTCTTATTTGATGTGTTGGTGAATAGAAAATGGCAACGAATCTTAAATCAAGTTGTTTTGTCAAACTTGGTTTTGATTGATTCCAGCCGCTAGGGACTCACTTATATTTTTGTCATAAACCTGAAACAAGAGCCTTTTGCCATGGAACAAAAAAGCAGTGTTGTCATAGTGGTTTTGATTAATCTGACTTCATAAATTATCAGCAAAGTTTTTTTTACAGCACCTTCCAAGTTAGACTCTAGCCTCGGGTCACTGCTTAGGGAACAGAAAGATTAAATAACTTGTCTCACTGTACACTTTACTCACTTTAATTTGCACATATTTAATTTCCTCCCCACAAAACAGTTTTTTCTGTGGAAAGGAAAATGCGTGGACCTACGCCAAATATCTTATGAGGACCCTGTCATGCCTAATCCCACTCACCTCATAGAAAGGGATCCTGTTTTGTTTGACTGCACATTTCTCCTTTTGAGTGCTTCTCCTCAACCTTACCAGCATTTCTATTGAAGCTCTGCACTGCACAATGTTGATTTAAGAGTAGCTCAGATAAACTAAGGTTCAAGAAAAAAAAAAAAAAAAAAGCGATAAAGCAAGTTTCCGCTTTGAGTTTGAAAAGAACGTGGTTATCTATAGAGTTTTCCCCGTCTAACTAAACACTATTCCACAAAGCTCTGTCTGTGCTGTCTGGGTCTATATCCTCTTCTTTCTTCTAAAGAGCACCTTAATCATAATCGGACACACACATAGCACCAGAGCAAAGAAAATACAGGAAGCTTTGGTTGCATTACGAGTGAATGCATTTCTATTTGAACAAGTGAGTGATTACTGTGTTTGTACGTGGCTTGGCGACAGACACACCTGCAAACAATAATGACTACAATGCTCTCTTACATTCGCAGGTCTGAAGGAACGGAGGATATGTGTGTTATGACATCCCCAAGCCCACATAGAAACACAAAACTTCCGCAGCTCGGAATCTCAATGGACCGCTGGCTATAAATATCACATTAAGGTTCAACAGGGTCATGTATACCATTTCCGTAAGTGACAGAACTTTTCACGAAGTGCCGAAAGACCATCTTGTATGGTGTTGCATGTAACAACAAAACAGGAGCACCCACACCTCAGAAAAGTATACAGTTCATGTTTTTACATGGATGTCAAAACAAGCCTACAACGCAGACTAAACAACTGCGTTTAACAGACACCCAGAGGTCAGAGTGTAAGAAAGAGGATGTCCGATGGGAATTACTCTCTGTAAAATGTGAGAGTCAAAACAGAGTAGACATGATACACATGACCAATATAATACCTAATGCAGGGTGAACTAATAGGTTAAGGGCTAATTATGTTAAGAGCCTGTTGAGTAATCTGCTGCAAAATTGAAAAGCAGTACAGTAAGGTACAAGAATTTATAGAAATATCAGTTTAAGTCCACCCTTGGCAAATTAAACTACTAGATGTATGGACTACATAAAACAAAGAAAGTAAGAAATGAGTAGATAAAACACGACGGCTTTATGAATGCTGTTATGGAAAAGTAATTAACCACAGGTTGCTCTGATGCAAAGTGGAGTTATTAGCCATGTTTCCATCCACTTTTTGCGCTTTTCTGTTATCGACAAAGTGAAAGTGTGTGAAAAAAAGTTTGTGAAATTTGTTGTCTCCCACCTGTTTCAATCCAGTTGGCCTTTGACCTATAGAATGGTGTGCGTGATGACGTCATCCTAAAAAGTTCTGATGTATCGCAAAAGAAATCTGCCCTTGAGCCATTTCCATATGTAATTTTGTGTACATCACAAATTGTGTACATTGTGCATCCCACATATCCTCAAATCAGAGAGTATTGAGACAATTAGCTAATTGAAATTGGCCAGCTTAATGTCATTTTAATTTCACAAATAATTGCAATTGTATGAAATATCAGAAGGCGACATCAGAACAGAGCAGTTGCTCGTCTGATAGGGCTCCAAATAACTGCCCTTACGTGACGAAGCCCATGAGTCTGGGAGAGACCACGCAATAGGGCCTTCTGGGAGGTAGTGGTGGAGAGACACTTCACAGACAGTCTCTGGTGGCAACATTTAAGAATGTCATGGCCCACGATTGAGATGCCGTGCCAATTAATTGGTCATGATGTTGCGCTCATCACATGTTGCCACCGACCAGTGGTTCCGACCCAAAGGTGGATTGCCATCGCCCTGTTCAAGCTGGCAACCTGCACCGTCTACAGAGTAGTGGGGGAAACTTTCGGGGTTAGTGACAACTATTAAAGAAAAATTAATGCAGCGTTATATCAGGCTGCCGATAACGGAGACCAATGAAATTGCATACCGTAATTCCTTGGCGCATCTTGTGCCACAGGTTTATGCTGCGTTGGATGGCATGCACATCCCTATTCTTCCCCTGACGGATAAATAAATTCTGTCATGTGACACATTTATTTTTTTTGGTGAATGCCATTTTTCGACAAAAACTGTTTCCAAGCTATTTTTTTTTCCCAACATTTGAAGTATCAACATAGAATTTATGCACTAAAGTTAAACGGAAAAAGATTATGTCGACACTCGGGAAAGTTTATCGATAATTTGCGTAAACATTTTAATATGCTAAACCTTTTTTCGTAAAAAAAATAAATAAATCCTTGGGTGAAAACATAGCTATTGTTACTACCCTGAAGTTGATTATTTCCAATAACAGCACGTCCTCGAGTGTTTTAGCCCAATTATACCACAGAAATTTGCCAACAATTACAATGTTTTTATTCAAAGAACAAAACCTCATATTTTTTATTCATGTAGAGTCGAATAGTTACATTTAATTTTGTGGAATAACTAAATAAACAAAGCACATTAGTTCCTGTTATCACTTACATTACAGCAGCTATAAACAGTCGTCCCCTCACTAGCCTCCCTTTTTTTCCCCTCTTTCTTGAAGTTAATAAGACAAAAAAAAATGCAGCTTGTCATGTTATTGACACTGTTACAGCTTTACCTGTGACTGTTTCAATGTGCTGACACTGGAGACTCCTTCCAAAAAATGCTAAATAATCATCTCACAGAAAACGTCATCATATTAACAATTACACTTTTTTTAAAAAAAATCTGTCCATCTTGTTGTTACTATAGAACTGCCTGAGCTGTTGTTATAGAAAAATGGATTTATACATTTATATATTTTTTCCTTACATATACTGACACTCATTTGGCTTACACTTTTAACCAAATTTATTTAAAACAGGATTTAAATTAAAACAGGATATACTCAAGTAGTTGAGGGTTGAGGGCCTTGCTCAAGAACCCAGCAGTGGCAGTTTGGTCATGTTGGGATTTAAACTGAACAAAAGACTTAACCACCGGGCCACCATTGCCCACTAAACTCCTAAGACCCATTTGACAGACTTGACTTTCCTCATTGTTCTATCTCTGTCCAATTTACTACTAGTTACTTTTATACCATTATACCACAATGCTGTTGAATTCATAAATCAGATTGGTCAATAAGTATTAATGTTAATTACTTTTCTATGACAGCACAGTTGACAATAGTGCTGGCTGTAATTCACAGGTTTATATTAAAGCTTTGGTTCCAATATGTTACTTTTTCTGTAGTAATGGTTAATTCACAGAGAAGGTTAATAATAAACAGATTTTTATTTTTACTAAAAAACTGTTATTTAAAAAAATCATGTGATATGGTGAAGTTTATTGCAAGGAGACTCCCACGTCTCTGTAACATGACAAGCTGTGTGGTTTTTTTTTTTTTTTAATTTAAGTAAGTAAAAAAAGAGGCTGGTGAGAAAATGACTACTTACAACCATTTTAAAGTAAGTGATAAACTACCTATGAACTTGAACTATGAACAAAAAAGTATATTTCATTCTTTAATGAATAGAAAATCTGTAATCCTTGGGAAAAAAAATTGCAAAATGGATAATAAGGGGAATAAAACACTTTGGGACATTCTGTTATAGGAAAATAATCAACTTTGGGGTGGTAACTCCGCTTCATGTGTAATGTCCCAATCTGATGGATTTAAGAAATCTCCCTGCTCTATACTGCTAGTTTGTCAGTTGTGTGTCAGTGTAGAGTGAAAGCAAAACCCTTTCAAAAGATCCAAAAGCACGTCTCGCATTAAAATGCTGAAAATCTTAATTCATTGCTGACCAAGAAGTGGACACGCAAAGCATCAGACTGGGTGGTCCCCCCAAATTTAAACCAAGTGTTCCCTGAGCAAAGGCTTAGGGAACAAACACATCGCAATCAGTTCTTTTACCAATTTACTGTTTACAATCCATATTTGGAGGACCTGGTAAGGACCTGTCTTCCATAATAACATACTATTTGTTTGTCAGAATGTTGTCTTATTTTGAGTCTCAGCACAAGTATTCATGAAAGTTGCTTGATGAGCATCAATGGTTTTCCATAATCTGCCAAATCAAAGCTGGGTAAACAGCAGCTCAGTGAGTAACATTTTTCCCTGCAGACACACAATTGCACATGCCAGTGCACATCTGGCGCTCCGCAGGCATAAAAAAAGACCATGCACTATATGCAGCACGAGTTGCCATGGATTTCTGTGACCTCCTGTGGCTTTTTTCCTTTAACACCAGGTTAACACATCAGGGAACGGGAGGCCGATTCTGAGACTGTCAGCATGGATATATCAGCCTCAAACAGAGAATACAGGGAGGTTTATCTAGCTTTCCCAACTGATGAAAAACAAATGTGCAACAAGTAGGCACGAATACCCAAGTAGGAATATTTTGGGAACAGAGGATGGCCAGTGGGACATAAACCAAATACTAGAGAAATCTGAAAGTTAGAGGCAATGCTTCTTCTGAAGCTATAAACAGGACACCACAAATTAGCATGATGCCTCCTTCTGTTTGTTTTTAACTGAGCCGTTCTTTGTTATTTTAGATGTTTAATTAGTGCACAACAATTTGTTTGCTGTATTGAGATCTTTTTTTTTTTTTATGAGATTTTTTTTTTCCCCCCAGATCTTTATTTAGACTCAAAGCTCATTGGTGGGTCTGGAATACTACATACTATCCTTACTATTAATTTCACTGTAGTTACTGGATAATATTTGATAATAAATAAATAAATAAAGTTGGAAAGTTTTTGAGTATTAACTGTTTTTAAGAACTGGTTAACTGTCACTGTTGGGCAAAACCTTAAACTCAGCTTTATGCCTGGACTGTATTCTTCGTTTGTAAGTCACTTTACAAAGAAACTTGTTTGACAAATGAGTCAATATAAATTTATATATATAGTGGAAGACAACATGAAGTGTCTTAGTAAGTTATGGGGCCAGTATAAGCCACCAGAACAGCTTCTGGAACTGTACTTGAGGGATAAACACCGTTCTTTCCAAAAGTTATTCCCTCAACTGGTGTTTTGATGCTGGAGGTGGAGAGCGCCATCTAACAGGTCTCTCCAAAATCCCGCCATAGATGTTTATTTCGGTTGAGATCTAGTGACTGTGGAGGCAATAGCATATGATTTACATCATTTTCTTCCTCATCCAATCTTCATCGATCACACAAAAGGGATGATGGTCAGGTTTCAACGTCAGCTCCTAAACAGAAAAGAGCAAGAGCTTCTTTTCAGTCTTCTTTTCAGTCTCCAATTTTCCAGCGATGGTAATGGTCATATTACTGAGAAATCCTACACTGAAGTAGTGGAGACAACAAATATTGGACACAAGGTTCCAGAGTGCAATGCTGCTATGTGATGCAGCTGTGCCAAGTTATGGCAGAGACTGAGCTCGACCAGTTTGTGATCTATGAGTTTGTACTGACGATTGCAATAGCAATGACGGAGGTATTAGCATGAAAGGTGAAGCTTTGGAACCTTATCTGGTTGAACAGGTAGTCGACACAATTGTGGGTACTGTAGGAAACGCTTAACAAAAGTGAAAATAGACCAACATGTCAATGAAAGAAGTTTAAATGAAAAAATAAATAACTCTTAGAATCCCTGGAAGATGTTAATTATAAAGTCTAATATGCAAGTTGTTCAGGGTAGATTTCTCCTTTAATTTGTCACCTGTGTATGTAGATATTTCAAAACTGACACCATTACATTTTTTTTATATATACTGTACGTTGCTATGTAGTAAATATATTAGGAGCTTAGCGCTTACATGTGATTTGTAATGTGCTCCATGGGCAGAATTACAGATGGTGTCTACGCAGGATGTCTTAGAAATGTACTTATGTATACAGTATATACAGTACAGACGGTGTAAGCGTTCCCGTGAGAATACACTGGCAAACACAAAATACATCACATTCCTGAGAAAAGACCCCACTTTCCAAGTGTCCAATTTCACAACCTGCCATTTACTGGTGGATCAGAAACGCTAACAGAACGGCTCTTTAGAGTTTCCCCCCTTATTCACTCTTTCTCTTTTTTAAGGAGTGGTGGCTAATCTCCTCTCAGGTTTAGGATTCCTTCGCTGTGCTCTTTGAGGAGAAGGAAGCAGAGGGAGAGTAAACACCAGGGCTCTCACTGAGGGGATTAGTGTGCCCATATATCATCGTGACAACCCTTTTCAGTGAGTGACGGGTCACCAGGACCCTGAGCTATAAGGATCTGGTGACGTTTCCTGTCACCATTGGAATCATTGATCAGCTCAAAAATCATCAAACTCACTGATCAGGTGGTGTGAAGCTATAGCACGGGATGTGCTTTAGATGTGCATTTGTTGGCAGTTCCTTTTCCCATGGCCTTCATGAAGAGCCGTGGCTTGTGGTCTGTAGATTTTAACGATTTTAAATACATTCACAGGAGGCACTGTCATGCCATGGGTAAATGATTGAATATAAAGGCCAAAAATGGCAAAAAATAAATAAATAAATAAAGTCAACGATTTAAAAAAAAAAGGATACAATTCAAGCACTTGAGGGTTAATAGTCTCACTCAAAGGCCTTTCTCTAGCTCTATGACAGTCCTGCAATTTGAACTCTCAACCTTCTAGATCAGAGCCTTAACCAGCTAAGCCAAACATTACACACACACTTGTATAGGTATGAATTTCTAAAAATATACAAAAATTGAACCTATGACACAGAAGTTGCTAACAAGCTGAGCCACGGGCAGGATTTCTACAAACTTTCTCATGAAATTCAAGCACTTTTATGGTACATAATCAGCCATTTTCCAATATAACTTAGATAAATATTTAAAGTTAATAGTCATCCAATAAATGGGAGCGTTTATAGGAAAAAAAAAAAAAAAAGCAGCTAATTTACCTTATTTTATTTCAACACTCAGAAGTCATATAACACATTTGTAAGCTATTTGGCACAAATTATAAATGTCAAGATGTCTTCCAATGTGCTTCTGGAAAGTTTTTCAGCCTTGCTCCAACCATGGCCAGTACTTTTCTTTTTCTTCTTTTCTTTTTTTGGGGCCAGTTTAAGTTGCACTGCCAGCCAGAAGTAATACTGTAATTTTAGCGAGTAGGTAATTGTTTGATACTTATATAAGACATCTCACGACATGCTTTATATGCAGTGCTAAGACAATATAAAATTGTTAAAGGTTAAATACTAAAAGATTTTGTTGTTTACCAAATGTCGCCGAGTCCAATTATAAGTAGCTGTTTATTGAAAATTCAGCACATTTCAAAGCATTTTTACTTGCGGCAGATTTTCAACCATCGGTAGGAACCTTGCTGAGA
The DNA here is from genome assembly GCA_037576675.1 of Pangasius sanitwongsei. NCBI lineage: Eukaryota > Metazoa > Chordata > Actinopteri > Siluriformes > Pangasiidae > Pangasius > Pangasius sanitwongsei. The sequence continues at coordinate 16,066,798 of CM075016.1, read as the reverse complement.
ACACAATGCTGACGAAGCTTGGGAATAACGGAACACTTCAGCATCTAAGAGTTACAGCAAATACATCTTTACCTAGGAACAAATTGGACACGATGCAAGACATGAATTCATAATAAGAAACTGAGAAAATAAAACAAGGATGCAAGAAAACAAAGAGCAATTTGTTTTTAATAGACGTTTAAAGATGTATTTCCAAAAGAAATGCTTAGTAATCCTTATCAAATACATGTATATGGAAAACAGCAGGGCATCTAGAGGACTGGAGCGCTTCCTGTGTAAACATTTGGCTTGGTGGAAAAACACTGTGGATTGTCTTCTAACAGTTCTCATGAAAGATTATTCGACTGTTTTGCTGCCTGCCATGTTATATTCTCCATCATTCCCATGATCACTTCAGAGCAAAGTTTATAAGACACAGACACCAGTTCACAAATAAAAGTGGCAAAAAAAATACAAACAGGATAAAGAGGCACGAAACTATGATTGAGAAGCATCTGGGAAGAATCACGCTCATTATTACAGGGCCTACATGAAGGATTTACACCCTTCCACTATTGCATGCAATGATGTGCGCACGATGTGTTCCATCATGCCGAGCACAGATCATTTCTGTCCACTCCCTTTTCTGATCTTTTCCAAAATAAGATTGCAGCTGGAAGGGGGAAACTGCGATAGCTCTCCATAGGACATGAACTCTGGCCTGAGGAATGCTCACATGTGGAAGGACGTCGCAAACCTCCCAATGACAAATGTAGGGTGGAGCTTTTTTACTTACGCTACACCTTGACGTCACACGCAGTGAGTGATCCGTCTTTCACAGTCTTACATCCTGGCCAGCTCAGTCTCCGTCTAAAGACACCTAACTAATCATGAACAGCTCCCAACTGCTCTCAGAGACAGGGCGATGTGATACGGACTTTCCCATGCACATCAGCACGGTCTCTTCATGTCCAACAAACATCCTGATTACAATGATTATCTCATGTTTTGGCTGATTTGATACGCAGGGAATATAACATGACAGAGAATGCTGTTAAAAGAAAATAATCAACTCTGAATACAACTAGAGTTACAGTTACCATCCCAAAGTTGATTGTTTTCAAAACACATCTTAGTCCTCTTATACCACAGCAATTTTCCAATGATTACAGTTTTTATTTATTTATAAAAGAACAGCACACCATATTTCATGGAATGTCCACGAAACAGTTAGTTCTTATCATTTGTATCACAGCAGCTATACAGAGTAGTTCCCTCACCAGCCTCTATTTTCTTTCTCTCTCTTGCAGCTAATGATACAAAAAATGCAGGTTGTCACGTTCCCGAGGGAAAAAACAAAGCGCAAAGACTTTCCCGTGTCAGAAAACGTAAAGTTAGAGCTTTACCTGAGTGTTACAAAGCTCTGACATATCAACAATTAGACACGTTTTTAATCCGTTTTTGTGGAGCATCCACCATACAAGTGCCTGTGTATGTAGTTACTACACAAAACTATAACGTAGTAGAATGAATGCATTAATATAAACCCGTGATTTGCCTTTCAGCCAGCACTAACACCTTTTCGACCAATCAGATTCAAGAATTCAACAGCAACGTTGTACAAGTTAATATAAATATCTCAGAGTGAATAACCTGAACACGTTTATATAAAATGAGCAATTCCTGGAATATAAAATCCGGCCTACCTTGCAGTAAATAATTCGCACACTGTAGAGTAAAATATTCCCCTGTTTGACCTTCATAGAGAGATCCATGAGGCCCATCAGCTCATCATTCTTTTGGATATCCGATGCCTCATCTGACATACGTAAATGAACCTAGAGACATGGAGAAAAGAACTATTAAAAGCAGGGTTACGATGCCACACATATTTATTTTTCTAGAATAACAAACTCCAAAAACAACGTTATTTAAACACATGCAGTATCTGGTGATTGAACAATGCAGAATGAAAAACAGCCATGTGTTAATGTGTATTCCCACCAACGCAGAATACAAATAAGTGGTTGCTGTGTCTAGACCATAATCCATCTTCCAAGAGAAGCCATTTCATCATGTACAACAGTATCCTCCTCCTATTCAGAAAGTCGGGTGCTCGTGTAAACAGCAGAACCACTTCAAAGACAGCAATTAAAAAGCTCAGTAAAGTTTCCACTGCGCCCAGTTGCTAACTAAAAGTATGCCGTTGACACAGTCCTTGGGATTCTGTGACTAAACTGCTGCTGTATTTTCCATGAGCTCGCTTCATTGTTTTCTGTGTCTTTTAAAAATCTGGATGCTCTTCTTAAAATGTCAGATTTTATGAAAGACTAGAATTCATCTGTACTCAATCTTATGAGCGATGACTAACAGAGAAACCCCAAATGACACGACAATCAAAAAATGTCTGTTTACTAGAGTGGGTTTTTACCACTACCATGAAACTGATTAACCATTTCACATTCCTGCCCTTTGGCTTTGCAAAGAAAACTTAAGGTCATCAGGTCCTAACAACAATCGCTATGCAATAGTACACAAACAATGTTGGACCACCACTGTGACTAAAGCTATTTCTGTTCTAGTTGGATCACAGATGAAGTAGGAGTTCAATTAAAATCAAATATTGAGAAAATGAGATATTACAAAGTCACAATACGGGTAGAGAAACTTTCTCAGTGGTCTGAGAATGTCAGACATTTCTTCCAATTCTGGTGTCAAAGGTCAAGTGGCCAGTCACATTTCCAACAGTCACATGACCCATGTTTGAAATGAAACCCACTGAAAAGCTGAAGTGATGACAAGCAGGTGCCATCCGCGTGCAAACAGCCTGAAGAGTTGTAATGAGAACACACACGCACACGCACACACACACGCGTGCACGCACACGCGCGTGTGCACACACACACACACACACACACACACAGTTGCATTCTCTAAGCCTTAGATCCACTGGCATTGTGCCTCACAGTCACATTCAAATGGTTGGGGTGTTTTCAAGACACGTTTAAGAGGCCTTTCACAAATCACAGTGGGGATTTAATTAGGTTTCAATGAGATGACATTTCCAAAGATTAAGATTTGTTTTGAGGTAGAAGTGCTGGAAAAGGACCGGGCTGCAAACTGGCCGGGGTTTTTCCAGCTCCTGTTGCTGCCATCTGGCTTCAAAGGTGACAAAATGCTTGAGCAGAAGTTACAGTGACCTTCTGTTTATGTACCTTATGGATTAGCAGTGCACAATTTCCAACAAACAATGTCGAACATGATTTTAAGCCTTGAGAATTCATTTAATGCAATTAGACTTGAATGACAATAAAACATAATATATTTTGTATATAGTCATATGTAATATTCAGGATACTGAACATCGCAACACTGCATGAAGTCTGCGTTAATAAAATTTGTTTAAAAAATCAATTACAACAAACCTTCAGCATCTGTTAAACAGTCACTGATGTGTATAGATACTTACCAGTACAATAACAACTGGATACAAAAGGGCATGCTTTGTCTCCTCGAAAACCTTCACCATCTCCTCGGTTTCAGATAAACCTGCACCACTGGTCTGCAAAAATGGATGTATTGTATTAAGCCCCATTACGATTCATTTATTTAACAGCAGGATTAGTTTCTGTATATCTAATATATAATGCATGTTTCTGCTGAACAATATAAAGTGCAATATTTCAGTACAGATATCTGGATGAAGTTCCTGGTCTTTAGCAGCAGTTCATTATTTTCCTTTGTGCATGGGATAACATCCACTGCCTGCAAAACACAAAAGGATAAGCATTTAGTTACAATGATTACAGTTTGACAGTTTCTCGGTTACTTACCGAGAATTATCATCAACCCTAACCTGGACATCACAAACACATACGCACAGAACATGAATACATTTCTTACATTTTATGTCAGTAGAAACACACATACAGATAAAAGAAATAGCTCGAGGCTGTGATCGGTACAAACTCGACAGTGAGAGAGGAGAATAAATTATAGATATGAAATGGTTATGAGAAACACATGTGGGCACTTAAACCCTCTTGAAATATAACTAATTATATTTTGAAGCAGAAAAGCATTTCAATCTGCCCTGTAGATTTCTGAGATTAAATGTTCTGACTTGATTTAAACCATGTTAGACATGAAATCCTCCTTAATTGTGGATTGGTCACGGGCTGTTTCACCATAGCACTTACACCACAAAAATGACAAGAATTTGATTTCCCTTCACTAGATTGATAGTTGTACAAATTAAAGTATTGATAATATTTATAAGGACTTATAAGGATTGGTTTCTGACTGATGTTCAATCAGATATATAAATGATTAGATTTTATGTTAATAGTCTGTTAGGGCAAATATCTGTTAGCTCTGATCTGGAAAAAAGAAAAAAAAAAAAAAACATTTTGGACTATAAATCGTTTAAAGGAATATGCCACAGTTTTATAACTTAATCTCCACCATCTACCACATCTGTATCATATGACAGACGACCAGTGACAATTATTTTGACATATTACACTGTATTTGGAAAAGAAAAGAAGACCTACTGACAGAGAAACTCACTTATAATAAAAGTCTAAGAGCAGTTGTTAACATTTAAATAATGTGATTATGTAATGATGTTCATCTAAAAGCATATAAACATTCAGTGGAACTATAAACGGTTAAATAGTAAGAAGTGTCATTCATTAATAATAGAAATTTGTCATCATTGGCAAATTGCTGTGGTATAAGAGAAATAAAACACTTCTGGATATTCTGTTATTGGAAAATAATCATGTCTAGGGTGCTAACAGTAACGCCGCTTTGCATAGGGCCACATAACACCCCGTTGTTGATTGTTCTCCTACACCAGCATGTCCTGGTGTGTTTTAGTCCTTACATACAGTCAGGTCCATAAATATTGGGACATCGACACAATTCTAACATTTTTGGCTCTATACACCACCACAA
>CM075016.1:16040470-16061760 GCA_037576675.1 Pangasius sanitwongsei | reverse complement strand
CTGACAGTCTGCAGTTAAAGCACATCTTGTTCGTTTCATTTGAAATCCATTGTGGTGGTGTATAGAGCCAAAAATGTCAGAATTGTGTCGATGTCCCAATATTTATGGACCTGACTGTAGCTTGCTAATATGATATTATGACCTCATCTCTTTCCTCAGTCCTTTATTGCAAAACTCATACTGGCAAAGCAAATTCTACCCAGAGCCAAACTACACCACCTGCCCTTGGAGAAGCGGATCATATCACGGACGTCTCGTACCAGAGAAACACTATCACGTAATGTGGATTAAAAATCACCGATGGCTTTGAGAGAAACTCACTTCCTCCTCCACTATTTCCTCCTTTTCTTTTATCTGCTTGGAGTCCTGAGGAGCACATCAAGGATCATGGGCACACAGAGGACACGAAACTCCAAACCACGACCTGAGGAGCGACCCAGTTCTGCTGCCAACCCGTTATTAGACACCAAGATCTGTGCAGTATGCAATATCTTCAAAAGGGGGATGTGCACTTGGCTCTAATGATCTAGAACTTGGAACTATTACAAAAGAGGATCGACTTTCACATAACTTGAAGGTGCAAGGCCATGCTGATGATGCCCAGATTTTTCTTTGCCAACATCTGCTGTTAAAGACGAAGTTAAACAAATCATAACACATTCTTTGCCTGTAACGTGAAACAGGATAATCGTTTACACTCGGGGGAAGTGGATGTGAAAATAACCTTAGATTATTGGTTAATATTATTTGTGTAGCAGCCTGGGAAAACCTTTCACATTGTGCAATCTTGACATTTTTGACAACACTGTATGTTGATTTGAAAACTACAGGCTTTCCTAAACCGAAAAAATGATTTTCTTAAATCTTAAATCACAAGCAACGTGCTAGCATTTTAAAACCTGGTTATCGATGTATAAACGATCAGTGCATTGATCATCTAAAGGAACCTGCTGTACATTTATTAAATTTGCATCTGATTGAATATTTTACTAAATAAAATATAAAAACATTCAGTCCAAACATGCAAAGTATGTCTTTATATCTTTACAGCCTACAAACATTTTTGCAGCTGCTTTTATTAAACTACTTATCTACCCAATGATCTTCGTTGAAAGCCTAGTCAAGTTAATAACAACACTTCTGCAGTGCTTTGGGTAAATACATTGATGGCTTTCTTAATGTAGAATTCAGCCTCGGGACGTCCGAATGTTTTTCTCAAACCGCCGCACAATTTTTCACCACGTAAGCATGCACGTGACGGACAATAATGCTATGATTAAATTGCAATTTAATAGAAGATTACAGAAATACAATCACTCTGAATGACTGGTGTACAATATGAACTAACAAGGCACATGAACTAACAAGGTGGAAAAAAAAAATGTCAGTTTTAATTTCAGGTTGCCTTTAGCGGATGGATTTCGCAGGAAATCCAAGAAAACCACAGCTTGTTGTACAATGTCGAGGACCTGAGATGGCTCCAGGATTAAAGTCTAACAAATGGGAGGGTGGTTGATTGACTTTCACAAGTCAGTGTATCCATTTCAGCATGATGTCTGCAGGTAATGCAATTACGGCTTTGTGTATACCAGTGTGGATTTGCAACGAGAGTGTGGGAATGAGATCGGAGTTCGGAGCACGCATTTTGGGTGTGTGTTTTGGGGAGGGGGATTCCGTGCATTATACATTAACCCAGGAACATCTGACACACCGAGACCACCCAAGCAGACGCTACTTTTGCTGAGCAGGGAGATGAGGTCATATAGACATTATGATCATAATCATTGTACCCTGACGTATTACAAAATCATTCTCATTACCATATGGTGGGATTCCAGGTTTTTTTGGAGCCTGCTGGAAAGCTCGACGGTTTCTGCCATGGCTCCTGAGATGAGGCACGCTGACAGCGAGAGAGTCTCTGGAAATGAAAAGCGGCTCAAAAGTTGAGCTTAAATAATACAAGACAGGAGAGTGCTTAACTCTGAATTGATGCACCTGTGAAAAGCAAAATCCTACATGTGTCTATGTCTAGTTAAAAAATACGAACCATACCATCAGTCATTTTAAATACCTTATCATTTTATTCAGAAATGTCAGTGAAGAAACTGCATTAATCTGTGCAGTGAACTTTCTTTGCAGGCTTCTGAGAGAACACTAAACAACAGTATAAAACAATCAAGGATCGAGTAGAAAATAAACTTTTAGAGGGTCAAGTAATAAAACCCAGCAAGCATTCCTTGTGGTCGAAATACCTCCCACATATCAAAGGGTCAGAGTTTAGTCTGCAGATAATCAGACACAGGATTCAGACGGAGTTAAGCGCAACCGACTAATCCAACCTTTCGCTTTAACATAAATTGCATGCAAATTCCACCATAACATAAACTGTTTTACTCTGAAAAGATCAAATGCAGCCACAGATCCAACACCATAAAGGCTGACCTGAGAAAGCAGTTAACTGGGAGCTGAAAGTGAAGCTTTCTGGGGAAGGGGTCTTAAAGCATTTTTTTTTTTTTGTTGTTTTTCCACTCTAAACCCATTTTGGCATTATGTTACAGGGCTGCCCTCCAAGCGCAGAGTAATGCCTGGGCAGAAGAGCCAGGGGACAGGCTGACAGCATGGAAATTTCCCTTAAAGCATCGATCCAACACCATCACGTAAATATGCACACAAATCAAACTATCACTGAACAGTGATAAAACACAGCACCTTCTTAAACCTGGGGTAGAATGTGCTGCTGACATTTTCCAGAGACACGATTCTGGCTTACTAAGAAATAAACTACAGTAGTTTAAACACACTGATTTCGAGCATGGGCTGTTTGTCAGAGCGATCACAAAATTGAAATAAATACCTTTGATAATTGACTCTGCTGCAGCCAAATCTCGTTTGTATGTCACCTGAAAAGGAGCGAAACTCAAATTAAAAAAAAAAAAAAAAAAAAAGAATGTGCAAAATCCATTCAACATGGACTGGTTGAATAAATGTGACGTGCATTAAATTCCAGTAAAGTGAAGGCCTCGTCTCTTACTTTCCACAGTGTCGGTGGTCCTTCAATGAGCTTGGCACTGGTGCCGCTGTACTGCAGGGCCAAATGCAGGCACTCGGTGCCAAACTCAAAGTCAAACTCGCTGCACTGTGAAAAGAAACCAGGACATAAGGCGAAGCAACAACAGATCCATGTGTTTGTGTTTTGGAAATAGTGAAATTATTTACTTGTTTATTATGGATGACTGAGAAGGACCCAGAAGAGGAAAAAGGTAAACATGCATACAGATTAAGTATCTATTCAAAACGAAATGGAAAACATGGAAGGATAAACTCATGCGCTCCCCTCAAGACCAGAGTTACCACAAACATGTAGCAAGCTAGTTTTTAAACCATTTTGTGTCAATCACCGACTTTTGTTTTGCTGCCTTTTGACCACATGTAATGAGATTTTTATTAGAACCAAGTTACAAGTTAAGTTCTTTTTCTAAGGGGAACATGGGGACACCAAACAAATGTTCACAAATCTAGCTCACAGCTCTGAGATCACAGACACATCACAGGGCTACCTGAGATATTATAGAAGCAATATGTATGGCCATATTTTATCCTCAGCAAAGGGGAAACATTTTATATATGTGTGTAAAGAGAGAGAGAGAGAGAGAGATCAGTGATCACACAAAAAAGCCACCAGGTCCTGCAGCCATTTAACCCTTGGCATTTTAGTAGAACACACTTGGGGTTGGGTGTCTCTTTTGCCTCTACAATGGCTCCATCATTCTCAAAGGATGTCACACTGTGAACACATCATTCAAGCAGAAAGAACCACTGTAAGAGCTTTGACACATGGCCTTTGGCCACATTTTAAAAATCTGTCACTGACTCTTTTTTATTTAAGAGACAAACTGCAGTAACCTTGAGTAGCAAATGTAGAGAAAATGAAGTTAAAAATGAAGTCTGGACTATTTCATGTCATCTACAGGAAGATATATAACCTTTGGTTTTCAAAGCAAAGAGCTATACATTCACCACATTCACCACCGCTGAATGCAAAAAGGCCCAGGAGTGTTATATCATATATCAGCATTATATCAGCCATGTACATACCTCGATAGCCTGACTATACCTCTTCACTATGTCAGACATCTTGGGACTTTCATTCTCATTTATAAAGCAACGTGACAATCAGTACTCGACAACTCTTATGTTCTACACCACAGCCAAAAAGATAAAAATAGCTGAAGCTCATAACCTACTCTGTCTGTGTTTCTTTTTAACACTGTAACCTGCACTGAAATTTTACCGTGAAACACATTAAATATTTTTAGATTGAAAAATCTGTGATGTGTTGAGCTATTCTTGTGCTAAATTGCTGGTTGATGCTGTTTTTTTTTTTTTTTTCAATATCCTGTGAGAAGTTAGTTGTACTCTATGGTGCTGATATCACATATTTTTCACACTATCCAGAATTCACAGCAGATCCGTAGCGTAGCCATTTGAAGAGTAGTTACTGTATATCCTCGTATATACGCTCTGGTTTCTACTGCGGCTGACTTGTCTGAATTCGGGTTAAAATCGACGCCTGTGTGTTGCGCTTGATGCAAGTCACACGTGTGTCAAAAAATGATTCAGAAGCACGTTGTGTGTTGTACTGGCAGTGGCATAACCAGAAACGAATTTCGGTGGGATGAGGAAATATACAAAACTACTTTACTTACAATACAAAGTATTGCAGTAGCTTTATTCGTTGTCAATACAAAAGAAATTATTATTAAAACTGTATGTTTTGTTTGTGTCAATATTGTTTCATGTCAATATCTTCTTGTGAAGCCTGTATTGGGATATGCATCATATTGTGGCTTTAATGTATTGTCTCATGCCTAATATACATATATTTCTGTATTTCACAGTAAAAATATCAAAAGATTTAGCAAACCTGGCAACTTAAGACTTTCTTGAAATGTTATACAAATAAGATGACATTAGGCCACTGATACTAGATCTTGTAAACGGCAATACACGGCCCACATGAAATCAGCAGCTGTGTCTTGAATCACATACTGCAAATGTGCACCCTAGAGAAAGAGTTAGTCACATCCACCAACAGCAGCATCTTATATTACAGTGTTAATAGGTTGCTCACGTAGATGAATACAACTTAATGAAACCGGATTGTCAGATTGTTAGACTCCGAAGTTGCCAATTTTACGTCATGTCCAAGCCAAACACAGCACTGACACTCACACGTTCCAGGATGACAACTGTAGAGTGCATAAAGCCAAATATGTGAGTGAATTATTCAATGAGCATGATGAAACCCTGGGACACTTTGACTGGCCTGCAAACCTAGTGCACCTCAATCTCATAGAAAACTTGCGGGATGATTTGGAACAGCGGGTAAAACACCAGAATGTGCACCACAGACTCTAGCTTAACTCCCATTGGGTGGAAGAGTGGACTAAAAATAGCAGGAACCCAAATCACAGGAGGAATCTTGACTGGACAAGTTGAGGAGGAACCAAGTTTTATACATTTATTTATAAATTTCTTAATTTATAATTTAAGAAATTAGCTCATAGGTTATGTAGAAATTTTTCTTTTTAATGGGTTCAAACTCAGGGTGTAGCGCAATGCCATTATCTGTATATGTTTAGCGCTCCAAGTATTCATATCTGAATTCATATTTAAATGCAAAGTGGGAGTGGCCTAAACCAAAATATTTGAAATAGCCACTACTTTTTGAAATAGAGATGTGTGTGGGACTGTTTTTAATCCTGCTCACACAGTTATTATTTTTATTTGTACCTGCTCATGACATTTTCTAAGAAATTTAGTTGGTTCAGTTTCACAAAATATAAACAAACTAGTAGCCTAATTGGAGACACTGACCAGGCAGTTACTAAGGATGAATGAAGAAAACACTGTAAAAATTGAATAGTGCACCTCTATACATACAGTATCTGTATAGAACACAATATCTGTTCATTCCAAACATATTCATATTCAGTTACATCCCTAATTCAGACAATTGTTTTGTACTTGAGATGATGTGAAAAATATATATGATGTAAACAATAGTGACGGATTGCACTGGCTAGCTAACTCCTTTAACACTCTACTATGGGTATTTTTCATTTACTGTTCAATTTGCACGTTATAGTTCATTAAGAATTACAGTTAGAGACAGAAGCGGCACCACAGATGCAACGTCAATCCCTTCCTGGTGCTGGTGCATGATGGGACAGCCAAAATAATACATCATCCAAGTCTTTTTTTTTTTGTATAGTACATTTTGGATCTATGTTTATACTATATTTATATGTACTTATTTGTATTTTTACATCCCCTTTTTTTTCTTTTTTTTGTGTGTGTGTGTATTATCTGTATGCACCTAGGGTCTGACAGTAACATAATTTCAATTCTCTTTATGTGCTGAACATGTGGCAGAATTGACAATAAAGCGAACTTTGAACTTTTTGAACTTTGAACTTTTTGTGTGAACAAAAGTACTCAAATGTGATTTGAGAGAGAGATTTTTTTACCCGTTGGTAGGCTTGATAGATGACATCATAGAGAAATCCTTGGGGCATTTCACTGGCCCTGTACTTCGTTCGCTCCAGTGAGTGGTCCAGGAAGCCTTCAGAGGTGGTGGCAATCACCGTGGACACCAGAGGACGGATGGCTCCAGAAGCCTGTTGGAGTAATAGAAATGCCTGCGTGAGTCTCAGATTTTCACAGCACCATCACAACAATGACTCCAACCTACACGCTCCATTAGAGATACTTTTAAACATAACTCGCTGCAAGTCAGGGTGGTGTCTAAGATATTAACCTGCACTTGAACTGCTGGTTTCCATGAGATTCCTTTAGGAAGCAGCTTTTGAGGAAGACTTTAGGAATTGACAATGCAAGGTTTAAGCCTAAGCACTCATAAGCCAACCAGGAAGCATGCTGAGCTCCTTACAGTTTACTCCATTTTAGCTGATCATCATGAGGAGTGGGTAAGTAGTATGTTTTGTGTAAAGTAATGCTGTTTAAGCTGCTCAGGCTTTATGGATGACTCTGCACTCAATCTGACATTCCTTTATAATCAGGACTAATGGAGAGATAATGAAGGCCATCTGGCAACAGCCTAAGGAAGAAGAAACAGACAACTAAAATCAGACAAGTGACAGCCTTACCACCAATTTATGCTTTAAAGCACACACTCAGACACTCAGATAGCGTTGTGACCTGCAGCAATTACTCTTCTTTCTGAGATCTTTCTGGTCAGTTCTCACTCATCTCAGTCATAAAAATGACACAGTACCAGTGAGACTGTGGTTTGTTTCAGCAAGTCGGTCAAAACATTAATCTCAATGTGTGTGTTGCTGAATTACTGCTTTGGATTTGAAATAAACCAGGACACAAACACCAGCATACTTTTAACATTTTTGCAGCATTATGGTGTAAACAGGGTCCACAATATGGCAAAAATATTGTATCATAATACTTTCCGCTCAGTTCAATTCACCTGAAGTTCAACTCACTCAGTCTTGTAACTACAAACCTTTGTCTTTTACTTCTAGTGTAGTCACTGAATGATTTAACATTGAAAGCTGAATAAAAGGGTTAGGAACACTCCAATTTTTTTCGACCTAATGTCTCTCGTCCACATCTGTAGTGTATGCGTGATTACCATGAACAATTATTCCGACACGCTTCTCTAGAATGAGAAAAGAACATTAAACCAGTTTATAAAACCTGTTTGTAATGGAAGCCTAAGGGCTGCTGCTGGGGCAGCCAATAAACTGTTATGTGAAACATGTACAGGATGCTTTCATGAATTTTCTGGTCAAAAGTATTTGTAAAATAAGCGCAACGTAAACAAAGGTTCAGCCTGAAACCACAGGAAGACTGCTCCAGTGTTTCAAGTTAGGATAAAACCACAGAAGGAAAAACTGTCTACAATGTCTACCTCATTCTAAAACCTTAATTGTTAGTTTTGAATTTGTGTTATATGGTTATATTGTTACATACAGATGGATGACAAGGAAATGGATAGATGACAGGTATGCGTGATACAACTGAGCAAGTAAAATCCTATCATACTCTGTGACAGGTACAAAAAAACGCTGATCGGGCTCATTTGGCCTCAATTTTAAATAAAGAAAGCAAGAAAGGATTCATTATTGAGGCATGGATGGAGGAGCTTCAGTCACAAAGACTGCTTGACTGGCTGTATTTCAATAGGAACAGTGAATAAAGTAACATCTTTGTTTATCTATGGGCAAGATCATTCAGTAAGGTTGGAAATTGTCAAAAGTGCACATTCAGTGACTGCGATGCTCATCCATTAGTGTGAAGAAGCAATAGTGTGAGTATTAGTACTGAAAAACAGAAGAGTGCTAGAAAAATAATATGACGGCCAAACACCTTAAGACACCTTATATTCGTTCTTCCTTTAATTTGTCACCTGTCTGTATTTTTGCCATTAATTGACAGCTCAACAACTGCCCCTAGTCTTAGATTATAAGTGAGTGTTCAGTCAACAGGCTTCCTGTCTTTTTTTTCCTGTCCACAGCACAGAAAAAAATGTGTTGGAATGAAATTCTTGTCTGGGGTAATTGCACATAAACTATAGATGCAGTAGAAAATAGGGTTAAAAGTACTGAAGTGTTCTTTTAACAATAAAATTTAGTATCATGGTTTGGCTTAATCTAAAGCTGGATAAACAGAACAAACACTCACATCCTCGGTCATGAAAAGCTTGAACACTGGTAGAAGCTGAAGCCATAATAAATCTGCTTTGCCTTATATACTCAGTGGCCACTTTCATAAAAAAAAAAACCTGTACACCTTCTCATTCATGCAATTATTATTATTATCTCGTGGCAGCAGCACAATGCTTTTCTGCTCACCACGGCTGTAAAGAGTGGTTATTCGAGCTCGAAGCAGTCTGGTAATTCTCCTCTGACATCTCGCATCTGTTTCTGCCCACAGAACTGCTGAGCAGTCTGTGTTTTTTTTTTTTTTGTTTTTTGCAGCATTCTGTTTAAACTCTAAGAGATCATACTCATACCAACCCATCTGAAACCAACAACCATGCCACTGAGATGGCTGATGTTTGATGTGAACATTAACTGTGACCTGTATCTGCATGATCTTATGATATCTTGTGCTGATTCCACACGACTGACAGATTGAATAAGATTAATGACAAAGATTGAATTCTGTTTTTATTATGTATGTGTATATCTAGTTCATTGTTGTTCTGGTCATTGTGGGGGACGAGGCACTAAGGAAAAACATTTCACTACATTACATCACATGTGTATAATATGTATGTGACAAATAAAGAACCTTGAACCTTGAAGTGCAAGAATACGCAGGTGTACAGGGGTTCCTATTAAAGTGGCCAGTGAGTGTATGTGTAACAGTAAATGAGGAGCCACTCAGTTGAACATTTGTGCATGCAGAATGCTCTAACCCCTTGCTCTTTGGCTGCCAGTGTGATTTTGAGTAGAAAGTCCTCGTCTACGAACGGACGCACGGCATCGTGGATGATGACCACCTTTGGCCTGGGAAGCACAGGAACTTCTGCGCTCTCGCTGAACGCCTGAAGACCCTTGAAGATGGATCTATGTCTCGTGGTTCCCCCTTCAACCACTTTCACTTTTGTATGATGAAACTGATGGATGATGTGCAGCATCAGGTCATGGCTCTCCTTAGCAACCACGACGACGATGCTTTCGATCCACGGGATTCTGTTAGAAGAAAAGACCATAATCACATGCTTTTGTCCAGCACTAAAGTGTAACTTCTCAATCACCGCTGAGGATGAGTTTTGTTAGTCATGTCAATCAATCACCTGACGTGACCGTCACTGAATCTACAATCTGGACTAGAAAGAAATCAGCCTCAGCTTAGCTTCTTCATACCATTCTTTGTATTTTTCTTATGACCATTGGTGGTGGTGCTGCTGTGCTTCGTTCCAGTCTAAAATAATCTACCTTAAAACATTTGTTAACAGCAAATATTCTGATGTGGATGCCACAAATGAAACCTTATACTGATGTTTTTTTTTTGAAAGACTGAGTGGCTTAGCCCAAATAGTGATGCCTTCTTGTGGACTTCAACTCTCAGATTGTAGAAACTACATAACCCAGAATGCATTGCGCTTATATCGACTATAACAAAACACACACCAGAGAGTTTGACAGACCTACGCTTTAAACATGAGAACAGATGCCGGCATTAGTGACCTCATCTAGCTTTCACACACAGGGCGTTTACTGGATCTGTAAAGGAATTCATTCCACCTTCATTTTCCACTGACAGAGTCTGAATGTGAAATAACAACTTGCGGTGCAGATACCTTTCAAAGGTTTCGATGGTGAAGCTGATGAGTGGTCTGTTGAGGAAGGTGCAGAACTGTTTGGGGGTCGCCAGCCCTGTCCTTTCACCGCAACCAGCGGCCGGCAGAACCACAGCCACCGGGAAATCAACAGCGTCGCGCCCCGTCATTCCCTCGCGGTGGTCGGATTCGAATTTCAGGAAAAGCCCCGGATCACCAGGCCGGCGCTCTCCCCCCTCTTTGATTCGAGGCTAGTCCGCTAGCCTGCAAAGATAACTCTAAATAGCTCTAAATAACCAGAACGTACAACACTGAAACTGACTTCCAAATAACCCCGAACTTCCTATAAGTATTGACTTCAGAGGGTATGAAATAATGGCTTCTACAGCCTATGTAGTGCACTAGAAAGACAGTAGGAAGCCATTTGGGATTCAGCCTTTACTTAGACGGCTGCGCTATTTTAGCTTTAGCATGGTATCAGTACAGAAGCGATTATAACGCCTCAGGGAGCAAAATGCCACAGTATGCCATTTTAATGGAATACACAGTATTATTATTTAAAAATAATAATAATAATAATAAAAAAGTTATCTTAGTACTCAAACCGCGTACTAGTTGGATAGAGGACTATTAAAGTCTCGTCGTTGTTATTAATTATTAAAGGGGCGTGGCTACATCGGTGGCACAGAGTGGTATCTGCCACCCCAGAGGTCTATTAGTCCTGTTAAATCATATAAACTTAATAAATGATATCATTATAATGTTGAGGATATTTTTGTTCTTCAAATCTCTTGAGTATCAGGAATTATAGAGCAACTGTAAAGCCAACACAGTAATGTTATTTTGTGGATAATGATGTTAGTGTGCTCTTCCTAGATGTTGCCCCCTTTCAAAAACCTGGAGGTGAAGGAGGATTCTCTCAGAAATGCGGCTGGCCATATTGTGGGCCTATTTTGTTAGAACTGATTATCAGAACTGATTGTGTATACTACAGGGTGTCCCAAAAGTCTCCATACATAGGGGGCTATGTACGGCAGCACCACGTCGGTTGTGCCTTTGTCAGTGGACGTCCACTTCTCAGTTGGTCCACAACACTTCCAGTCTTTTTGAATTTGTTAACAAGTTTGGCAACAGTGACGTGTGTGACGTTCTTGCCATGTTTCCTGTTGAAGTCCATCGCAACCTTGCGACAGCTTCCCGATCCAGCCATAAGAAAGATTTCAATACTTCTCAATACTTTTTTGTCAAAGGAATTCTTAAAGGCTATCTGAAAAAATATATAATATAAACCTAGTATGAACAATTTTGGAAGACATTTTGTTAAAAGTGTTCATTTCCCCTATGTATGGAGACTTTTGGGACACCCTGTAGTACACCAAGAACTTTCACTCATAACTGCAAGTATTTAGGAAAACGTAGGCGGTTAATTCTCAATAGCTAGAAGATGTATGAAAATATTGAACAAAATGCATTCAGATTAATGTCTAACAAGTAAAGTGTGTATGATCTTGATATAGGTTATGCATAGTGACGACAGTTAATGTATTGCAAACTGACAGTGTGTGGATGCTGCTTAAGACGTTAAAAGGAAAGGAGACCAAAAAAAAAAAAAAAACCAGACAAAAACCAAGGTGTATCCAAATTATGACCATTTAATACTTTTTACGCCAACAGTGAAATTGCCATCGTATGAAATAGTGCAATATAATGCCTGCATAAAATTACAACATGTATATGAAGGATTAGATGAACCACATGATGAGAACGTCAATACAAAATATATTACATCAGTGAATACTTGCTAACAGTAACTAAATATCTTGCAGTTACATATGTAAATGCTTTGTATTTACACACATTACACACAGAGACTGTATTTACTTTATTTACACAGCTTAAATGTTCTCAAACATGAGATATTCAGGGTCGTCTGGCTTTCGATGCATAGTACAGCCAGTGATATGATTTCTCACAGAGAGACAGTCATAGTCAGGTAATATTTTCGATATACTGAAATGCCAAACTCTGGCATAAAGTCATTATGGATTGTATAAGAAGCACGAGCAGTGATTGTATGGCACTTTGCTGGAGTTTGGTCTGAAGCCACTTCATCTGGAATAGCCATCAATTTCCATTCAAATAATCAATGTCCACTGCTCCTGAGCTCTTCAGCTCTGCAGTCCTTCTTTCACAGGTAGTCCAGAGTCTTTTTTTTAATTTTTTTATTCAGAGCCCCATGCCTCAGGACTCCGACTCGTGCCAATTCCCGTTCACCTTGCTATTCCGGTGCTTCCGCTTGCTTTTGGGCTTGTGGATCTGCTGACGTTGAGTGATGCTCTCAGACTTGTTTGCTGATTCATTGTGCTGTTTCAGGTAACGTTTGCACTTGCAGCCGGTCACCACTGTGATCTTGTAGGTCCTGGTGCTGCCATCCTGGCACTGCAGCTGAATGCGTTCGGTGCGGGTCTTGTCATTGACGCAGCGCCAGTCATGGCTGCCCCGGCGGCTCCTCGGCTTTTTGCCATATCCGCCTATCCAGTTGGGGAGCACCTGGGCAGCGAGGCACTCTCCTGCACACACCAGCTCTTTAATAGGGTTGATGCTGGTGCACTGGCCGTCCGAGATGTACTTCGTGGAGCGCAGTTCTCTGCAGCCCATCGGACCTGGATCTGGAATTAGAGAGTGAGGAGCAATTTTTAGATATTTTATACCTACTAATTGTATGACAAATGAAGTCCATCATAATGCAATATTATGAATAGGTGTAGGTGAAACACACAATGACAACAAGCAGTTCCCTATATGAATAAACATATGCTGTTTATTTACCCCTATACACATGGAGTTCAATGTATAGCCAATGATCAACCAGTATTGAGATACTATTAGCTATACAGAAACGCTATTACGGGTTGCACAGGAATGCACAGGTTGTATGCATATGAACAAAGTTTAATGTATTTATTATACAATTACACTTTACATCACTGTCCCGCCTACTGAATACTGCATACTGAAATGGTTTAACGCACAGAAGGATGTTGTCTAAAAGTCTAATCCATTGTTGGATTAGCGCTGCCGTCTGATACTATGAACATTCCTGTACCCTCGGGCTACACCACCTGACAGTGCAACCCAAGCCAAGCTGCTTTCACCAAGCACACACACGCACACCTCAGCAACAATAAGCCCCCTTCTCTATGACAGCGTGTGATGAATGGGGAGCGGAGAGGCCTTTCTTTCTCCCTGCTTCAGGTAGCAGGGTTTCAAGACGAACGCGGTGCTGACCGGAGACGTTGTGAGCAACTGAGATGCAGCACCATTCACACAGCCTGACAGGATTCAGTCAGCAGCCATTGTGCTCTGAATTCTCTCATCTTTGCCAGTCAACATGGGTGCGTGCCAAAAGAGTGTGTCATCCATATGCACTTATTCACTCTTTCAGAACCTCACTGAGATATATCTGACAACATGGGCAAACTTTAAAAGTGGTGGGAGAAACTGAATGTTGTGATTAGAAATGAGTGATGTCCGAGTGATAACAGCAAGAGTTTTTTTTTTTAGCTCATAAATAACCGCTGGACTCTCTTCTTATCATCCCTGATTAATGATACAGAGCAAATCTTTACTGCAGTCTAAGTATTTTCTCCTTACTCTATTTCTTTCTCCTTACTGTCTGAGTGAGATCTTAATTATAAAGAAGAAATCACAAGTGTTGGGTATTCCTAATTAGATTAAGCTAAATGGTTTTTTCGTCTTTTCTCTTTACCTTTCGTTCTTCCAACCTTCTTTTAATCTAAGTCCCACCTGTAGCCACAATCCACAAGCGTGCACCCTAAGACAGCGGTTCACAAACAACCAGGGACCTCTTCCAAAAAAAAAAAAAAACTTTCCTTGGAGCCTCTTATATCATATATCATTATAATCCCAGCACAGGTTTCTTTTATTACCATTATGTAACTGTTCAGACATTAGATACACAGGCAAATATGAACGATTACATTTATTTCTTGGAGCCATCCCAACCCGGTTACACTGCATCAAAAAATGTGGATTCCAAACAGTTCGTATGATAGAAACCTCATTTAAATTGAAGCTGACATTGTTTATATTTGTCTTGCGTTCTTGCACTTAGTCAACTCCAGTAACCAGCTGGGCGTATACTGACTTAGTCGCTGATCATGGTCCAGGTCAATTTGAAGAAAAAAAAAAAACTCACTGATCCCCAGGCTATGCATTATGGATCCCTGTGGGTTATTTTCTACTGAGAGCCATGTACCTTAAGGCAGTGGTTCTCCAACTTTTTGTAGCCCCTTTAACTGTAAAATAAATTCCACAGACACCTTCAGTATGGATTTATTTCTTGAACATTATAGAGCCAATTCAAAGCCAGTTGATTCCTGAACTTTCCTCTGATAGAAGACATTTGGTCTGAGTCGACTTTGGTGCTTGGACCCCTAAATATAATAACTTTATATGGGTTATGATTTCCAATAAAAACATAATAATAATAATAATAATCACGGACCCCCTCTGGCTATGCTGTATGGACCCCTCGGGGTCCCTGGCCCCCACTTTGAGAGCCACTGCCCTAAGGAGTGCGTTCAGAGCGCACTGATGAGACGCGCGCGCACTCACCGGCTCGATCCCGCGCCGCGCTCTCGGACCCCCTGCCTCCACCGCGCGCGCGATTCAGAGCCGCTTCATCCGCGGGTTCTTCTCCGGGATCCTCCGCCATGTGGGGATACACAATCTCCGTAGCGTCGTTCTTTATAGCAGCACCGCTCTTCATCAGAAAGCACAACAGAAACAAGAGGTTGCGCGAGTCATCCTTATGCACGCGCATGGCTCTGGGGAAAAGGAATGCAGCCGCGCGTTTGGACAAGATGCCAGTGATGAGGATGAGGATGAGGATGAAGAGGATGAAGCTGCAGTCTCGGCTCGAGTTGACCGTTTCTCCGTCATGTCTTGGACTTTATATACGCGGCAGCTCAGGTGAATAACGGCTCGACGTATTGCTCGCGCGGCCACGCCCACTCGGATTCCGGCATTCCAGGCTTTGAGGTGAATCCAGGCCACGCCCTAAACTGAAATACACAGCACGTCTAAACAAAACGCCACCATGGGATACCGTGTGCGGTTTTGGACGCGTCCGTAACATCTGGCCTGATGTGACTGGGTTATTTGACGTCATCGGTAAAAACTAGGTCATGTTTGGGAGCAGAAAATAGTGAAGTCAAGTAAAATCATGGTGCATGAACACACTACAGATATCCAGCATATCTGGGGGTTAATACTCTCCAAATAGTATTATGGTATTGCACTGAAGTAACTACTAAACACCAGTGCTTGTCTCTTGGGTGGCACCCTTAAGGGAACCTCTTTTGTATTTTTAGTATGTAATTTTCTCCTGGGCAAGTGGATGTAGTGCACAGTGCCTTGTAATTATCAGGATCCAGATGTGCACAGCTGATAGAGACATATCCCAGAAGACTTCAGCTGCTTGTAGCCAAAGGTGGTTTTACCTTCTGACCCAGGACACAGGTTCCTAACCCTGCACATTTTAGTGTTCTCCATCCTCTAACACACATTATTGAATTAATTATTTGGTTCACTACCTGAGTTGTAGTCAGTGTGTTAGAAGAGGGCAAACATTAAAATGTGCAGGACCCATGGGGGTGAATACTTGTGCAATTCATTAATCTTTGTGTCACAATTAAAAGATTTTGCATCTTCAAATGTTAGGCATGTTGTATAAATCAAAGGCTAGATTTCAATTCCAGGGTGTAGCACTATACGTATAATGTGGAAAAGTTCTCCGAATACTTATGCAAGGCATTGTAGATAGGAATGAGCTCTAAAGGTTCATTACATTCAATTTTCCAGAGAAAAGATACATACTAAAGGGACAGAAATAGTCCTAGTGACTATCCAAGCAACCACTTTTTTTTGTCTGAAATAGTAGATCTGTGTGAAGTTTGGTTAAGTTTAATTTGGATGGTGAAAGTTTATTCAACATTTAGTTCATTGATACAGTGCATTTTTTCAATTTAAAAAAAAGCAAATATTATTATTATTATATTAATACCTTACTTCATTCATTCCTTTATCATCAGTAAGTGTTTTATCCTGGTCAGGGTTGAGGTGGATCCGGAGCAACACCGGGAACACTGGGCCTGAGGCAGGAATACACCCTGGATGGGATGTCAGTACATCACAAGTCTATATTAATACTAAGACAGGTTTTAAAAAAAACCTAAAGTGGGTGTGTGGGTAAAACACTAAAGACGATGGATCTTTGCCAACTCCTTAAAATAGATTTAGAACAAATTGTACAACGTATTGAAACATGCAGAAGCTCCCCTCAATGTGAACTTTGCCTTTTCAAGTGAAAGAGAATGCAGTAGCACACACACCCACTGCCGGTCTGACTTCCAGTGCAAAAGAACAAGCCTCCTGGCTAAATGCGACCTGAGAGCAAGCACATCTCTGTGGATTACTTAAAGAATGTCGGCTTACGACACACCAGGAAGCACTATTAAGGGATTAGGAGAAATATGTACATTATATAGTTCAGGAAAACTGTTAAAGGGAGCTCAGTAAAGGCAGTAACACAGCACATTTACTTTTAATTCTAATTCTAGCATTTTTTTTTTTAAATAAAAAGGCTCATGTAAAATGCTGCCTGAGAAAATCTAAGCGGTAGATGAATGAATAAGAAAAGGGTGTGCACTGTCTATGACTCTTTAATCCACCTGTCTTTAGTAAAGCACTTATTTGGAATCCCATTAGGATCTTCGAGCTTTAGAGGCAGTTATTAAGCCCTAAAATACAGAGATTTTGATGTGCCTTTTTAACTTACGACACCAGGAGTAATTCGCCTGTAATAAAACTAAAAGTGATACCTAGAAGAGTGAAGCAATATTCACTGACAAAATCTTTTGAACATTAATTCTAACATTTTAGGTTAAACAATCCATGAGCTCATTTAAAATGCTGTATTAGAAAAGCTAAGTAATGAATAGATGCAAATGAATAAGAAAACTGTGTGCACTGTTTGTACATAAAGCTTTCACATAAAGCCATCCAATTCCAAGTCCTAAACGTTTAAAGATTTAGGTATTTGTTTAATATTTATTTAATATTTAATTGTCATTCTGTGCCTGCAACCAAGCAACTCCAAATATTCAGAAACCTATGACTGGCACTGTATCTGCAATGTACATTGGAGACGAATAGGATAACATGGGACCTCCTCATTTAGTTCATGCCCTACCTATAATAGAGTCCAACACATTCTCTTGTAATGCCATATTCAGATCCTTTTCCCAGAGTGACTATAAAGGCACAGTAGAATCAGGCTCGTTTTGCTGATTTTTAATAAGCCTTGAAATTGCTCCCTTTAACAAGACACTTCAAGAGCAAGAAGAGGAATTCAGACATACTCTTCAGGTCTGAGCAATATAAAAGTCGAATATAAAAGTAACACAAGATATAGGAAAGTTTAAAACTTTCCTGGAGCTCCTCAAAAGTGGCAAATGTTCCACTGATAAATGCCTGACATCTTAGATAGGCCACGGTCTTTCCAGTGTCCAAAGCCCCTCTTACTTAAAGAAGGAGAAAATAAGAAATTCAGGGCAATAGGAGCTAAAATGGAAAGATGTCTAAGATTAAGAGGTAAACTTACTTGAGACCAGATTTTCAATGAATGACTAACAGCTGGACTGTCAGAAACTTTCTGCAGGGTAAAAGGGACATGCAAGTGAAAAGAAACAGGCTTAATGGAAGCAGCCTCAGTTTGGACGCTGCTTAGCACGCCCTGTGTGTTCCTCTGCACACACACACAGCATGACCAATCTAATAATCCTATAGTATTAGCAGCCCAATCTTAGGCTTAAAAAAAAATCGGCAAGGAGTGTATGTTCAGCGAAATGTGACTTCTTTGGTATTTGGGCACATTCTCGTGAAGAACACACTGTGACTGCTTTGCATTTGTTTTTATTTTCCTGAGGGTCAAAATGAGTGGAAAAAAACCACAATGTGTGAGGTCCAGCATGGATTTATTTCCTTGGAGAACATTTTACAGGGCAAACTTCTCACAAGAACACGCTAAACTCATTTGACAGTAAGGATGCTGCATCTGAATCAAATTTAGCTGGGGTTTTCTATGATTCAGTATATGATGTATGATTGTGTGCATGTTTTTCCCATTTTTTTTATTATAGTGATTCACTGTATAATATAATCACTGTATCAGATAATAGCACAACGATTGGTTATGAGAGAATGATAGGATGGAAGAAATTAATATAGAAACACTGGTGTTAGGGTAAAATCTATATACTGTACGTATATCATAATGTTTGTAAGAGTGGTGACGATCAACTAGTATTTGAGGGAAATGTGCACCCTCTTGTGGCAATAACATCTCATTGTGAATGAATCCCCATATACCTCAAAAAAAAACTTGCAGTAATTTTGTGTAAACTGTAAGTATGCAACTGAATACGAATACATTATTCATTATGAACAGATAATGTGTTCTAAACAGATACAGATATGAATAGGAGGTGCACTTTTTTTTAGAAAGCTTGCCAAAAAGGTTCACAGGACAACAAAAACTATGTGAACAGGAGGCTTTTTTACATTCATGTGGGTGCCAGTGGGTCAGTTACCATGGACAGACTTTCATTCATTCATCCTTAGTAACTGCCTGGTCAGGATTATTGTGGTTTAAATTTGGATGCTAGTTTGTTTATACTTTGGAAAATAGCACAAAATAAATTTGTTAGAATATATCACAGGCAGGTATAAACAAAAATGCTAACTGGGTAAGTAGGATTAAAAAAGAAACAGTCCTGTGCATATGTCTAGTTGACAGCAATTATGGACTCAAGTGATGTAGCTGAGGCTGAGGAACTGTCAGGGCCATAATTCACAAACCATGCTGACAGTGCTTCTGGGTTTTTTCCAGTGTTTTCCAGTGTTTCTTGAGGGATGTAAACACCCCTTCCCCAGGCCACGCCTACTTCAGGGTTAAATAAAAAACAAATACAGGTACAGACAACTGGAGCACGAACAGACACAGATTCAGATACAGACACAGATATGAATATTTAGAGCACAATACAGATACAGATTCAGATACAGACACAGATATGAATATTTGGAGCACAATACAGATACAGATTCAGATGCAGATACAATTACAGATACAGAAATGTTTATTTGGAGCACTGAACAGATACAGGTAGTGGCATTGCTCTTATTCAGGTCCCACTCTGGGTTTAATAGTCCACTTACCCATCAGAAATCTGCTCTCAGTCTTAATAGTCAAGTTGCTCACTCTAGATTGTCTTACTTTGAACACACACAACTTTGTTACCAGGTGCATGGTGTGTGTCTTGGCAACAGGTTGGCGGTGTGAGACATGGAGACATGCAGCAAGGTAGCTTTCGATCTACTTTTAATAACCTTTTTTTAGTCAGTGTTTTGGATTTCATTTAAATTTGACATGTCAGTTTCATATTTTGCAGGAAAATAGTGACCCTTTGCACAGCTTTAAAATTGGCCATGTGAGTGAACTTTATCTTGCAAGAAGGTAATACTTCTGTCAGATTTGTATGTTTTTGAAAACCTTGACAGTATGCACTCTTAAAAAAAACAAAACACTTACAATCTAGTATGCTGAAAGCATAACGATTATACATAGAAGTAGAAATGTTAACCATCCAAACAACCCTGGAGAAACCCTAATTTCTAAGGTCATGTCTAGGTTAAACATTGAACATCAGTAGAATATTAGCTTAAACTTTTTAATATTGTTTTATTCTTCTTGCAGGCAGCTCACAGATGTTCCAGATTTGTCCAGATTCACCCAGCTGAGATACATCTGGCTTAATAATAACAGGGTGGGGTTCATGATATTCATAATAATGTCTATAATTCACTTGAACTAATAGAATTAGATTCCTCACCACACATGTCATGTTTTTGTATAAAGATACTTTTCCTGAAGGGCTTTAAAATCTGATTTCTGTCCTCCCAGATAAAGCATATTCATGGCCCTCTATTTCACTGCTGTTTAGCAGAGCTGTACCTCCAGAACAATGAGATTACCTCAATCGCAGGTATTTCTCAAGCACACCATTATACATGTGAATGCCCTGGTTCCCTGTCCAGGGTCTCTGGTTTGATCCTGAGCTCAGTTAGGTATCTGTGTGGAATTTTGCATGTTTTCCTATGTCTGTTTGGGTTTTCTCCAGGTTTTCCAGTTTCCTTCTACTATCCAAATACACAGAGCTCAGTGGCTTGGCTACACTAAATTGGCCCTAGGTGTGTGTGTGTTTGTGCGCGTGCGTGCATGATGCCCTGTGATGGACAGGCTGGATGAGCAGGGTGTATGGCCTCATGCCCAGTGTTCCCAGGATAGATTCCAGATCCACCACAACCAGTATAAAGTGCTTACTGAAGATGAATGAATGTTTCTTGTAGTATCATCATTTCACTCAGAATTTTTATTATGTACATTCTTCACCGTAGTCCATCTGATGATAATCTGTCAGCTCTAGTCCATCTATAATGTTAAGGCCCCATCATAGGATCAGCTCATTATTTGGGTGGTGGATCGTTCTCAGCACAGCAGAGACACTGACATGTATGAGTGTATAAGCCACAGCAGTGTTAATGAGGGTTTTTATTTCTTTATTTATTTTACTTTGTGCATATACTGGATGGATGGTCCTACCTCATTTTCTACCTTCATCAAGCTCATCATTTCCTCACCACAGTCTGTGGTAGTGTGTTAATCTTCTATTAGCCACTGATCTGTTGGTTTCTGATCACAGCACTGTACCTAAAGAACAGTCAGCTAGCAAAGTGTATAAGTTTGTATCTATCTATCTATCTATCTATCTATCTATCTATCTATCTATCTATCTATCTATCTATCTATCTATCTATCTAT
>CM075016.1:15976713-16028630 GCA_037576675.1 Pangasius sanitwongsei | reverse complement strand
AAGGAGCTGGTTAAGATTGTAGATGTAGGTCAGTGTGATGGTGGACACTGTTTGTGTGTGTGTGTGTGTGTGTGTGTATGTATGTATTAAACACATACACACATGTTTAACAGTACATCCAATTATCACTATGACTGACAAGCCAAACAAGCCTTTGTTTCAATGCTGTCTTATTCCTTATAGTTTATTAAGCTGATAATGGAGCACTGGCTAAAGGTGTCAACAACAGGTTGCTACCTAGCTGGGATAGCTAACTGGCTAATTCCTAATCTCACTGTTGGTTATTTGATTAAACACTGAAAGCATTCTATCAATTAGTTAACAAACTGCAGCACGTTTTAATAACTATTCGTGTCAAACAAACCAATTTAGCACCAAATATCATATCTCTGACTAACAACGTTATTAGCATGCAATCAATTAAAATTAAGTTAGCTGCCTAGCATGCTAACCGTTAGCTAGCTGTTACCTGCAGCAATAACCTCCAGTAGCTCCTTTTCAGTGTCGGTTAAATCTCCCTTCTTTATTACAGACATAATGAAATAAAGCTAAATCAGACTTTTTAAATCTGAAAATCCCAAATAAATAACTTTGCTGTAGTGACGTTAAAGGTCTGCAGTCGGCATCAAACAACATGCATGAAGTGCAGCTGCAGCGTGCGGGATTTACCAAAGCTGTCAAGTGGGCTGTACCATGTGTACACTACGGAGGGGTGTATCGCCGGAATTTCCGCTGTAAATAACCAATTGTAGCTTTCACTGGTGTTACGTTTTGTATAAACATATGTTAGAAAGTGATACTTATTTGTAATATAAATTTGGTTGCTCCATAAAAAGTAGACTAAGTAATATTATAAAATAGCTATGCAGTGGAGATCCCTTTCACAGTGGTTTAGGCCACGAAAGTCTAGAAAATTCATCTCAGACTCACAAATTTATCAGCGGAAAATCTTTTCTCTTTTCGCTCCATAAAGACACATTATTTAAGTATATAATTGTTCATTATACTGGGATTATACGGGCATTGCTTTAATGGATTACATAAAAAAACTACATTAAAAATGTAAATGTTAAACATTTAAAATGCACTATAAGTTTAGTACATCCTCTAATTAAAAACCTCATCAGTTCTTTATACACTCAGATTTAAAAAAAAAAAAAAAACTTTATTTATTTATTTATTTATTTATTTATTTATTTATAATTGCAGTAATCCAGTTATTAAGCGTTATTAATCTCAGCTAGATTTTATTATCTAAATCTAACATATGAGCAACATAGCCTATTGTTTTATTAATAACGTCATTTCGACTGAAAATGATTGACAGAAAGCCCCGCCCACAATGCGACACCTTTTGGACTAAGGTCCTTATTTGCATAACGTTGAGGAAGTGACCAATCATCACGCTCCGTGTGCGCAGGCGCGTCATTAGGAACGCGCAGTAACTTACCTTTCACGCTTCTCCGCCCTCTTTACCTGGAGGAACAGCAGCTGAACAGAAACAGCAGAAATAAACTTTTAAAAATGGCGTGTGGTGGATTTGTTTGTTCGAAATACACTCTTTGCGCGTTGAACATTCTTTATATGGTAAGTATTAATGCGCAAATAGCAGGCTTTTCGGGAAAGATGCGTTGTTTGCTTGTATTGAATGTTAAAGGCATTCAGGTTTATAGCAGGTGTCTGAAAATGGACTTTATACGTGTTTGTGATTGATCTTTAGACTTGCCATGTCTTGATGATGATGATGACTTGATGATGATGATGATTATTATTTATGCCAGCCTATGTATTCATGCCTATTTAATGTACAGATGTTAATGATAAATAATAAACAAAAAAATAATAATAAAAAAAAAATAATAATAAACAGTTATGGCTTGGCTGAAGGAAGTTGTAGAAGGTTAAAGCAGTTGTTTTATGGCATCCTTCAGCACAGGCAAACAATTTGCCTTATTTCCTCTTACAGTAATTGGTATATTGTATTATTTTTGAATTTTTATTCTGTTTTTAATCATATTTTCTTCTTTTTTTTCTTGTGCTGTGTAGTGTGTGTGTGTGTGTGTGTGTGTGTGTGTTGTATATTTTGTGCCTTATAATGTTAGGTGTTATTTCACCAGAAGCATTTCAATGTACATATGTCTTGACATAATGTACAAATGATAAATAAACCATGACCTGACTACTACCACTACTACTACTATTAATAATAATAATAATAATAATAATAATAATAATAATAATAATAATAATCAAAGTGATGGTGTCTCTGTAACTCTTTGCAGTTGGTGAGTTTGCTCTTAATAGCAGGGGCAGCCTGGGGCAAATGGGTCGATCTGGTCTCCAGCTTTCGTGTGGTCGCTGCCATCATCACAGTGGGTGTCTTTCTCTTCTTCGTAGCAATGCTGGGTCTGTGTGGAGCTATGAAGCATCACCAAGTCCTCTTGTTCTTTGTATCCTTCAGAGTCTGCTAATTCTTAAAGGATTTTTACTTTACTGTCTTCATCTTTTATCACACACCCTTATAAAAACTTCACATGCGTTCATATTAAGTCTTTCACAGTGTTAGTTAATGGTATCCAATTCTGTGTGAATATCCTTAACTGTAGACAGTACATGTTCATCCTTTTCATGGTGTTCATTGTGCAGTTCTCAGTGTCATGCGCAAGCCTGGTCATCAATAAGGAACAACAGGTAAACAGATGGCTGCATTACTTCTTCCAGCTATCTCGATATGTTTCTTTGTGGGACTGGTTTGATATAGCTCTACCTTCGACATTTCCACATCTTCGGTGTTAAAAGTGCTTTACAAGGTCTCTTCTCCTGCAGGAATTACTCCTGGAGATCGGATGGAATAAGTCTGAGGCCGTGCAGCGCGATTTGGAGAGATCATTGGACTGCTGTGATTTCTCTGAGGTCAACTACGATGGAACATGTGAAGCTGTAGGTGTAGCCTGGTTTCATTACCAAAGTCAGCTTGAGGAAGCTGCTGCCATAATGTGCATCATTGTGAAATTATTTACATTTTTGGATATTTGTGCCTAAAATGTTATTTTACATGAAATAAGTTTGCTTATCGTAGAGTGTAAGTTCACGTATACGTACATTGTATCAAATGATTTAGTGAGGAATAAAGCGGGACAGGGACATCATTAACGACGTAGTAGTGTGATGCGGCGTAATCGGACATGAACTGCAAAGTTGATTATTTTCCAAGAGCAGAACATTTTTTTTTTTCTCTTTACCACAGCAGCTTGCCAGTGTTTACAGTGTTTTATTTATTAACAAATGATACAGTGTACATTTTGTCCATTTACAGTTATGTTAAATGAAACAAGTTAGCTCCTGTTATCGCTTAGGTTACAGCAGCCATTCCCTCACTAGCCTCTCTTTTTCTCTCTATTAAAATTAGTAAGACAAAAAAGGTTGTTCCTGAAAAACCTCAAAGCATAAACTCCTGTACTGAAGAATTTATCACTGACTGTACCAAAGTGCTGACGCTCCTTCCTAAAAGGACACTGTGTATATGTATTAGATCAAGCACATTAATACAAACTTCGCAGCTGAAACTGTCAGAGCTGCTGTTACAGAAAAATTAATCAACCTTCTAACCAATCAGAATTGAGAATTCAGCAGCACTGTGTTATAATACTTTTTTTTCTCTCTCTCTCTTTGCCTACAGAGTTGTTTTGGAGCTCACAATTGCAAGCCTTGTTCAGTAGAAATTCAGGAGTATGCTGATGATGTACTGCACTTTGTGGGAGGAGTGAGTTTATTCTTCAGTTTCACAGAGGTGAGTCACAGCATTTCTCAGTTATTCTGTGTTCATGGCCTTTCAATAACGGGTTTCAGTTTACATACTTATTACTGTACCACATTTGTATTGCTTTTTCATTTATCAAGTGTTCTTTGAATAGTATAGAGAAACAATAAAGGAAAATCAGTAAAAGGGATTTTGGCACTGTGGGTGGAAATAATAGTGATTGTACAACTGCACTTTTATTTATCATATTTTGCCTCTTTGTTTATTATAATTTTCTAACCACATTATATTTTATGCTTTATTTATACCATATATTTATTTTTGTCATTTCAGATCCTGGGTGTTTGGCTAACATACAGATATAGGAATCAAAAAGACCCTCGTTTAAATCCTCGTGCATTCCTTTAAGAAGGTTCTTATTTTCAGTTTATACATGTCATAGTTAAGATGCTGCTCAATATTTATAATCACAGAGCAAATTGCTGTTTTACTGTGATTGACTCCTAACATTTCCTCCTTGACTCCTGATATTTTACCTGAAGAATCACAACAAAATCTTTTGTGTTCACTTTTTAGCGTGGCTAAACTGAATACTGTGCATTATTTTTAATTGAAACAGCTATTGTTTTAGCATTAGACTTTCATTATTGTGTTGGAAATGTAACTCGTAATTAATGTGCTTAAGTGTTTAAATGAAAACTATTTTTAAATAGTCATAAGGCATACCAGTGAATTGGTTTAGATCAACTAGCTAAAAACAATCACAACAATAATTACAGACTGAACTGACTTGATAAACCAGTGAAACACCAAACTAATAATAACCGATAAAGAAAGTACAGTAAGACGGACTGGACTTTGTGAAGTCTAAAACTCAACACTTTATTGCTTTGTAAACTAAAACCACATGGAAAAACAAGTTTTTGTGGAGTTTTTTTTTTTCTCTCCTTTTTTTTTCCCTTTTGTGATAATTGAAAGTGGAAACTGCTCATTACCTTCTCATTGTCATACTTCCTCAACTTTTGTTTGGCCAAGTTAGCACACAGGTATTTGACCTCAGCCCAGAGACACACCATCGTTGGCCACGTGGTTGCACTCTGAACAGGATATGAGCAGGAACTGCTACGTCATTTATTTGGATACGGCTGAGCCATTGCGCGGAGATCTTACCCAACCAGATAAACACAGATGATTGCTCAATGTGTCTACAGTGCTTTGTATCAAGTACTCTGTATTACCCACATGAAGGAGGAAATGAACTTTTTCTAGGTAGAACTACAGGAATGCATAATAGGCTGTGGGGAAAAAAAAAAAAAACCCTCACACAATTAATTATGAGTTGTGATACATGTAGACTGTCACCTGCTGTTTAAAATACATTAGCTTTCTGTAATGTCATAGCAGGTTGCACACATTGTTTAACTGTGGTTTTAAAATGTGTACAATAGTCATGTTTACCTGTATAGTATTATACCAAATGTAGTGACCACTCTGAACATAAAAGCCCCATAATGTCTTACAAATATATTCTTCAGTTACTTTGTGTATATCTGTCACTTCGGAATTACACTCATTTTGAACAATAACTCTTCTGACCCCTATTTTTTTTTATTTTTTTTTATTGTTTCATCTGAACAGTATAATCTCAGTGACGCCAAATGATTTTATTCACACTTTTTTACTATAATAGATCAAGAACAGAAGCAGCTGTTCTTGATCTATTATAGTAAACTATACACTGTATATAATAAAAATTGTTTTAGGTGTACACTAAACAATCCATGTGAATCCATTTATTTCTGTAAAGCTGCTTTGTGACAATGTCCATTGTTAAAAGCGCTATACAAATAAAGCTGAATTGAATTGAATACACTATATGGCCAAACTTATGTGGACACCTGACCTTCATACCCATATGTGGGCCTTCCCAGAACTGTTGGTGCAAAGCTGGAAGCTCAGAACTGTACAGAATGTCTTTGTATGCTGTAGCATTAAGGTTTCCCTTCACTGGAACTAAGAGGCTCAAACCTGTTCCAGCACGACAATGCTGCTATACACAAAGTGAGGTTTATGAAGACATGGTTCAACAAGGTTGGTGTGGAAGAACTCGAGTGTCCTGCACAGAGCCCTGACCTCAACCCACTGAACACTTTTGGGATGAAATGGAACGCCTACTGCACACCAGTGCTTGACCTCACTAATGCTCTTATAGCTGAATGAGCGAAATCTCCACAGCCACGCTCCAAAACCTAGTGGAAAGCCTTCCCAGAAGAGTGGAGCTTATTATAACAGCAAAGCGGTACTAAATCTGGAATGGGATGTTCAACAATCACATATGGGTATGATGGTCACGTGTCCACATACGTTTAGCCATATGGTGTATATTTTTTTTTAGATTTCTTTCTCTCATATTTTCTTGCATATTTTTTATTTATTTATTTTTTTTTTTTACAGACCACAGATAAAATAATCCCCAAGTCAAAAATATATTCTTTCACCACAGATATTTTCACACTTTAAACTGCATAAAATTGGCAAATGAATGGCAACTTTATGTCGCAAAGCCGTTTAATTTTAGGCATTTTACATTCAGAATGTCAAAATTCAATGTTACTTTTTTTTTTCTCTGAATTACACAGCAGGCAAGCTGGAAAGTAAAAAGAGAAAAAAAAAATATCTGGGGGGCAATTCCAGCGTTACAGATTTGACATCTGAACTGATGTTGACTTCATATCAGTGAGAATGTACATCTTATTGTGATCATAGATGTAAATCCTACTGCTGAATATTAGTCTAAAAAATATAAAGCAGTTTTTCAGGGTGATGAGTTTTTGTTGAAGATGCAATACATTTAACAAACACTGCAGGGAAATTGTACATATATTAAAAAGGCTTGAATAAACACAATAATTATAGTCTTAAAAATATTTGTTGATTTGGTATATACATGTTACTAAAGTAAAGCATGTGCCATGGATGGGACAGGTTTGAATTAGCCCTTCACAGACTACAGAGATCAGATGGATGCATGGTTAACTGTATGAAACAAAGAAAATGAAGAATAAAGAATCAGAATCTCCTCCAGCCTGAATTTAAGCTCAGCCTTATTGAGCACATTAAACAGGGAAAAAAATAAGTTAAATATTTAACGGGTTTTCAATCCCTCTCATTATTTAATGGACATATTGCCTTCAAACAGAACTGGTCATTTTAGACCTTTTATCCCCGCACTTTTATCCCCTTGCGCTCCGAGGTTCCCAACAACCCCAAGGTTACCACTTGCATGGAATTATCTTTGTAACAGTATCACTTTTTTAATACTTTAAGAGATTAAACATGGGAGCAAGGTATGCTAAGTTATAAAAGTTATACTCAGTGTTACTAAATGATAGTTATATAAACAGACACTGATCATGATCTTGGCACATGGAGAAGGTAAGGAGTCGTTTATGCGCGGACAATGAAGAAGTATTTTTAATTAGCTTTCTGCCAAGACAGAATCTATGAAATGCACCTGTCATGACATTGCCTTGCCTCAGGACTCAGAGCTGACATACACACTGTGGCTTTTGTTACATGTCTGACATTATCTTCCTCCTTGTTTTCTTTCCAAGTTCCAGCTGTGCATCCTTTTCACAAACAGGAGCAAAATGGTCATAGACCAGTTCTTGGACAATCCATAATGCAGTCTTGTCTGATAATTTAATACTAGAGTCATAAGCAGTAAGACAGCATAAAATCTTCTGATAGTTTCAAAATTGTAGATCTTGTTTAAACTCAAATAATTAAAAAGAAACCAGAAAGAGCATACACATGCAGCAGAGGAAGGAGGGCCATGGAGCAGACATTTATGCTGGTTATGAGTCTGGTGAGAAGACCGTGTTTGTGTTGGGAAACCTTCTAGAGCTGAAATTGGGGTCCTCTCTTACTCGTTGTTTGATGTCATTTTTCACCTAAGAATGTAAAGAATAAACGATTAAACAGATGCTTCTGTTTCAATCAAATGCTACAAATTAAGCAGTCTGTTAACACCAAATCTGCAACAAAATATGAAAATAATTTAGAGTTATTATGAATCAACATCATTCCAGTGAATAGAATCTTAATAAAAATAGAATCCATCTGAGGCAAGTGGCAGCCGAGTTTCAGAGAATGCAGAAGGAAATTAACATTTTACGTTTTCAGAATTCTATTCTTGTCATTTTGCTTAAAAAAAAAAATCAATCAATCAATCAATCAAATCAAATTTTGCATTTGCTAAGAACTAAAAACACTCCACATACAAATGCACAGTATTACTGTTCAGCACAATATCTGGATTGATAATCTTATCAATTCAGAAAAATATTGAAGAACTTTACATTTACAGGAAAAGACTTGTGATCAAAATGAATCATTGATGTAAACAAATGTAAACAGACCAAAACAAAATATACAGAGACGTGGATCTGTTTTCCTTCCTCTCTCTGAAGACACTAATCTACCTTGACAAGTAGTTCCATTACTATACATTACTATCTATTACTATACCTGTTGTGCGTATGCCTCCTGTAGTTCTGGTCTCTCAAGATCTTCCTGTAAGGCACTGGGTGACGTGACAGGTGTGACACCAACTGATTTTGCTGCTTGGCTCACTGCTTCAGAGAGTGAGAGTTTGGGACCGTCACTCTGTGCTGTCTGTTGATCACACACGAAAACATACACTATTTTTAGGGAAACACTAAGAGTCTATGTATATTTCTGTTGTTTTTTTTTTTCTTTTTAAACCAAGGACATACAAAAAAAAATAGCGTAATTTACCGAATTTGGTGTGTATGTGCACGCGAGCGTAAAAAGGGGACTGTGTGTTATATTAAAAATAATGAAAAAAACATGTTACCTTTCTGCGCTTTGCAGGCATCCCTTGCAGATATGCATCAGATAGCGGAGGCTGGGCCTTCATCTTCCTCTGGCTGTTTATATCCTGTCTAATGATGGGCACCCACTCCTGCAACAGAATGAGGTAAAGCATTTGTTATGCTATTTACCACACAAACAGTATGGAGTCTTTGCCGAATGAATAAGGAGCAGAACGGAAGGCTTACAGGAGGTAAAGCAGCTGCCCAGGCCTCAGCTTCTTCTCCAGGCTCCTCTCCACCTGCTGCTTCCCCCGTCTCTCCAGCTGAACCTCCAACTGCCCCTTCCTCCTGGGAGCTTACCATGGCCTCCTCTGCTGTGGTAGCTGGAGTGGGTGAGAGAGTGTCATCCATCTGAGGATGAGACAGAGGTTACAGCTTAGATTTCAAATAATCAGAGTCCATACAGTGATCATATTGTACAGTATTGTGCACAGACACACCTAAAGTAATTCTGGAAAGCCAACCGTTTCTCCATCTGTATAAATATACATACCTCCATAGGATGACTTTCTGACTCATGTGCCTCTCTTGCTTCTTCACCCTAACATGAAATTTCATTTTCAGATGTTATTGATTAACAAGAATCAAACATTGCTTAAATCAATGGTGCATAGCTGTTTCTCATGATTATTTTTTTAATTAACATTTGTCATATGGGAATATATTGCACTAGAAACTCTAATAATGTTAATGCTGTAAAACAGAAATGTATTATAATACTTGAATTAAAATTTCTAACTACTGTATAGCATGTTTGGTATACCACATACGACATTCCATTTTACACAGAAGTCCTGACGCTTCAGGATATCAGGATTGTGTGCATGTACAAGTACAAATGTTTGTGTATTGGCGCGATAAGACACTCTCACCTGAGTGTGGACAATGTAATGCAGGATTTGCTCCTCTGTGACTGGGATGTGCTCCAGAATGACCTGCAGTCTCATAGTCATCATACTGGTCAACCAGTTCACTACACTAGGGTTCACCTCTGCTGACATGGTCCTCTGGAGAGGAATAGAGTGAGATACAGTGGGAAGGTGCTTAGAACATAATCAGGAGGAAGTATACTGTTTGTGGAAGAGAGACTTCATAGTTAGAGTACTGACAATGCGGTTGTTGATGACTGCAGTAAGGGCAGCCTGCTCTCCTCTCAGGCAGTACAGATTGAGGGCCAAACACTCAAAAAGTGCACGGTTACACAGCTGCAGCAAGTGCGGTCCAAACGTGTGATCTAATAAGAGTTTAAACATAACCAACACATCAGCATACATACTTTGGGTTATATATCACAGCAAAGGATCTGCATTCAAAAAATTTTGGGCCCTCAAGCAAGTCCTTAACCCTCAACTGCTCTGTTTTCTGCTTGGATTATATTCTGCCCTACAAATCACTTTGGATAAAAGAATCTGCCGAATGAATAAGTGTATATATACACACTACGCTAAATATTTTGGTTTAAGAATGGGCAATGTCAGTGTGGATGCAGGCTTTGGCGATAACCAAGCAGAAGCATTCTTGATTTTTCTGTGTAGCTGGGGGAGAAAAAAAAAAAAAGTTTTAAAATTCTGCTTTTCAGTGTTAGATTCTTGGTGATCTCTCTGCATTCTAGCTTGCTTATAAGTGTATCTTTGGCTTTTGTGAAGATCATCTGTGAGGCATTTTCAATGTACAAGTTCTAGGATGACTCAGGTAGAAGGAAAGTGGAGCCATACATTTTTCATCTTATCCAGCTGTAGTTTTTTTTAAACATTTGCAGCTTTAAGTCTGTTTCATTTGAATTGGCTTGTTTAAGTGAACTGTATAAATAATGTACATAATGCTCCAGAAGTGAACTGTATAAATAATGTACATAAGTGTTTCTGGACATACCTGTGCACTGAAGAATGTGTGTGGCAATGTCAGTAAGCTGCTGTCTTAGAAAAGATCGGTTTGTCTGAGTGATGTCCACCCCATCCCGTACTGTAACTGATGACTGAGAGATAAAGAGAGAGAGAGAGAGAGATAAGAACAAAGACATGCACAATAAATATTTTAATATTCCATGTATGTACAGTAACATTCAGAACTGGCTTGATTCACTTACGAAACTCTCTGCGATATATTCATCTAGTTCCCCAATTAGATTATCAGCAGCTGCCTTTTGTTGAGAAAAGGACAAGAAAAATAGGCAATAAGGGTGACGTGACATACTGACAGGAATCATTATGAGATGTTGCTAATGAAAGGTGCATAGAAGAAATACAGAGTGTGACGTACTGCTATGTTTGCTTCAGTAGGCTCTCTGCCCTGCAGATAGTGTTCGGAGAAGAACTGGGCTAGCTGGGGCTGGATACGGCTTAGTGGCTGAGACTGACCATGGAGCAGCAGCACCATGTCCACCATGGAGAAGTTCTGGCACACAAGAGTCAACAGGTCGCCAAAGAAACCTACACACAGGCAGACAGTTAGCTTCCTATAAAAAAAAAAAAAAAAACTCAAGTGATATAGTATTTTGTGAACGTAAAACCTATTGACTAGAATCATATTTAACTACTGGACAGTCAGTAAAAGTTTACATAAAACAAGCCTTATTTATAAAATGCTTTAATGAATGCTTTTCGTCATTTAAGCTTGAAATCTGTAGAACGGAGAGGGAAGAATTTGTGATCATGTGGTACTGATGTGTACGAGTCTGATTCCACATGGAGAACACAAACTCTCCATGAAAGTGCAACCAGAATGACTTTTTTTTTTTTTTTTTTAAACTATCGCACCAGTGGTTGAAAAACAACATAAGATGAATACTGTTTAATACATTCTCTCATTTCCATCTACTCCGAAAACCTTAATAGTTGTTGTTTTGAATTTGCATTATATAGCTGTATATTTTAAACGCTTAGTAACGGAATTCAACAACTGCCCTTGGGCTTCGGTTATAAGTGAGCTTTGGGGCAAGAATATTTATATTAGAATACTAGAATATGTATAATCGTTCTTATGCTACTGATGTGATGAACAGAGATTAGGTTCGGAGTGCTGAAGTATTATATAAAAGATTAAACTCAAGAAACAACATGCAGTTTGTCTGTATTATCAAAATCGGAAACCTCTCAACAAATGATAATCTACGTATGAGAGTCAAAAATAATTCTGATACACTTAATTGAGATATATAATGATTGGCTATCATTATCTCAATTATAGAATAAAATCTGATATTTAGTAAACCTGAAATTCAATATTTCAGATGTCCGTTTCCAGACATTCTGCAAGATTATTAGTTAACAAATTTTATTAAACACTCTAAACTTGGCCCAAAAGCAACTACATAAATAAATGCTCATAATGGGCACATGAAGTGCAAACTGTTATTGGACAAACTCTCACCCATGGCTTCTCCTGTGCTGGGGGTGAAAATGTTGCTGGTCTGGGAGAGTCTCTGAATGAACTGAGCAATGCTCTCAGTGTTGTTTTGTGGGGCACCTAGAGAGCCCATCATAGTGGAAAGGACCCCCTGCACTATCCCAGTGAACAGCTCTGTGTTCAGGACTTCCTCAGCTGCAGCACCTTCTGCAGGCTCTGATTGCGGTTCAGCAGTTGGAGGTGTAGGAGTGGGGCCTGATGGTTGAGCTGTGGGGGGCTGAACATGGCTCTGTTGTGAGGCCTGACAAATAGGTATACACAAATTGCCATACAGAAGCCTGAATGCACATTTTAAATCACATTTGGTCCATGATAAAAGATCAAATTATGGCATAGTTTGTGCAGTGGAAGCTCAATAGCTAGGTTTCTTTGCTTGTGGCTAGAAGAGTTCAAGTTCCAGTACTGATAGAAATACAATATAAAATGTACATTTATGAAATCTATGTATGTCTCCCCCCTTAGGTTAGGAGTTTTAGCTTTTCCAATTAATTAAACCTAAATAACAGTGATATTAATGAGCTTCGCTAAAGACTCTGGTGCAATGATTCACAAGCTCCATTCATGTTTTAACTGTTTGGTTGCATCCTGCAGTGGCATATTTACTTATTTGAATCTAACAGTGTAATGTTTAACTGTATAATGTTTATATTCAACATTTAATACATTAACACTTAATTTAATAAGCAGCCTTGTTTTGATGGGATTGTTAGACCCTGACATATTTTACTAGCATGAAGATGTTCTCTGATGAAGACTATAAAGCACTTTTGTGTGTCAATCTGGATAAGATCATCTGCTGAATGCAAGAAATGTAAATTTCACTTGCTTTTTTTTTTTGACGTGGTTGGTCGGCAAATAGTCAGAGAAGATCTACTAACAGCTACGTAGGTAAACATGTTTAATACTGAACTGCTTTCTGACCTGTATGAAGTCAGTGACTCCCTGAATAAAGGCAGGTATTCCTGGCATGGTCACAGTAACAGAAGGATTTGCTCCTGGAGCCTGGCCAGCAGCAGCCACCCCTCCGAGGACAGAGCCTAGAAGCTGGTCCAAGTTGCCCATTAGGGGAGCCCCCTGAGCAGGTGCGGGGGGTGGGCCAGGCTGGGGAGCAGTGCTTGCAGTGGTGCTTGTGGAGTGTGTGGTTCCTGAGGCACTGGTGGTAGATTCAGATGATGGGGGAAAGGTTGAGGATGAGGAAGAGGATGAAGAGGAAGAGGAAGAAGAGGAAGATGAGGTGGAAAATGTGAATGTGTGAGAGGAGGAGGAGGACGAGGAGGAGGTAGTGGCCTCACTGGCTGTAGAAATAAAAAAAGAAGTATTAATGCATACTGCAAAAGTTGTCTCTATTCAGTTTATTCTGAAAGCAGAGAAGTGTACATATTGTAAACATACTCATCTGGCCTGAACCCCCGGTCAAGAGCTGTCCCATCATTCCACTAATCATTTGATTAATAGCAGCTGGATTCATGGGTGTAGCCTTCAAGAAAGAAAGAAATATACACAGAAGAAATTTAACTGGTACGTGAACTATAAACATAAACTAGTAGAATTATTCTATGTTTTAGAGCGTCTTTGATGGTTACTCCATGTTTGTAACTATTCTCTATGATACACTGAATGTTAAGGTGCTAACCTGGCCTGGATGCTGGCCCATCATAGGAGGAACAGCAGTTCGCAGATTGATGGTGGTTCCTCTGGTGGTGAAGGAAGGATTTGCCATGCGGTGAGGAAAGGAAGGCAAGGTGAATACAAACCTAGCTTGATGTGGGTGAGGGGGAAAGGGAGGGGGAATAGGGCCTGTACCAGCTGTGGCAGGGCCTGTACCAACAGGTGTGGGGCCTGTGCCAGTACTGGTGGGGCCTGTGCCTGCAGGGGTGGGACCTGTTTCAGCAGGGGCGGGACCTGTACTGGCAGGGGCGGGACCTGTACCGGCAGGGGCGGGACCTGTACCGGCAGGGGCGGGACCTGTGGCAGGGCTTGGGGTTTGTTGTCCATGTTGACTAGCAGCGGCAGCACTTGCCATGGCCATAGCTTGCTGAGTAACTTGATTTACAATGGCTTGCATGAATTCTGGAGGTAAACCAGGTATCTGTATAGGAGTGGTGCCTGGGAGGGAAATACAGAGAAACATTAAAATCATAAGTAAGACGTAAAGCTGTACTGTTTGCAATCAAACCCTCATTGTGACTACTGGCTAATTAAAAACGTATGCAGCTGTGTGAAAGGTGTTCATCTCTTACCAGGCTGTCCACTACCAGCAGCATTCTGTTGTCCAGGGGCCTGGGCGTTGCTTCCATTATCTGAAACACAAAATTAGATGTATATTTTAAAGTTGCACACGAGCGTGTGTTTGTGACATTAATGCACGTACAGGCAGGCACATATGTGCATGTACATACACAGACCTACATGCCCACTCACACGAAAGACCCACCATCAATGTTAATCTGCATCATCACCACTGGCTCCATGGTTTGATGGCTTATGCGTATCACTCTGGGCCCTGGCTGTCCAGTCTGGTGATTGGCCATACCTGGCTGTGGGGTGGGCGTTTGTCCCTGCCCTTGTTGTTCTGATTGGTCAGCAGGTTGAGGGTGACTATCAGCTTGTGGTCTGCCGTTAGTTGACATGGTCACTGTGGTCCCCAAATTAACCTATAAGAATATATAATCAGGCAAGGTTTCTCCAGATATAAAAAGTAAACTTTCCCTCAATATCTGCATGGATATCTCACTACTGACTTCATTATTAGTATAACACTGATCTGTCTGAACATACAGCATGTTGCAAGTAAAGTTCTGAAAGCTAACCACTACCACAGTGGCCTCAAAATTAATACTGCATGCATTCTGCTTTCAATTTATTTTAGATTTTGTATGAGGTATATGCATATGTAAACAATAAGTAAATAACTTTATACACAGTACTATCTGTCTGTGTAAGATTTATGCTATGGTAGTGATACAAATATGTAAAATATTGTAGTGACATAGTAGCAACGCTCATAAAAAGCAAAGATTTCAAACAGTAGCCCTTTTATCTATTAATTCATTTACTTATCTCAGTGACTATTAGAATCCTGGAAAGGCTTTGCCTCTTGTTTATAAAAGGGACACTTGGTCTTACCTGTATAGGCATGTGATGCACTCCACCTGGTGGCAGAACAGAGGAAGTGTAGTGAGACATGGGCCGGATCACATGCAGGTGACGGGGAGGTGCGCTTGACAGATTACAGCGCAGATCACTCAGGGCAACCAGAGCATTTCCTAAGAGCCGAAGAGCTTCTCCCACCAGGTTTAGAACATGCTGGTCCTCCTCTCTCTCCTGTGTCTGCATAGAAACCATTTCTCTCATTTAATTAATGAAATGAGCAATACAGTTATACAATACTGTTTATCTATGGGAAGTAACTGGCACGGAAATAAGGAATAAAAAAAATATTCCTTTAGCACATCTTTGACCCAATAATAATAATAATAATAATAATAACAATAATAATAATAATAAGATAACTGATAGAGTATGTTTTATATTTTTTGCTCAAATGTTTAATACTGATGTAAGCTCAACCACCATTTTCAGCATGTACTGTGGGTATTCACAGCTATACCAGGGTGTGAAGAGCTCTGATATGAACTACTGATCTAATCATATAGAAAAATATTAAATGGCTATTTGATATACACATGAAACATTCACTGAATAATCTAATAGGCTAATAAATGTGTATCTTTAATTGAATACTAGGTGGCCATGACAGCCACTTGCATACATTATTGTTGTAATCAGCAGTGGTGGCTGCCTCCAGGATGGAGTGAGCTCTCTGGATGAATGGCTGGAGCCTCTCTTCTACTCTTCTCAGCTCTCCTAACATCTCAACCATTTCTGCAGGGCTGGGGTGGCTGATGGGAGCATGAATACACAATTCAAACAACATTACAATGCGTTTTTATTATTTTAGATACCCTTACATGAACTAGAACCAAAAGTCTGGAAAAAACAGCACCCTCAGTTTAGTCTTAGTGCAAGAGCAGATACTTACCAGATCTGAAATAGTAGCAGGCAATTATCAACTCACCCAAAAATTGTCATCAAGTAGGGATGAGCAATATGAGATTTTGCTCATAATAGGGATGAGCAATTACAAATTCTGATTTTTCCTATTTTTAAATAAAAGTATCACTGAACATGTTTAAATGCAACACTACTGTTTCGCTGCCAGTTTGTTCGAAAAACCTAATCGTCAGGTATCATGATATTTTTGTCATATTGCACATCTTCAATTTTAAGTTCATATATCTGAAAGAGTCCTTAAATAGTTTGCTTGTTACTTACTCCACTTTACTGTACATCAGCAGTGAAAATTCATTATAACATTAATTTTCTGATCAAATGATGGACAGAACCACAGGAGGGTGTCGTTGTATGAGGCTTTGTAGGACTTCACAATAACTTCTTTGATAATATGCATAATAAAATATAGGAATTTGTTGCACTAAAAAGAAAGAATTAATACACATTCAATACACTTCTACACTTTTTGCAACCAATAACTTATTAAGAACTATTTCCAGGAATAATTTCTATAGAACAATTTGTGCAATACACACAATTTTCTACATTTTCCAATTTCCAAGTTTTGACCAATTCAGTTTCAGTGTCTATCCTTACTTGGGGCCTGAAGGAGGAGGAGGTGCATTATCAGTCTGAGTGGACGTAGAGGATGATGGAGGTGAGCTGGGTGGAGGGGGGGATGTGTCCATGGGCTGGACAGAAGGAGAAGGTGTAGAGGTGGAGGAAGAAGGAGGCGGTGCAGAATCCTGAGCTGAGGAACCATCCATGGGCTGACCCTATAAGCACAGTAAGGCCAGATATTGAGTGTGTGAATAGTCAGCTATTCTCAAGCGTGCAAACCTACGGGATTTGTTCAACGACATTAATTTAATAACTAGCCCATAATACAAATCGGCAACTAGTTATTCATTCACTGAGCGTGATGCGAAATGTGCTTCAGAGATTCTCAGTACCTCCAGTCTCTGAATCAGGGCAACGGTGTCTCGCAACAAATTTTCAGCCAGGAGCAGCCGCAGCCTGGGCTCACTCTGCAGGGTCTGATCCATATCAACATTCACATTCACTGAGCCATTGTTCTAGCAGAGAAAGATACACACATCATTATGTGTAATACTTTGAACGGAGACTTGTGGTTTTAAATGTTTAAATGGCACTCATACCCCATTACTGCTGCTGACTCGTGTATTCCTAACACCCTCCCCGAGGCCCGCCATTATCTGCTGGATAGACATCTGAGAAAAGACATACGCAAATGACATTAAAATTTCATCAGCATAATTCCATTTCAGCCAGTAAAATGTCTACAGGAAACATGGCTATTTTTTACTCAGGTTATTCACAGGCAGTCATTTTAGCATGTATGACATGGTATGTACTATGTTTTAAAAAAAAAACAAAACAAAAAAAAAAAAAACATCTGACATCTTTACTTTTGACCAATAAAGAAAGCCCTTGTCCATGCCTGAATTTGCTGGGGGTCCATGACGTTCACTGGGAGATTAAGAGTACCAAGCATAACGTAGCTATTAGCATTGCGATCAT
Organism: Pangasius sanitwongsei; assembly: GCA_037576675.1. Classification (NCBI taxonomy): domain Eukaryota; kingdom Metazoa; phylum Chordata; class Actinopteri; order Siluriformes; family Pangasiidae; genus Pangasius; species Pangasius sanitwongsei. The sequence continues at coordinate 16,010,951 of CM075016.1, read as the reverse complement.
GTGTGGCTCCGTGAGGCATGGCCTGAGGAGTAGTGGTGTTTCCGCTCTGTGAGCCTCCTGAAGTCCCGGGTACTCCCCCCGAGCCTGATCCTGACTGAGTTGTCTGGGGTGGGGCTCGCTCCACCAGGTGAATGACTTTACCATTTACATCTGCAAACACAGGAACAGAAACATTCTACTTTCATATCAAATGCCATGATCAAAAGAAAATGAAGATTTGTCCTGAGTAATCAACAGCTATCTGCAAGCTTCAGTGAATCCAATTACAAATACATCTTAAAAACAGCATTATTGTTTGCTATATTATCACAAAAAAAAATCCATTAGTAGAAAGGCCTAATGCTAGAAAGCAAATAAACAACTAGTTAGGTGTGCATTGGAAGCTAAGAAGAGTTTAAAGAGCAAAAGTGCATCCAATATTGCATATTAGTATAGGACTGATATTTGCATCATTCACGGATACATTATTTATACATCATGCAAATATACATGATATTCACTGAGTGAAAAACATTATCTGGAAAAAAATAAAATAATAGCATCTTTACAGGTTGGCATTATATCTATCAATCCTAAGCGCTCCTGTATGCATATCATATTAAAAAAAAGGGTAAATGTAAAAAAAAAAAAAAAAAAAAAAAAAAAAAAGAAATGTGTGCTCCCTGGTTGTCAGGAGTGGTGGGCAATATGCCAAAAATACATTATATGGCCAGAAGTATGTGGACACCTGAGCATCACACCCATATGTGGTTCTTCCTCAAACTGTTGCCACAAAGTTGGAAGCACAAAATTATATAGGATGTCTTTGTAAGATGTAGGATTAAGGTTTCCCTTCACTGGAACTAAGAGGCCCAAACCTGTTCCAGCACGACAATGCCACTGTACACAATGCAAGGTTAACAAAGACATGGTTTGCCAAAGTTGGCGTGGAAGAACTCGAGTGTCCTGCACAGAGCCCTGACCTCAACCCCACTGAACACTTTTGGGATGAACTGGAACACAGACTGCACACCAGGCCTCCTCATGCAACATCAGTGCCTGACCTCACTAATGCTCTTGTGGCTGAATGAACACAAACCTCCACAGCCACACTCCAAATTGTAGTTGAAAGCCTTCCCAGAAGAGTGGAGCTTATTATAACAGTAAAGGAGCACTAAATCTGGATTGAGATTTTTAACAAACACATATGGGTGCGATGGCCAGGTGTCCACAAACTTTTACAAATATGGATCACGAAATTTAGGTTTGCTAAATGTCAGCAAAACAGCAGTGTAGCTTTTATTCTGCAGCTATCAAAGCCCTAGATGTGTGCAAAATTTGGTTCATTCTTGCTGTCAACCTCTGGGACACCCCTTAAGGACAAACTGTACAAAAGAACCGGTTCTAAACAGGCCTGTCAAAGCAAATGTCTGAACACACTTACTGTATTCTGCCAGAGTTTTCTCGTCCTGAAGCACTCGCCCCTGGTAGATCAGCCTCTGTTTGTCAACAGGTATTCCCACTGAGGGAGATATGTGCTCTTTAAACTCCTTCACAGTGATCTAGGGAGTAAAAGGTGTCACTTAATAAGTTGTTTTAAGTTGTTTAACGCATCTAGACGTAAATGTCCAGAAACAAAATTGAAATTCTGATCTATCGTCTCACATTCATCTTTTGATCTCAAAGCCAAATGTCTTTGGTGTATACCGCAAAAAAAAAAAAAAAAAAAAAAAAAAATTAGCCTTGCCATGTCAATACTTTCCAAAGTGAATGAAAGAAGTCTCAACGAAAAAAAGTCAACTCAGAATTTCATTACTCAGAAATTCATTTCATCAAAATAAATCTTGGATGCCACTAAAGACCACATGCTAATTATAGCATGTTTTTCGAATTAGGTTTGAAAACCTGCCCTCTGGTCTGGAACTTTCTTTGAATTTGGACTGGCCTCTTGTCAGCGATTTTACAGACACACACCCCCAACGCCCCTTCACAACCTCATAAATCATTATGAGGAGACGTTGCATATTTATAGACTTATAAACTTGGCTTTCAAGCAGTCGAATGTCCGAGTGTGCTTGAAAGTGATGTCATGACTGAAGCCTTACTAATACTAACTCTAGTTGAACCACCGTAGGTTTTAGGGGTGGAGCTGTGTGTGCATGGGTGCAAATGGAGGCGGATTCAATGAGTAAAAAAGAAAAAGAAAAAAAAAATCATTCAAATCTTATTCAGCTCCACCCATTTAACCAATAGAGACATATTTTTCACTAATCTTACCTACTACACCTTTAACACAAAAAAAAAAAAAGTAGTGCTTTTTATTACTAAAGATTTCAGAGACAGGACGTCCAATTGGACGTTATTTATCTATCTACTCGTGTTTTGAGGTGCTGAGGTTTGGATGAAACCCACTCAAAAATCAAAGGGTCAGTCAAAGAGGCTAATATGAATAATAATAAAAAATAATATGTTTGATGACTGTGATTTTCACCACACACCCTGGCTATGCTTCATGGACCTCTGGAGAAACCACTGGTTTACTGTACAATCTATATTCTGTGTTTATTGTCTGTCGCTGTGTTACTTGTACTCTTGTCTAATATTGTGTAGCACCATTAACATGACGTGTCTGTGATTAGAGGAATGAGGAATAGGAATAGAGAAATAAAGCCTTCTTGACTTGACTTCTTCTGATAAACCAATGTTAAAGAAAGTAGCAGTTAACTCACCTGTGCTCTCACAGCATAGCTTCTGCTCTGAGAGTCCAGAGTTTTCACAGTGACATCTATCATATTGTTTTCTTGCTCCTCCATGCTGCTGCCAGCCACAAGAACAGGAAACTAGATACGAAATATATTAAATTATCGAATTACACACGACTACAGACACACAAAACAACCTGCTTTGCTGAAGTTAACTTTCTGAAGTGAAAGAGGAAAGAGATTTGAAACAGTACAGCTTCTGGCTTCTGTGTAATGAGTTCTGCCATAACATTAGCCATCTTTCCAGAGGTTTCTTGAACTTTCCTCCCACTAACTCCACTCCTTAGCTGGTATTTAGCATACATGCTAAAAGTTAGCTATCATGCCTAACTGCATAGCTAGCTTGCTCGAGCTACAAGGCTACCTAGGAGAATTGCTTTACTAATAAATTAGCTAAACTGTTGTAAACATGTACGTGCAGTTCTGAGTATCCTGTCCATATACGGCTGAAATGACCGTTAACGTTCTTAGCATTAAAAAAAACAACAAGCAAAAACGCTAGCTAGCTAAGTGTTAGGCTAGCTTAGCTAGCAGGGTCCTACCGTGAAAGTCTGTTATATCACTCTCTGGTCGAGGTCGCTGTGTTGACTCTGCTTTTATCAATCTATCTAATTAACACCGTATCCTTTTTAATAGCATCTGTGACCATGACAGTAATACTAACGTCAGATTTCAGACAGCTAGCCAAATTACATAGCTAGCGAACACATACTAGCCTGCATCGAAATGAATAACGTAAGCCACGCCCATTTCCGGTCACGGCTATTTAACTGGCTACGTTCCCAAACCCACGCTACTGTACTAACTACAGCAGAGATGAATGACCTCGCTGATATTCTTTACAAGACAAAATCAGGTAATACAAAACTAGTATCCTGTCAGTATAAGATCTGAGATCCTTCATTAATAAATTATAAACTGTAGTCTTTGGCATGAGAGGAATAAAACACTTCTGGACATGCTGTTATTGGAAACTAATCAGTTTCAGGGTGGGAATGGCCCTCCTCTTCACATCACACCATCACAGTGTTGATTATTTTCCTGTAACAGCATGCCTTGTCATGCTTTATTCCTTAACACAACTTTGCTTGCTGAAAATTTCAGCTTGTTCTGACCAGCTACCAGTAACCATAGTACAGGCCTAGCTGATCAAGTTAGTAATGGGTCAAGTTAGTAGCTGGTCAAGTTGCTAGACCATCTTTGCCAGATGGTAAGTTATTTTCCAGCTTCCTTATTACTTAATTAAATTGATCACTAAATGCTTGAGATTTTCAAGTTGCCTTACTGCTGTATTATTTTCTTAAAAACAATTTGCCTAACATGTAGCATGATGTAGTTTGCTTTCTACCAGCACTTACCAGCTGCCAAAACTGTTTTACTGGTTTGGCCAACCCGGTCTGTGTTTTGGCAGCTGGTAGCTGGTAGCTGGATTTCTCAGCAAAAAAAGTTGTGTTACGGAATAAAGCATGACAAGGCATGCTGTTACAGGAAAATAATCAACACTGGGATGATATGATATGAAGAAGAGGGCCATTCCCACCCTGAAATGGATTATTTTCTAGTAACCGCATGTCCAGAAGTGTTTTATTCCTCTTATGCAAATGACTACAGTTTTTAATTTATTAATGAGGGACATGTCATACTTTGTAACCGTTTACAGTTCCTCCACTACTCTATTTTATCTCTCTTGAAATTAGAAAGGCTAAAAAACAAAAAAGAAACTAAGCAGCTTGTCATATTACTGAGAAATGAGAAATTGGAACGTTAAATAGATATCTCCTTACACAAATCTTCACCATATCACCAGTTATGTGTTTTTCTTTTTAAAGAATGTTTGCAAATGAGTGTTGTTACTATAGAAATGACAACATACTATAACAAGAGCATTAATATAGACTTGTGGTTTGAATTAATCAACCCTACCTGATCAGTTAGAATCAATCATTCAGCAGCACTATGGTTATATGTAGAACATATCAGTAAGTCAGTTTTCATGCAGGCAGTGAAATAGCAACACATCTTTTACCAAAGACGGTTCTATCCAGAAATTAATTTATTTTCTACAACTAAACCTTAAAAGCGGTACCAAAATTTGGACCAACTTCAAAATAGCACACTGAGGTTCAGTGTATGAGTGCTTGTACGTTATCTGGGCACATGTTAGTGAAAGTTTTCCTTCAATTTGTTTGTTAAGTCTGAGAATGAGCTATGGGCTTATGAGCACATCACAGAGGACTTTGCAACATTAAAATGACTATTCATCTTAGAAAACCTTATATATCTAGTGATTAATAAACATTTGATTTATTCTGCAGTATGACATTTATGATTTTTCTGTTGTGCTATTATTGTAAATTATTATAATCAAATACAAAATCAGAGAGCAAGAGAAAACTAATGCTGTACACTGTTTAAAAATCTTTTTGCTCTTTCGTACCATATAAATCATTGAGGCCAAAAAAATGGAATTTGTGCCTGTTTTGGGGTACCCCTGTTCAGCATTGAATTTATTTGTGATCTCACACTCCACAGTAGTGGTTAAAGGCTCATATGAAAGTATACATTCAGAGCTTTAAGAATTTGCAGTTTTTCCTAAGTATTTCTTTTTTTTTACCTAACCTACTAGGTTTAAATTTGATAATTTCATTGTGCCAGTTGTATACGATGTTTTACTATCAAAAAATCTTTAGTTGTGCTGTCTGGTTTATCTCTGTACCAATGTTACTGTGGAGATTTGTGAACTGTTTGCCAAGCAGGGAGCTTGCACCCCTCCCCTTTCATATCACCCTGCTCACCAGCAGCTAAATACAGAGTCACGATACTCTACACACAGAAACCCAACAGCATCCTGACTAATCTTATAACCGACTTGCGGCGATAAAATAATTCATTTGTTTATACTTGAAATTGAAAATGTCCGATAAGTCGATTTCCCTTCCGCTGGCGGAATGGAATGCCGGTGTACTGCTAGAAAGGGTTAAACTACTTTAAGAATCATATGCATTAATAACAGGTCTGACTTTGTTTTGAAATAGTGATAGAATACTTACTATCGGAAACCATCAACAAAATGATCATATCTCCATGTGTGACACAAATAACAAAGGAAAAGAAACCTACTAGAAGTTGGTTTATGTTAGGGTTTTAATGTTATATTTCTTAGTAGAGACATTTTCTTACAGATGCCACCCTGAGAAACCAACTCTGTGAATAGGGCTTAAATGATATTTTTAGAAAGTATTTGGATCAGTTTCTGTTGTGAGCTATTATATAAAATATTTATAGTGGTGGAGACTTCATTAAGTAAGTTACGTCTGTTGTGTTAATACGATAAAATTCAATCAGACCTGAAATGTGCTATTTATGTAGTAAACACACTTTACTGGCTGCACTTTGTGTTTGTACAGCGTCACATGACAAGAGCAGCACTGTGTATAACAGCTGTTAATTCAACAGAAAGGTGATTAGCACATTAAATAGACTGAGTGCCAATCCTTTTGCATATTCATGTGTGTATTTTTTGCCCTTATAGTGCTGCTGTGTTGTATAGTGTTTGGTGACTATATTTTGTCCATTCAGTAGGTTTTAACTTCTCATGTGAAGGTGCGCTAGGATTATAATGTATATAAAAATAAGAAGCGTAGACACGAGAGTAACAAACTACATGTACTCTCATTAGAGTTCTTGAATACATGGTTCACTTGAATATTATTAAGTCATAGTACTTTTACTTTTGATCATAGTAGTTGGGGGGTGTGGTGGCTTAGCATTTAGCATGTTTGGATTGCACCTCCAGGGTTGGGGGTTCGAATCCCACTTCTGCTCTGTGTGTGCAGAGCTTCTCCCCGTGCTTCGGGGGTCTCCTCCAGGCACTCCGGCCTCTTCCAAAGACATTAGAAAAAAAAAGTCCAAAGACATGTGTTGTAGGCTGATTGGCATTTCCAAATTGTCCATAGTGTGTGACCGTGTGTGTGATTGTGCCCTGTGATGGCTTGGCACCCTGCCCGGGGGTAGACCCCGCCTTGTGCCCCGAGTCCCCTGGAATAGGCTCTAGGCTCCCTGTGACCCTGCGTAGGATAAGCGATACAGAGAATGGATGGATCATAGTATTTTAAAAATTATTTTTAAATAATAATGATCATTTATTTTTAAATAATATTTTTTATCTTCACTACATGTATTTATCATAGTAACAGAGTAAAAAAAAAAATGCATTTAACCTGGAAGACGTAAGCCAATGCATGTACGAATTTCTAGACCCAATTAAAATAAAGCAGTTTCCTGCGGAAACTACACTTCAGGTGCCAAATGTTTAGTCAGCAGCATCAGTGCCTGAGACTGCAAAGACAGATGAGCATCCCTGCCCCAAATTCATTTAAATCATTCAAATAAAATGGTGTGATAATGGCCTCCAAAAACCAGTGGAGATATCAGCATTTCACAGCTCAACCTCCAACCTGGGTTAACTTGTACAGCTAAGCAATTAGCTAGCTGAGTGAGCTAGACTAGCTAGCCATATCTTTTGATGTTTTACAGTATGAAAGCTCTGCATTAAACTTCAGATGTCACTTTGACGTTTGTTAGCGATTTGCCTGTTGTGTCTCTAAATGTCTCTAAATGCTGCTACAGCCTGTGTAACACCCAGGTGTGTAATGTGTAAAGGCATCTTTGTTAGATACAGCTAGAAACATGTGTGAATGAACATGAGCTAGCTGGCTAATGAACCTAGCAAGCTACAGAAACCCCAAAAGCATTTGTGGAGGTTAGCTAGCCAGCTAATGTTACCTTGACGATGCATGTGGTCTTTAGTTCAGCATAGCTAATTAGTTCATATAATTGGTCAAAAATGCATTCCTCAGATATACAGGTTACACAGTTATACACATTAGTTGTGTTAATCGTAGACCAAAAAAAAAAAAGGAATTTGTAAAGCAATTACTCAAGTAGTTTTCCACCAAATTACATGAGTAATTTTCTTGATGGCCAGTTTTACTTTTACTCAAGTGAATTAGTACTGTTACACATCATGATATGATTAGTGTTTGCATGTAGAATGTGCTAGGATTAAATGGTAGACTGGTTAAAAACCTTTCTGCCCAAGCTATAAGGATAATGCTCGAGGCAGCACCCATATGCTTTGTAACATATGGCCTGTAATGTCTGATGTTCTTGGAACCAGCAAATCTGAGGTTGATCTACATCCATTTTCTGAAATACAAAGCTCTTTAATTCGGCGTCATTTCACAGCAGCTCTGATGACGCTCCTCCACCTGGCCTGATAATGAATGTGACAGGATTAACCCGAAGCAGAGTCTCTGGTTGCGGTGATCCCAAACACTTGGTGATGTAATTGCACCTTGAAAATGTGCCAGTAATCCCAGGATTAGCATCATTAACATGCTCAGAGTGCAGTAAACCTCATTTCCATACCACACAGTGCTGTTTCATAAGTCACATTTCTGCTGGGCCGGTTAGAAGATCGGGAAGCAGTAAAAAGGTTTGTGACTAGGTAAAACTCATGATGCATCATTATTATAATGTACATTTCATATTATATCATTTCTACCTCTGTTTTAGCACTGTTTAACTCTTAATTTTCTATCGCAGCAGTTTTGACAGTTTGTTCCGGCTGCGAGGCAAATCCCAGCTATACCACTGTACTCATTTTTATATGCAATCATTTCTATAGTAATAGCCAACACATGGACTTGTATGGTGGACTCTTCACATAAATGGATTTAAAAAAAAATAAATGTGTGCAGTCATTGATATGGTGAAGCTTTCTAAGAGGAGATGTCTGTCTATCCCTTTTTGGAAGGAGTCTCCAGTGTCAACTCTTTGTCAGTCAGAGGTAAATCTGTAAGCATAAAGCGATGGAGAGTGTTTTTTTTTTTTTTTTTTTTTTTTTTGGGTTTTTGGTAACATGACACGTTGCATAGTTTTTGAGTGAGAGAGAGTGAGATTGTGTGAGAGAGAGATAGTGTTAGAAAATATATGGTGGTGTGGGAGCTGCTTTAATTCTAATTAGTAATAAATGGATAAAAATGTTGTGTGATGTTCTTTAAATAAATACAAGTCGACGTTTATAGCAGCATGTCCCTTTGTGTTTTATTCGTTACGTATTTCATTTTAGATTGCTCTAAAATGAATTTGAAATATGTATATAATTTGATCACATTTAGCTAGAACCTTTATAGAACATGCTGAATATATAACTGTGTGTGTGGGTCTTTGAGTGTGTGTTCTTGCTCTCTCTTAGTTAAGACACAGGGTTTGGAAGCTGATGAGGACTCTGTGGGGCGTGTGTGTGACTCAGTTGGAGCTGCAGGATATCCTGAGCAGTGTGTGTGACTGACTGAAGAGCAGCCCGTCAGGAGAGAGGCAGCATAAGCCTTTCTCACTCTGTTCTGCCAGTTCTCCAGCCAGCAGGTAGACGGATAACAAGACTCTACAAGCCAGGCGTTTTTCCTCCCTGTATGCCTGCACGGTCAATGCCGTGGGATTAGTTCTGTGTGCTCGTGATAGAAAATGTTCTGCCGTGCCATACTGTACATCCATTTGAAAGATTTCATTAATCAAATTTAACGTGTTCCTCGTAAACACCAACAGTACAGATGAGTGTGTGTTTGTGTGCATGAATGACTGTGTGTGTTTGCATATGTTTGTGCATTAGAGATTTGCCACAAAATCAAGAACTGTGTGTATGATGGTTTTCAGTCAGCCAGGTCTTTCTGAACATCTTGCGGATTAGTGTTTTAATCTTGACGACATTTTGCCACTCATGCAAGGGGCTTCATTGGTTGATTTTCTTTTTCGTACATTTAGTCACCTAGAACAGACTTAAGACTCCTTTCAGTGTGTATTATATCACAGAATTATTACATGAACATAATTCAAACATTTAAACATTACACTCAATGGGCAAGTATGTATCAGTATATCAATTTTTTTTTTTTTGTACTGGAACAAGAACCCAAGCAGATTACACTGTGTTAAAATGTGGAAAAATGTTTTGTGTTTTATTGGTAGCACTTTTCTTCATTTTAAAAAATGCAGTTAGACTAAATAGTAACTATAACAAGTTTGATACTAGTTGATTGTGATCTCTTCTACTGTAATGCAATTAAAATATAATAAATGAAAATAAAAGAAAAGAAAAGAGTAAGACATTAAAACTGAAACAATGCAATCAAATAACAAACATAAGCAATTAAATAAATGCATACATGCATACAGTCATAGACACCCAGGTGTTTGTGACATAAAGACAGTGGGGTCTTTTTCAAAAGTGTTTGTATTTAATTAATTAATTAATTAATTAATTTATTTATTCAATTTAGCTGTTTTTATTTATTTATTTATTTGTTTTGTTGCTTTTTATTATTTGATTGTTTTTATTATTTATACACCACAATCACCTAGTAGCAAAGTTGTTATAGTTACTATTTTGTCGATTGCATTTTTAATAAAACAAGAAAAAGTGCTGTTGATATCTTACACAAAATATTTTTGGCTATGATAATTTTTTACGTTTTGCAGCAGTGGTTTTCACTGACTTTCGCTCATCATGGATCTTATACGGTTTTGATGATGCCAACACACAGGTGTGCTACCTTGTCTTCCCACATGATGGCAGTATGATGCAAGCACTTCACTCAATGCCTCGTTCTTTGTTCTCTTGCCAATATAAGGACTGTGCTGCTTTCCCTATAATTTCTTAGAACGGAGAAGAAATGTATCCTCAGGTCAAAATAAATAGCCTTTCACAGTTAATTTAATTGACTTTTTTTTTTTTTTGCACATTATCGTGGTAATTCAGCTTCTGCCTATCACAAACAAAAACAACACGTGTTGCCGAGCAGACTTGCGGATGTCCGTTGAATCGCTCAGACTAACTTGTGGCTTATGGGTTGAGAGTTGACAGAGTTCTATCACTATAGATGTGAATATATTAACTGGGAAGTCAAAAATGCGAGTCGTGCTGACGGTTTCTAAGCGCATCCATTACTTTTGACTTGCAGGGTCTTGAGTGGTGTGGTGTAAATTGGGGTCACACGCAAGCTTTGTTTTGTATATTGCACAGGCTAGCTTAATCATCAACTCTTCTTGAATGTGCATCCACACACACACTCTCACAGAGGGGTGTCCAGGGGCAGCGTGGCGGCAGTGTGAGCCATGTCCCGGCTGGCCTGGGGCAGTTACCACATGCTGACGTGTTTAATTGTGTGCGTTCCCAGGCTGCCGTGACAAGTGTGTGTTCACACTGTGCCGGTAGAGAAGGGCAGCCGGGGCCAATGCGCCCCACTACATCTCCTCACACAACCGGGTGGCCAAAAAGATCCTGCTGGTCACCATGCTAATGGCAGGCAGGCTGAGTGAGCTGCCTCACTCACCTTGTGTTGGGGGGAAAAAAAAAAGTTTGGAGAAACACATTTCATCACAAATACACTCCAACTTGGAAAAAAGCAAGAATGCAACATGCCAGCAGTAGTTTTCGTGAACTTTTTGTTGAGTTTTAAGGCAACAAATGCATGTTCCTGTAATATAAAAAGTAAAGTTGCTGTAGTCTAACAAAAGATACACTCACTGTTGTTTAAATTTGAGAACACTGTTAGGAATCAATTGAGAAATATAGACAACCAGAATGAATGCTAGCTAATGACTAATGATCTACTTAGCTTGCATAAAAGCTGTTGCAGGTTCTACTGGATGTACAGTGTAATGGCAGAGAGACAGTGTAAACAAGACAAAATGGTTGGGAATCTCAGCGATGTCTCCCAGATGTGTTGGAAAAAAGACAACAATTGCATTCTAAATACACTTAACATTGACTGCAAACTGAACTTCCTGGGAAATCAATGGGAAGCATCAACATTTCAGTTTTCAAAGTGGTAAATACCACAAGGATGTGCTGTTCATACAATATAACTTTTTAAATCTAAGAACATTCAGATGCAAACATTTCACAACCACTACAAATAAAATGTTTCTTCAGTTCGTCCCTCTGTGGATCCCGTAAAGGTATTAAGTAGAACCCTAAAAACACGGTTTGCCTCTCATAAAAGGTTCCAAGTTGAATGTTAGCCCATTTAGAAAGCCAGAATCAAACCATCCAAAGAACTCTTGAGAAACCCTTTTTGAGAAGACATGCATTACCATCCCATGTTTTCAGAAGATCTGAAGGAAGGTCGTTTGGGTAACATTTCAACCTAGCCTTCTTAGAACCTACCAAATGCATTCACAACAATGTTACTAAACCAGCGTTAATGCAGTGCTCTAAAAACATGGGATGTACAGTTTTTTTTAAAAGGAGTTTGTCATGAGTTCTTTGAATAGTTAACGGTTCTAGGCTTTCTACAGGTTCTACTTCTACTTACTTCAGGTTATCTTTTCTGAGAGGGAAAACCTTCAAGAGTCCTTAAAGTTTCAACGTAGAACCCTACAACAGAGGGTTTGTCTTTCAGAAAAGGTTCCAAGAAGAACTCTCTTAGAAATCTTGAATCATTAGCCATCCAATGATCTCTAAATGAACCCTTTTTTAAAAGATGTATTACATCCATGTTTTTAGAACATCGAAGGAACGTTGTTTGGAGAACATTTCAGTCTAGCCTTCTTAGAACCTACCAGATGCATTCACAATTATAACAACAATATAAGACTATATTAAGACTATCATGCGATGTTCTAAAACCATCTATAAACCCCCCTTTTTAAAGACTGTATTACATCTGATGTCTTTAGAACATTGCAGGAAGGTTGTTTTGGTAATATTTCACCCTATCCTACTTAGAACCTCCCAAATACATTCCCAACAATGTTACCAAAACAGTGCAATGTTCTAAAAACATCAGATGTAATGTAGTCTTATATAGTAATATAGTCGAGAGTTCTTTGTATAGTTAATGGTTTTAGAGATCTAACGTTTTCTGAAAGAGAATCCTCTTGGGGAGTCCTTAAAGTTTCTCTGTTGAACCGTACAACAGAGAATTTGCCTTTCATAAAAGTTTCCAAGTAGAACCCTTTTTAGAAATTTTGAAGCGACCATCCAAAGAACTCTTGAAACTGGATTACATCCAGTGTTTTTAGAACATCGTGTTGGAAATATTTCAGCCTAGCCTTCTCAGAACCCTTAAAAACACATTACTGAATATTCAGATAATGTTAGCTGGATTGTTTGTGTTTTGTTCAATCTAGATTACCCAGTGATCAGCCGCCAAAGTAGACGACAATGTGGTAAAGTTATGAGTCATTGCAGTAAGAGTCCGCAGTTCCATAGCGAGACCTAAAAATCTTATATTTTTATATATTTCTTACTATTTTATGAAATAACTTATTTTTCCATTTGCTGTACATTAGATGTGAGACCACAGAGACACTTCTGGAGCTGGTTTGATTAGTGTCTCTGTAATTGAGAGGTAAAGTTGTGCAGCGCACTACTCCCTCTCCTCTCTTCTCCTCCTCTGTTCTCGTCTGCTCGCTGCTCCCCTGTCTGGGATGGTAAATAAGGTTGGTGTGTGAGAATCTCATTACCAGGACACAAAGCGGCATTTCCTCTGAGGATTGAGGGAAGTGGAGGGTGTGTGTGTGTATGTGTGTGTATGTGTGTATGTGTGTGTGTGTAAGCAGGCTCAATCACGGGCACGTTGATGGGGAGGGAGAGCAAGGCAGCTGGGCTCCTGCTCAGGCCTTCAATTTCCTCCACAGTCCAGCCACTCGAGTGTGTAATTACTATGGGGTGTCGTGAAGGTGCGATTCCTTCTCCTGGTAACACTCACCCCCTTCTTAGCCGCACCACCCGCACCCACTCCAGCTCGCAGACACCCCCTCAACACCCCCACACCTCCGGTAAATACCCCCACCCCAGCCACTCTCCAGGTGAGGGAATTACATCCAAAACTGCCTGGTGTTGAGACACAAGATGGCAAATACAGTCCCTTCTGCCACGGTTTTGCCCCTCAGCATAATAGCCCCTCTCTCATGCTTTAGACTGTCTTTCTGTTTGCTGTGGTCAGCCGTCTGTGATGAGATAAAAGAGACTGAACTGCACATAGTGAACTTCTCATAAGATCATCTCCTATATTTAGAAGGAAGTATTATTTCTATATGTATAGCATGTATTATTCAGGAATCTTTTTTGATCTTTTTTTTGGCATGAAAGAAAACTATACTGTGTAAAACATGGCCATGAAGTGGTTACTAATGTATGTCTGTGATCATTTTACTACTACTATGGTCACTAGGTTGTCCCTCTAGAAAACAGTTGAAACTTAATTGGATTTATTGTAAGATTACAATTTAATGTGTGATGTATGAATGATGACTAAGCTATGGTTCCTTCTTCCATATCAAATATTAACCTGATATCAAACCATGTGTTTCATACTAATAACTGTAATAATCAAAATCACTCCATCCGGTCTCCCCCAGAAGAGTGTGCATTCCCTTCTGAGCCCTCTCGAGGTTTCTTCATCATTCCGTCTCGGGGAGATTTTTCTTGCCGCTGTTACCTTCGGCTTGATCGTTAGGGATCTAATCCTAGACCTAGATTTCTGTAAGTCTGCAATCAGAATGTCTGTTAAGAGTGTTGTACAGATAAAATTGAACCGAAATGTCATAACAGGTGATATAAACACCACATTGTTTTCCAGAAGACACAATAGTAAAGTGCCACATTACAATCATAATAGTAACAGACTAAAATTTATAGTGAATTTCCATGTGATGTGAAGGATTATGAATTCACTGAGAATATTTAAAACATGTTTATGTAACTGTGATTCATCTGTAAAGAGCTGTTTTCTTTTTCATAAAGTCTTTTTCATAAAGGCCTTGTAGTTTAAGCATGTAAACTTTTTTGAAGCATGTAAACTTCAGGAAGCTGTGATTTCAACTTTTCTAAATGGTTTATTTATTTATTTATTTCCCATCCCAATGATTGATGCTTATCTTCTAACCTCTTAGTTGTGTTTCGCTTTTCATGGCATCACTGGTGTAACTGGGCCACTTTCTTAATTATAGTAGGTGATCTAGCTACTGCATAGAGATGCAAAAATGCACAAATAGACTGGATTGTTCATCCTTTCATCTCTTCAGCCTGTGATATCTATTCTTACATGTAACTTTTCATGTTCTATACACATAAGCTACAGAAGCGGTGGTCACTTGGTATGCCCATGTTTCTTAAAATGTTTTTCAACAAACACTAAAATGACCTTTTTTCTATTCTTATCCAATATCCCATTACTTTCCTGTACCCTATCCAGTACTGGTGGCCATAAAATGCAGGGATTTTCCTGTTGGTGCAGAAGTGAGTGTCATATTGCAAATCCTTCAGCACAGCTCCTTTTCTTTCCACATTGTACCAAGTGCCAGAATGTAGGCAGTAATGTTGTATAGATAGAGAGAAAGAGAGAGAGAGAGAGAGAGGGAGAGGACAGAGGACAGAGAACAGTGTTTGAGGCTCTTTGTGCATTGCGGCTGGCTCTGGCACTTTGAAGCTGCTCGATGACCGCACACGGACCTCTCCCAGTGGGTGTCCGTATGCGATGCACGCCTGTCATTTGTATACAGCTGTTTCTTTCATCCGTTCTCCTCCTCATCTTATCCACTCCACCTCTTCTCCCTTGCCTTCCTTCGCTCTCTCCTTCGCAGCTGTTTACCCGGTTTTGCAGGTTGTGCTGGTCATTGGCATGTAGAACAAACACACATCCAGTCCATGCTCCTTGCACCGATCATGCTGAGATGTTTAAGAGAAAGACGGGTATAGCTGGGGGGGATTTCTCACCATGTGCCCCACCAACTTTGGCCCAGCACTCACTGAAAAACAAGCTGCAGGTGCTTCATGCCTGGTGTTAATTGCTGCTAATTGGTGCAGCCGTGCACAGATTGTAAATAACAGTGCCATGTTTTATTGTAGCAGGCTGGAATGTTGCAGCGGTCTGTAGTAGAGATATTTAAACATAGACTGTGGTTCTCATATCCTGTATCTCAAAGAAAGTTGGTTCTGCATGAACAATGGTGCTGCAACCTGACACAAAGGAACACACCTCTGTCCCTTCCATGCATTAATATCCATTCTCTATTTCATATCCTACAGAAACACCATGACTACCAAATTGTGCTTTACTCCTGAGCCTTTTAGTTTAACTCTTTACTATATTCCAACTAAATAATTTTATTGTGTCTTTAAATATCTGAAGTACAACCCTAGACTGTACTAGCAGTGTAGCTATATGAATATATTAATAGCTTCATTGATTTTTTTTTATTTTTTTTTATTATTTTTTTTATGTACATCATTGACACAATAACCTGTCTGTCTCATTTGTAAATATTGGTTAAGACCACACTGATCATGACCACATGGTTCCAGAAGAACCTACTAAGACCCAATTCTTCCTTTTGTGTGAGAGAAGGGGTATCAGGTTATGCAAAGAAAACAATTCATCCTTAGCAGTAGCCATATAAAAAGAGTAAATATGAGCCAAAGGCAAAAAGGGTTCACTTTCAGTAACCACGTGATCCTGTTTAGTGTCTATCCCAGAAACACTGGGCGTGAGGCGGGAATACACTCTGGATGGAATACCAAGCCACAGTGCACACACTCTATGAAAGTATTTGCTTAAAATAAGACAATATATTTTTACTGACTGACAGATGTAAGTAGAATGAAAGGTTATAAAAGAAGGCAAGGTAATGTTTGTACAAGAATGTTATAAACATGATAAAAGTTATATTTTTTGAAAATAATTTTTATTATTCTTTTTGGCAGTTATAATGCCATTTGAGTGGGATGAATTTATATCGAACCAACTGAGTACATATTTTTAACTAAATC
Organism: Pangasius sanitwongsei; assembly: GCA_037576675.1. Taxonomy (NCBI): domain Eukaryota; kingdom Metazoa; phylum Chordata; class Actinopteri; order Siluriformes; family Pangasiidae; genus Pangasius; species Pangasius sanitwongsei. The sequence goes on along the minus strand of CM075016.1, from coordinate 15,994,373 downwards.
TTAAATAAAAGTGGTAAAATGATATAGTTAACATCCAAATGTCTTGTAAAAGCTATGGAATTAACTCTTCTTTTCGAATTTTATTCCGCTATAGATACCGCTTCCATACTAATAGTACTTTATAGCATTTTAAAAAATGCTTTCAGTTATTATGAATGAACAGAATCTTGGCCTCTCTTTATCCTCTTATTGTCTCTCCCTCTGTCTGTCCTGGTCAGTTCAGTAGAGAGATGTGAAGAGTTACACCTGCTTGTTACAGACACAGTTTAAACTTAAACTTTTTTGCAAAGAATAAAGAATTAATGATCAAATAATCAATTAAAGCCTGGTGCCATTTTTGGACTCTGTAGGAAGTATAGCATAGTACAGTATAATTCATTATTGATTATAAATAATTGGGTTTTATCACACGCACATCTTTATGAACACTCCTGCACAAAAAGAAAAAGAAAAAAAGGGCAAAATATTAAGCTTTTAAAGGCCTTAACGACAAATAATTGGTCAGGAAATTAGCAAGAATACTGTAGATCTCTCCCCGCTCTATCAATCCTGGTTCCATTTATGAGCTTGTTATCGGGCCCTTGATGGGCTGCATCAGGTGTGACAGATGACCAAATAGTGACTAATCTTTTAAGAAAAACAAAAAACATCCCAGAAGATATTTTTGGAAAACTTTTGTACACCCAGACATGTGTTAGTTTGAATTTTATATCAAACATTTTAATCATTATCATGATTTGCATACAAGAAGACTATATAAGTGAATTTCCCTGTTTCTAGCTTTTCCCCAAACAGTTCATTGCAGCAAAAGTAACTGAGCAAATGGTGGCACAGGAGCTCTCAGGAGTGCATCATTCTTGCTAATTTTCTGACCAATGATTTGTTGTTAGGACCATTAAAAGCTTAATATTATGCCGTTTTGGGCTTGGCCTATTTTATTTGCCCAGGAGTGTATGTAGCACTGTTTAGCTTTTAATGATTTGTGTGTTTGCACATTGTGTGCCAGTCTTGAACCACCTGTTGAACAACCAGAATAAAAACGAATGCTTTTGTGAAAAAAAATTTTTTCTCAAAATTCTTGGTGCCGAGTCTTTAATTTAGGGGGTTTACCTTTTCAAAATGTATTATCACAGATGAGTCATTAATTCATTTTGAATATATGGATTGCAGAGTGTTAATATAATCATACTTTATTGAAAAAGAATTGAAGGAGCCAGAAAGCTGTCCTGTAAATCAGAGAATCCCAGTTCAACCTGTCATCATGCACATGAAACTGAAATATTGGCAGATTCTGGCTTATCTTGTTCCCGTGATTCACCATTACCAATTTACATTACGTTCTATCAAATTTTCATGTCCTTCCCAGTGTATTCCCAATTGCACTGTTCACTCTAATGAGTCTATTAGAATGTGGCATTCAAAAAAGATCGACTGTACTGACTGTGTAAAATATGAAAAAGCTGAAGAATCTAACAATTCCCAAGGTCTTTCCTAACAGTGACCGAACAATAGGAAGGGAGTTTGGGAAGGTGTCACTACCGCAGATCTCCATCTCCTCTTCTTCCACTCCCACGCCTAGCATGGGTCACTGGCCTCTGTTATTTATGCTCTTTCACTCACTTTTCCCCTCCCTCCCTCTTTTCCCTCCTCTCCACCTCTTGCTGTATTTACGCTGAACATTGAGATGTGAGTGTTTGTATTGTGTGTCCAGTGTTATTGTTCCCAGACTCTAAGCTGCCGGAGTGTTGAAAGCCCTGGGCCAATGTGTGTGTGTGTATGTGTGTGTGTGCGTGTGTGTGTGTGTGCGTATGTGTGGAGGTAAATCTGTTTGATTATAGCGTGTGTCAGCTCCTCCACGCTCTGTGACTAGATGTGACAAAGCTCTCTCATGCAGAGACCCTCTTCCCTCCCCTCACTCCTGCCCTGTGGTTTAGCCTATTTTGACCAAGCCGATATTGCAGTGATTTTAGTCTGCATACACTGTTTTTGCTGACCCTGTTTGGCAGAGTGATCATTAGGATGACATGCAAAGTAACGTCCAGTTTGTCTGACAGGAGCAGGCCAAGCTAGCAATTATTTATGAAGTCAAAAGTATTAGCAATCATGCTGCTATTTCAGTGCAGGTTGTCGGGATACTATAGCATCAGGGTGACAAAAGGCCAGAATACTGACCACCTTTTAGGTTAGTGGATGAACCGAAATCTGTGACTGCTGTCATAGGAAGTGACTTTCTGCCCGAGTCTGGAGCACCATTATAACAGTGGACATATGTGGAGTGAATGAGAGCTGTAATCATGACTATACCTAGACCAGGTGACCAAGACCCAACTGAAAAGGTTTTGCCATACACTTGCAAGAACTCTTTACTATAATGAATACAATTCCATTATGTCCAAGAACATCGAGTTGCATATATAGCCTTGTATGTAATTTTTACGGTCCACCCATTTCCTTAGATGTAATGAACTTGAGATGTTGATAGAACCAAATTCACACTGAAGGAAATGAAATATTTAACAATGGCAATTTTCCTCACTCAGATTTGCTAAATTGTAGAGGGGTGGAAATTGGTAGGGCAATTTGGCACGAAGGGAAAGGTCTATAGAACTGTCCAATCACACAAGCTCAAATTTAGTCTTAAGCTGCCTTCTTTTTCTCTGAAGTGGAGGCAGAGGGGCATTGAAACAGCATCGAGTGGGTGAGAGTGGGACAGTCTGAAAATGGGCAGTTGAATGTCTTACTGTCACATGACCAGATCCTGAGGTCCACTCGATTATTTTCCTCACCAAGACCTTATTACAATCTTGTTTCACTTGTATTACAGAGTGGTATGGAGTCTGTTGATGATGGTGATGATGGGTTACTGATGATATACTATGACCTTTATGATGACATTTCTGTCTGTTCACCATCAGGTCATTCAGTGGAAGTAATGCAACCCTATGTTCACTTTAACAAGCGATAAGTCACTTTTAGTTTGTCGCTTGTGGATGTTGTCACCTGTATCCAGAAATGGTAGTAGCTACAGTATACAGTGTATATAGCTTCTAAAGCTGACTAGTTAAAAAAACAGTTAAATAATGTTCTAATCATGTTAAATAATGTACACAAGTTAAATAATGTACTAATGTTAGGTGTCATACCAGCTTCGTTGGCAGATTAGCAATGCTAATCATATAGCCCATCAACATATCTAATATAGCCAATCAACACAGCTAACTATAGTTGCTATGTGCACTCACTCACCTGAGGCACCAAAGATCTCTGCTACTTCCTTCCAGGCTTTATTTTATTTTGTGATGTCTCTATGCACATTTAATGAGAGATTGTATATGACAAGAAAAGACGAAACCATGGTTTTAATTTTTTTTTCCCCCATCTTTGTGCATCAAACAGTAAATGGGAACGAATTGCAGGTAGGAATTAAAGTAACTGAAGTAAACTGAAGGGAACTGAAGGAATGATTGACCACACTTGCCAAAGGACTGGTCCGAGGACTCGTTCTAGCCATTTATTTGGATCACTTTACAGCGTCATTTGCATAGAATTAAGAAAGTCTCAATTCAAATGTTGCTTGTTGCTGAAATTTCAATGCAGTGTTGTGTATATATACATAGAAAATGAATGGTTGCCAGTTACTTCCTAGCATGAACGTAGGGTAAGGGTGTGTTTATGTGTGTGAGAGATGTGTTTATCGGTGCTGGGGCTGCTGAAGTCAGCAGGATGGAGTGGTATAATTCTGCTCACAGAGTTTGTGCACTGTCTTGCCAGGCACTGAAACCGTACATGGCAAAGGGTAGACTCTGCGCTAAGAGGATTACTAACTTGAAAAAGGTAGCCGTCATTTAATTGAAGGCTTACCAGCGGCTGAAAAAAAGGCAAGCAGTCAAAGTGAAGGTATAGCCCAACCCAGAAGATCCTGACGAGACCACATTTGCCAAAGTCTGTGTGTTTCTTCTCTGCTCATCTCATACGCCTCTTACTCTCTCAGAGACGAATGTCATGCTTTATCACCGAGTGCCAGCCTCTTAAAGACGTTTACACGTTTCTGAATTTTAATCCCTTCTGCTGGTAAAAAGGTGCCTTCAGCTGGTATTATTCAAATGCTGTGATCTCGGCTGCTTCCATTGAACATGTGGCGTGCGAGACCTGGAGTTTAGAGGAGTAACTATCTTTCTGTGTAACATTTTCATTCTGGCTATTCCCATGTTGTATTGTAGCACACTCCCAAGCAGGGAAAAGGTGTTTTAGTCTCTTGAGCAGGTGGTATATTGTTTATTCTTGCTCCTGTGGGCAATTTGGGGCGTTATGCGATTCCCACAATGCTCTCTCTTTCTCAGAGAACTGTCACTATGAAAAGTGGATGCAGAAGTAAAATATAACAACTGTACAATGAATTTGCCGGATAGGTTCCTCCCGCACTGCATGGGAGCACTGAGCAAAAAGACCCATGTACAAAGACAAATGCTCTGGCAGAGCTAGCCAAGCCCATTGTGTCCCTGTGTAGATATTAGCCACGTATCACACTGAACGACTCCCAGAGTAGGCTGCTAGCGCCGGGACACAATGGTTGCACTGCAGGTAACTGATGACCTAATCTGCCCCTCTGAACCAGAGCTCGGGCTCCTGAATCAGACACGGCTGATACACAACAAGAAAGGACAGCCAAACAGCCTCCATTATCTGCCAAGCAGAGAACAGGGAAACATTCCTGTAGCACCTGTTTGTGTGACTTTAAGTTTAAGACCTATATCATGTTGCCACTATATTCTATATATTACTGCATGCATCCTGATGTCACAGGAAAATTGAACAAATTTAAACAAGGACGCTGTGTTTGGATTTTGTTTGATTGGTTAGAGTATCTTCTAATATTGTCATTGTTCATAGTGAAGCTCAATTTGAGGCTGGATGCAACGCAATGCCATCATTGCCTCTGTTCAATCTCCTTTTGGTTTCATCATGTGACATCACTTGAGATTGTTAATATGCACTTTAATTAGAGCCATATTTGAGATTTGTCATTTACACACAAAGTTCGTTCATTCATTCATTCATTCATCTTCAGGATCAGCTTTATCCTGGTCGGGGGTCATGCTGGATCTAGAGCCTATCCCAGGAACACTGGGCGTGAGGCGTGAGTACACACTGAATGGGATGCACACACAGATTTGCATTCTCATTTCACACCTAGGGGCAATTTAGAATGGACAATTTACCTAAAGACATGGTTTTTTTTTTCTAGGGAGGTGGAAGGAAACTGGAAAACCCGGAGGAAACCAACACAGGCATGAGGAGAACATGTGAATCTCTATGCAGACAGTAATTCGAACTCAGGATCGAACCAGGGGAACCTGGAGCTGCAAGGCAGCAGTGCTACCCTGTGCACCATCGTGCCATCCACACGCCAACACTGGAAAAAAAAACAAATTATTAGGATTACTTAAGTGCTTTAAGTTCTGTGCTAAATTAATTCATGTAAATATGTGACTAAAACCCAAACTGTATATTTGACTTAGTTTTCTTACTTTTATTTAATGCAGGTGCTCACAAAAATAGAAAAAAAGAAGAAATGTTTATATGAACCGACTGCATACTGCCACACACACACAAAGTGGGGGCATGGCTTTTGGATTTGATGTGCATTCACTGAACTTCAGTAAACTGATTTCTTCTGAATGTTATGAAGGATGTTTTCAATATTTCTTGTTTTGTGTTGGCTTTAAGGCCTAAAGTTATTGTATTATGAAATGTTTTGAAAGATCAAGTGTTTCTGTAAAGGTGGTTCACCGTCTTTGTGTTTCTCAGTCAGGTCTATGGTGTGTGTGTGTGTGTGTGTGCGTGGGGAAGTCAGTTTGGAGTTTATGAAGGCTGATGTATATGCTTTCACTCATTGGCGTGCTACTTTTGGTTGGAACTATTTAAAGTATAAGTGATGATGTGTATTTATTACAGTGCTGAGACTTTTGTACCTCATTTAACTCAATTTTTAGTAAAATTAATTTTTACATTTTTTATAAGCATAACTCTGTGCTGTGTAAACTTTGCTTAAAATATGCTTAGTTAAATTTACTGATTTTTTGGGTGGAAATTATTACCACACTTTTTCTTGAGTAGATTTCATGTCAAATCAGCAAACATGCTAAATTAGTAGGCTAGCTAGCTAACAACCCCGCAAACTAGCTCCTATAGGTACACCTTCTTATCTTTTAGAGAATATGAGAATAATTTCCATCTCTATGTTGGTTGTTTGTAATGACAAAGAAAATCCAGGGCAATAAAGAAAAACTTAAATATATTAAAAAAAAAAAAAAAAAAAGACAACACTTCCAGATGCATTTCATGAAGTGTATAGTAATTTTTTTATGATTTGACAAGATTATTGTAATTCCAAATTCAGGTTAAAGTCCAATGAGTGATTTGCTTCGTTTTATATAAACAAATGTTCAGTCTAAGATGAGCTACAGTTTGAATGATCAACTGTAATGTTTCATGACATTTCACACCAACTCCACCTCTCAATACCAATACTCAATACTTTTACTGCATAATATAACCCTCTGTAGAATACTGTATAATTCTATCCCTAATCATATTTATACTCCAGAGGTGTATGTTGTAATTATGTTTTCATTGATTTTCGTAGGCACGAATCACATATATGTTATTGTACATATGTGTGTGTGTGTGGTTTTTTTTTTTAGATCTTGGTGGGAACCAAATGTCCCCAGAAGGATAGAAATATCTGGCAGCTTTTATTTAAAAAAAACTAATAATGACAGATTTTATTTAAAAAACTAAAAGCCAAAATGTTTCTTATTGGTTACTGAGGTTAAGGTGAGTGTTAGGTTTAATTAATAACTATGTCAATGGAAGATCCTCACAAGGATAATATGACAAATGTGTGTGTGTGTGTGTGTGTGTGTACACAAGGTTTTTTTTTTCAGTACTTCCATGTACCCCTCATGCTCGTGTGAATCTGGATGGGTGACAGCAGCGGTTTATTTTCTTCTCTAATGCAGGGATTACTGGCTTTTGCCTTCATTTGATTAGACACACCATGGCCTTGATTGTGAAAAGGCCGATTTGTTTTGTGGCCCTCAAAGGTAATCATCGGCATCATTGTGTCCCTCCTTCTGTAATTTGTGAGGTATTCCTGCCATACATGAAAAAGACTCTACCTTCAATTGCCTTGCTTCTCCCTCCCCTCACTACTCCCTCTCTCTGAATTAAATCCTATTAAATTAGCCTTCGTTCTCCCATGCAGTTGTTTTTGTTTTGCGCATGTAAAGAAGCTGGCTGCGTGAGTGAAAAGTGGATTATGTCTTTTTCTGCACTCCCTCGCTCATTCGTTGCCAGTCAGCAGTGAGCGTGTGTGCTGACAAATAGCAAATGACAAATGGTTCATGGCAAACCTCCTCACATTAGGCTGAATTGTAAACTCTAAATTGCTAGCTGGCTATGGTGTTAAGCTAAGGCTGGCCCGGTCTAATGAAAATTACAGCGTTGATGCTATATAGCTCTGTCAAATCAAGCTAAACAGGCTAGGCCAAAATGCAATGGGGATCCCCACACATTTAAGCTCAATTGCTGATCCTAGCGCTTGGCAGAAATTGGCTTGGTTAGCATGCACATTTTTCCTGCTTCCAATGGGATAGAAGGGGAAGGATATCCAGGATATCATCTCCAGGCCTGTGTCTTCGTCATCATTTATAATTATAATCACATCAGCCTTTCCTTTTCCTTCACTTTATCATGAGTTGCAATCACGGTGGTGGTACATTCTGACCTGTCCACGCGCACACACACACCAAAAAAAGTGATAGATAGAGATAAATGATAAAATTAAATTAAAAAAAATTCTGCCCATTGCACAAAAAAATAATACAGAAGACCTGCCAAATATGGATAGAATTTTGCTTTGGTGGATAACTAAGTTAATAAGCTAGCCATGATGTTAGGTAATCTAACTGCTGATCACTTACAAAGTGTGTACTACAAATGTTCAGCTTCTCCTTGCTAATGGCATGTACATGGAAAAAGTGAAGCAACTCACGTTATGAGGGGGAAAAAAAACCAGAAACAGATTCTTTAATAAAAAGTTCCCAGTTAACACGCTAGTGTTTTGCTAAAAATGCTAAGGTGGGACATCATCTACAGTTGGCGCAATATATTCAAAACCACTTTGATGAGTGAAAATACAATTATACATTATGCTGCTAAGGTGTAAGCTCTATGGTAATGGTATGGTATGGTAGCACTAGGTTTTTCCCAGTGGCATGCTAAAGTTGAATATCTTACGCCTTCTTCAAAATAGAGTCTCCAGTTTCTGATGTATAATTTTTCCATGATTCATTTTTCTAATCTAAAGTCATTTGTACATAACTGCGTATGTGTATAATTGAGTGCTTATATAAAATCTTCACAAAGTAGCTTGTTCCAGTTTTCTTGTTACGGCTAATGAATGAAAAGTGTCACATTAAACAAAATTATTTCTGCTACAATCTGAATTAGGCCAAATAAGACAATGGGTTTTTGAAGCTCTTTTGGGGGTCTTTGTTATACCACCCCTGTATTTACAGTGGCTAATTTGAGCACCGTGTGTTTGCCAATAAGGAATCCTCCTCTGTTAGGCACCCAATTTTCTGCCCTGGTTGCACAGTTAGCGCTCTTATTAGGATGGGTCTCTCTGCGATCGCTTTCCAATCTCCTGGTTGGCGGGGTGCCGCGTCAGGCTAATTTAAGGGAATTATTTTGATTGTTTCCATAACGCTGATCAGATTATCACCCAGCGGGACCCACTTGCCCCGGCCCACTAGCTTTAGTCTTACATCCATTCTGTCTTTCTGCTTTCTTTTTTCTGCCTCGCTCAGAGCAGACAGATCATTTTTAGGTGAGAAGGATTAGTAATACATCTCATCTAAAAAGTGTTTTTTTTTTTGTTTTTGTTTTTTTTAATAACCCTTTCTATGAAGCCCATATAAATAAATAATTATATCTGTGCTTAATGTGCTATAAATAATTCCTTGATCACTTATAATCATGTAATGCAAGCATCACTGTTCATTATAATGCCGTATAGTGTTCTGCACAATCCATATAACTAATTAATAACTTGTGAATAATTATAAAGCAACTGTAATATTTATTAACAATTATAAGAATATTGTAAACATTTAAAATGTCATTGTGGTGTGCTTCCAAAAATAGCAAGGTCACACACTCTGTCTGTAGCACCGAGCTCCCTGTTCCTCCAGGGTTAAGCAGGTGCTACAAATGTGTGCCTTTTAGAACAAAACATCTATAATTTTTTTTGTAATAATTTAATAAATGTTAATTAATATTACCGTTGCTTTATAAATATTCACGCAGTACTATTACACCACATGGCATTATACTGAAGAATGACACTCGTGATGTGACACAACATGATTATAAGTTATAAGTAGAAAATCATACCTACAGTTATAGTGATTTATGAATAACAATGTCCTGTGGATAATTCTAAAATACCTGTAATATTTATTAACTTTTATAAAAAAAAAAACAAAACATTTCAAACGTCATCACTGAGTGCTTCCAAAAATGACAAGGACACACATGCAAACAACATGTAGCTTGCTTGTCATCTATTTGACAAGCACCCATCATATTTGTTTTGTAATGTGCCTTTATTATTTCAACATTAATTTTCAAACTTCAATAATGACTGTAATATCTGTATAAAATGTGATTTTGTAATTAATTTGGAATAAGGCGTTTCCATATTACACTACAAAAATAAAGTTAATAGTGTCTTACAAGTTATAATGAGGAATAATTTAACACATCATTCACTTTACTTGAAGCAATCAGTAATGTGTATAATGTTTTTGTAATTGTTAATAAATATTACAGTTGCAGAATGGGGAAAAATATGATCTCAGTGACTTTGTGGCAGAAGAGCATCTTAGAATAGACAACATATTGTATCTTGAGGCTATAACAGCAGAAGACCGCATCAGGTTCCACTCCTGTCAGCCAAGAACAGGAATCTGAGGCTACAGTGAGTACACGTTCACCAAAACTGGACAGGTGAAGATTAGAAAAACATCGGCTGGTTTGATATGTTGTGCATTTTGAGATGCTTTTCTGCTCACCACGGTTGTAAAGAGTGCTTATTTGAATTCCCATAGCCTTCTTGTCAGCTCAAACCTGGCCATTCTCCTCTGACCTCTCTTATCAACAAGGCGTTTCTGCAAGCAGAGCCGCCTCGCTGGATGTTGTTTTGTTTTTTCGCACCATTCCGTGTAAACTGTGCATGAACGCGCATTACAGGTGTACAGGTATTCCTAATGAAGTGGTTGGTGAGTGTAATTTTATCAGTGAATTATGTAAAGCACAGTATTAGAGCTTTATGAAGCATTATTGGAGTTTGTAATTACTCACAAGGATTCATTACCAACTTACAAAGGATTATAAGCACAGATGTGATGATATATGAATATTGGCTTCATAGAAAGTGTTATGTGTTTTTGGTGGTGTTTGTTTAATTCCACTTTTTCAACTTTTAGAAATGATCTCATAGAGCTTTCTGAATATCTAATTAGATGTCTTTTTATTTCATTTTTTTTTTTTTCTCTCTGCCTTCCTTTTCTCTCAGACCAGGATGCAAAGCAGTCATCACTAGGCAGGAGAGGAGAGAGTCAGTCGTATCGATTGGGTGTCGATCACCAGCCTCGTTGCTCTCTATAACTGTCATAACAGCTGCTCTGTGTATTTGTTCAGGGAGTATTGTGTCCCTGCCAGTCCTACAGCACAGTCCAAGAGTCATTTCAGAGGTCATTTGCACAAGCTAAAAAAGATGCCATCTAACTACTTGATGGATCCTCATTTACCTGTGAGGTGTCTATTGATAGGAGATAGCTGGAGATATATGAAGGGATCTTAAAAGTTAATTTAACATTTTATGCATTTCTTTTCCACACAATTACTTGCATTTCAGCAGACATTCTGTATCTACCAGGCATCAGTGACTAGTGTCTAGTCTAATCAGGTTTTTGCCTGCTGGATAAAGATTTAATTAAGAGGAAGGAATAAATAAATAAATAAATAAATAAATAAATAAATAAAATGTGGGCACCATATTTTTCTGGAGCTTTTTTAAACCTATATTTTTGCATAGTTTCTTTTTCCAAACTATAGTTGAAGGCTATAGAGTTGATGGTCTTCATGGAAACACTATGCTTGGGTCGATTAAACAGAAACTGCAAGATGACGTCATGTTTTTGCTCTACTCATTGTCAAAACTGCTCTGCCCGAGGCATTCTGGCGGCTCTCTGCGAGTTTGACTGATCTGACGGTTTGATCAATGGTAGCTTTTCTATCCTCTATGGCCGCGGCTTGTTCCTCCAGAATGGCCTAACTCATTACAGTAATGAACTTTATAATTACTTTGCCTCGCTGAGAGGAACGAGTCTCATTTAATAAGATGCGATTGCCCTTTATTTCATTTACTTAGCCTCGATGCTTAACTTGTGGCCATTTTCCATCTCAATAAACTCCTTATCCTTCTAGCAGTCAATATCTCTCCATTATCACACAGAGCAGGTAGACTGAGGCCTCATCCTGCACCTGAAGTTTAACTCATGCATTTTAGGAGCTAAATTGTGCTTGTCATTAGCTCAAACTTTTAAACATTTGAACATTGCTAGGTTATGTCGATGAGTCATGTGAAATCTTTAGCTATTTTCACCAGTTGTTTTAACACATAACTTTGGCTGCTTTGTGTTATTATGTGGCTTTACACTAAAGGCTAATCTGAACCATCCAAGTCACAACAGCATCTGATCTGTATAAACTGGACACTCTGTTTTTTTCTAAATACATACTTTTCCCCCCTCAAGTTGTTCTATGTCATTATCATTTTTTGTCATATTAACTTCAAGAGAATGTGAGGGAACAACAGTTTATAGCTGTTATAATGTCAGGGAAAACACGATCTAACTTTTTTTTTGAAAGGATGAAACATATGATGGGTCGTTCTTTAATAACTAAAAACTGTACTGTCGTCCAAGAGGAATAAAACACGTGGGATGTGCTGCTGTTTGAAAATATTCAGGTTGGCAATAGTGAAAACTTCAGGTTGGTAATAGTGAATCCGCTTTGCGTCGGGCTGCATCACACCACCCTGATGCTGATTATTTTCCTATACCAGCATGTCCTGGAGTGTTGTATTCCTTACATATAACAATGGGAGATGTAAACGTAATTTCATTGTGCTTGTATAATGACTATAAACATATTCTAGACTATATTTGTGTCAAACATCTAACCACATTCCCTGTGTTAAATATAATAACACACTGGTTATGTATAAAGTAACTCAAAATGAGTTGATTACTCTGTTTTGAGCATTTATGGGCCACCAGTATGTTTTCTGGATGCATATGAAAGATTCATTTGGTTGTAAATTTAACTAGCCTTTAAATTACGTGTCAAAACTACCCATGTATTTTTTGTGCTTGATTTGGTAATATTGCATTTCTTTAGCGCTAACAGACAAATTTAAAACCATAGATGACGCAGTATGATTACGTCTACTGCTTATATAGAGATATCCCATTTGCTCCAAAACAATCATTGCATATTCAGAATAATACATTTACAGCTGGGAAAAGCAATGTTTTTTTTTTTTTTTTTGTAATTGGGGCTCCATAAACAGGAAAGTGGCTGTAGCGAGGAGTTGGGGGGCGAGAGAGAATTTCATTTTCTCCCTATTTAGAGTTGCCAGGCGGCATTAAATAAGGATCCAGTTGCACTGCATTGTATTCAGCCTCCTTAATTAACACTTACCACTGTAGCTATAAGGCAAACTCATTCTTGCCTCTGAGTAATAGAACCATTACAGTTGTGAATTTATGGACAATGATTTCTTTTTCAGTCAAAAAAAAAAAGTCTTTTTTACACTCTTTCCTTGCAGCCCTGTATCCAATAGAGGGAAAGCAAGATGAAGGCTTGGCACTGAGAGAAGAGCTGTGCAGCTTTAGATCAGTCATGTGCCCTGGTTCAGAATGAGTTATGGCTTATTAGCTGTAGCAAGGTTGGTCTCTAATTATCCCTATCTAAATCTCTAGTAGTAAAGACAAGTTTGTTTTAACTGTATAGAGTATTTAATGCTGTAGGGTGATGATATTATCCATTAACATTTAGAAAAGAAAAAAAAACCTGTGGTTTGGTGCAGTGAAAGTTCAAAAGAGCTGCAAGAAGTAAATGTGTTCGTTCGCTAGACTCGTCTGGACTCGTCTTTGTTGGAAGTCAAATTGTCTGTTTTTCTGAATGTCCCTGTTTCCCTGTAAAATGTCCTGGTGTTGGACATGACATGAATCTTCAGAAAGAGAGCTGTCTAACTTCTATTCTCTGAGCATGAGCAAACTCCAAGTCCAACAGCTGAGACAAACAAGATATGTTTTAAGTTTTAAGATAATTTTTTGAATGAGGCTCTTCCCATTGCTATAAGCGTTATGGGAAAGTTTTTAAGTACCCATAATGACTTTCATTTAAGGATTATTTCGCACTAGAATTTTATTCCTCTATGCCTCCCGGCATGGTCTGCAGCTCTGACACACAATAGCCACTGAGCAATCCTCCATCCATGCAGTGCTGAGATTTGGCCCATGGGTGTCTCTCTTTTTCTTTCCAAATGTCGGCTTTGACTGAGTTCTAGGGCTGCATCACATTTGTGTACCTCATTCTCAGTCACGCTGTTCATCAGCAAACAGTGCACTCTTGACGACCACTGAACCCCAAAGCATGTCCCTGTAGTCATTTCATACATACATCTTTTAGATGACAGGATTTAGAGGTACATATAAACAGACAAAAAAGAGATATTAATAACAATCTCCTATGTGATTTTGCCCACTAATGCAAAGGCCCTTCATTTTCTTCCAAATTGCATGGTTGCTCCGGTGGAAAGCAGGGTCAGAGTGGATCTTGCTGATGATGATTGCTGTCTAGCTACACTTAGCTGTGGATGCAGCTGCCCTTTCTGGCCAGAAGGTGGTGTAGAATTATGACCAACCTTAACGTTATCTCTAGAGAGCTAAAGAGAAGGACAGTGGGTTAATCCTGTGTATTTTGAAGGGGTTTGAAAGCGAGCAAGCTGCCTTGCTGTGTGTCACAGTTGAAGTAGTGGTGAAGTCGACTCGCATACAATTAAATAAGGCAAATTTTTGGAATGAAACGAGCGATATTCAAATTCAGCTCAAATGGATTGTCATTTTTATATCTCTATTCATCTTCTATTCCTGTAGGAATTCTGATGACATACTGTATATTTCTTTTCCACAGAATTATTTTTCCCTGGTGCTTTCTTTCTATTTGCATGCTAGCAGAAAACCTTTGATATAGAGTAACATTACTGTTATGTCCTGGTTCCATTTTAATGAAGTCTTTATGCATTTACCCTATTCTCCTTCTCAGCTAAAGTTTGTAGAGCTCTGAGTATACTGCATGTACAAACAACCGTGAGAGGAAAAGATTATAATAATATCATTTATAATAATATTAGATTTCTTTATAATTTCTTTTGGATGATGTGCCTTTAAAGCTAGATACAACCAAATGATATTTAGGGTCTAATTTCTGGTTCATCACATTCATTTTCTCAGGTTTAAGATACATACAGTAGGAAAGATGCAAAAGACATACTCATGAGGTTTGAACCTCAGTGACGAGCAAAGGTGAAGTACCTTTTGTTAAGAATGTGGTTGTCAGGCCTCGAAAGAGAACAAAATGATCATAAATTGTTTATGACAATTACAATGGATTATAGAAACTCTCAGATTCCCTCTCTCTCGCTCCCCCCCCCTCCCTCTCCCTCTCTCCCTCTCTCTGTGTGTTTTTCTCTCAGCGAGCATGAAATGAATCTGAATTTGAGCCAGCAGGCTCCTCTCCTCTCTCCTCGGTGCTGCTCTCTCCAGCCCTTCTTTCATCCAGACAGGACTGTCAGCTTCAGTCCCGTAGCTTGCAGACCACATGAGCCCTGGAAGGGCACCGGACGGCCTTTAGACCCCAGCAGCAGGGCAGTAGTTTGCTAGTGGGTACACTGTGGGGGCTCGGTGTGCAAGGTCAGCCAGGCTTATCTTGGAGGAGTGGATTTATGCAGGAGGGAGACATAGAGGGCTGCCTCAGAGTGCTTCTGAAGAGTGGCTTTAGCCAGAAGCTCCTTGCCTGTCCTATTAAATCTCTACTTCGTTCTATTTCTCTCAGCCGGTTTGCCTTTCTCTTTATATCTCTCTCTTTTTTTTTTAGCGGGTCAGGGTATAGTATTTCACTTGGCACGACTGTTAGAAGCAGTGTGCCTTGAGCTCTCTCAATTGTGGATTATGAGAAATATTAGAAACCCCAATCTTCAGTTTACCACTATTTCCATGCTCAAAGACCACAGCCATGACAGCTTTTTGAATAAATTGCTCTGTCCTCTCATTTGTTCCAGCAAGTCACGCTGTAAATAATAAAATGTAAATGATAATATATGAGATTGGAGTGAAAGAAACAGAGACAAGCTGCATGTGAATAATTCAAGGATAAATATTTATTTAATTGATTGTGGGTTAACAATTATGAGCCAACAAAAGTGCTGTTGTGCTCATTGCTGGTCTGGTCATAAAGCTGCCTGAGAAAAGTCTAAATAAATTGGAAAGAGATGAAGACAGAATTGAATTGAAACAAATATGAACTGAACTCAACAAGACACATGACCTTAAGTCCTCTGTTTTTTTTTTTTGTTTGTTTGTTTGTTTTTTGGTTCCCTGTGAAGGTTCTTCATTTAGATATTTATTTCAAAATGAGCCTCAGAGAAATTACAATGCAAACTGCAAAAGATTAAAAAGTTCTGGACATTGTCCTGGTAGTAGATATACCATTTGAGTAGACTGATTGAAGGGCACTAGATGGAGGGTACAGCAGATGAGACTCGAGCAGGCTCAGGTAATGATGTAGTGGTTGAGATGTTTTTTTATATTTGCTTTGTGAATTTGTGCATCAATTTCATAATGTCATTTTATGAATACGTTAAACAGACATTTTTTAGCTATTTCAGAAATTCTAGTGTGGAATTAAAAGATACCTGAATATCACAACATTTTAAACATTTTAGTTAAATCGCAAGACATGCAATATCCTAACATACACAGTGTTAATTCTTTTTGTCACTTAATGACTAACACCTGTTATTGTCTTAATTAGACTCTTAATTAAAGTCCGCTATTCATTATACATAATGACCGCTATGGATTCAATTATGTAGTAAGTACAGAATGCTTTGATTTATACTAGTGATTAGATTGTAGTAATTATATTACTATTTGAGAAATGTAATTTGACAAAATTGTATTAGTTTTTCATAACTGATGAAATAGAAAGTTATTGATATTGGACTGAGACCTTTGCACATTGTTACCATTGTCATGTTACTCTCAGATTCCTATCTTCATAGCAGGTTAGAGGGTGTAAAGTGGTATGAAATTTTATTTCACTTTTAGTAGATTTAGTACTATAACATTTTAAAAGCAATCATATGAGCCTGATTGTTTGACCTTTAAACTGAGGACCGTCAGGGTGATAAGGAATTATTTATTTTTTCAACCTGAATGGAATAATGCTTTAAAGAAGCCATTGGTGATGCTTAGCGCCCTCTGCTGACAAACCCCTCCCTCAACTCGTGAGATAACTTTGTGAGTGACTTTCAAGAATAAGGGGCAGAGCTGAACAGGATGGGGGTGGAGCTAATTCTGGGTCAGAAAGGTATAAACAGGAGTCTGAAACAAACAAACAAAAAAACACTAACAGCACACATTATATTGCAATTTTGCAAACTACAGGTTTTTACCAAGGTATCTTTACATTATATAATTATTATAGCTCTAGAAACTCTTTCGAACATTACAAATGGCACCCTTAAACTATAACTATGACTAGATCTCTTCTAGTTCTCTTTCTCTGTTTTTTTTTTTTTTTTTTTTTTTCCCTGGCTGCATCTTTCAATGCTAGCCTCGTGTCACGCTGACTCTTTCCGGCTTCACCACACCACACCACATTGCTCTGGCACGGAAATTGAAATAATGATAATGTGTCCCTCTGACTGCATCAAAGTATTGCCACTTCAAAAAAAAGCCGGGAGGCATGAAATGCAAATGACAATGTGGAGCAGATGGATCGAGTGCCATCGCCTTGCCCCCACTGAATCTTAAAGGAGGTGCTCGGTGTGTGTGTGCATGCATGTGTGCAAGGTGTCAAGGGGCGTTTGCAGGTCGTCCTCGTCTCCTCGGTGCTCAATTGGATCATATCTGATGTGGTATCCTAAATTGTGTCTGGCAGTGAAAATGTACCTAGGCACGACTCTTGCTTTGCACGTTCTGTTTTTGCACATTGAGGTCATTAACCCCCTAATGGAGCCAGCAGCAATTAGCGGCTAATCAGACTTCTGTTTTGACTGCCTGCTTTACAGTTTAGATCCAGCCAAGACAACACTTTCCCTGCTGGATTACCTCCAGATTGTGTGTGTGTGTGTGTGTGTGTGTGTGTGGATGGGTCTGTTTGTTTCTCTGGTCGTGTTTTTTTTTTTTTTTTTAATGTTGCTGTTTGTACATGCGCATATATATATATATATATATATA
>CM075016.1:15921611-15968565 GCA_037576675.1 Pangasius sanitwongsei | reverse complement strand
TGACAGAAGTAGCAAGATGAATTCTGAGGTGTATAGGGCTATACTCTCTGCTCACATTCAGCCAAATGTTACAAAACTGATAGGACGCTGCTTCACAGTGCAGGTGAATAATGATTTTATGACTTCTGATTATTGAGTCAGTACAAAGCATTTTATATGTCCAAATAGTACTTTTTACAAACAAAAAATTAAATGTTACAAAAAATTTGCACATCAGTAAAGAAAGCAACATATTACAGCACTTTTTGGACAAAAAAAAATATATAATGAAGGCTGCTGGGTTTTGCATTAAAAAGAAGCAAGTGCGACAGTCAGAGTCTTCAGAAGAATTGTGGCGGATTCTCCAAGATGCTCAGTAAAACTTCCTAGGTAATTTCCTTGTAGAAATTGTACCTGAGACTATTGATGCTTTTTTTTTTTTTTTTTTTAAAAAAGCAAAGGGGTGTCATATCAAATACTAACTTTGTATAGTTTATTACTGTTTACTGCTCTTTATAGTTTTTTATGTATAAATGTTCAATTTCATTATTTGTGAAGGCATCATTGCTTCATAGAATTTCTTTGCATACTGGTAAACGTTCTTGCTATTCAGTTTCTGTAAAGTTGTATGCATCTCAGTACATATTAACACTTCTGTCTTGCACTCTTTATGTCTCTTGCACACTTTTGGTCAGGTCAGTAATCTGACCTGTCGATGCTCAGGAAGGATGGGGTGTCAGGCAAGAGAACACCCCAGTATTAATACACACTGGAGGTTACTTTGCCACCTCTGTGTGACCCGCAGCTGACGGAGTGCTCTTTAATACCCAATCGACACTATTGACGTCCCTCAGGACGCAAGGCCTGCAGAGCCCCAGAGCCACCCCGCTGTGTACGCTTTATTGATCCTGAGCCCTGAGCGCCAGGCCCTGCTGACATGCACAGCATTGCTGCCTCATAATGGACTGATTACGAGGCAGATTACAACACAATGACGAGATAGCACAGCCTGGAGGGCTTTTTACTTTCTCACTGTCTCACCAGGCAGAGGGGGGGAGAAGAAGACATCAAGTTCCATTTAAATGGTCAAAAGTTAGAAGACAACAATTCAATGTTAGACATAGCTTAGGAAATACAAAGCTGATTATTTATTAACCATTTCAGACCTATATTAGGACAAATTTTAAATTGATTGACTAGTCCACTGGGCAAGTGGGAAGCTCCATTGTGCTACCCGTTCTCATTGTTTGGTTGCCCAGAAACCTATGTGTGGAGACTTAAAAGGTTGTAGCTAACATAATATAACAACATATGGTGAGGTACTTTGTTAGCTAATTGCATTAATACAGAGTAAATGACAACATTCCAGCTATGAGCTGTGGTGTTTTCTTCTCGCATTATGTATAAAACATATTATAAGTCTAAGTCTGGGCTGGTGTCTTTATTTTCTCACGATGTGTTTACCTGCAAGGTAACTGCATGCTGTGCTGGTAGGAGAGCTTTGCGCTGCACATTATTTTACTTGGCATGTTTCAGATTCTCAAGATTTTGATGATCTGTCATTCATTCAAGCTAATATATACGTGTAGGAAAATGGTTCCTCTATAAACCAGGTCATGCCTCAGTCAATGTGTGTGGTGCAGCAGAAGGTGGAATTCAGTATGAGTAGAGCGTGCAAGGTGTGCCCCACCACTGTGAAGCTCACTGAGTTTAAACATACACACCAAATGAAAGCCTTTGTTTGTGAAAGTCAATAGGGAGTAGGGTTTTTCTTTCTCTGCTTGATTGAACCTACTTGTTTGCCAGGTAACTGAGAATAAAAAACTAAT
The DNA here is from genome assembly GCA_037576675.1 of Pangasius sanitwongsei. NCBI lineage: Eukaryota > Metazoa > Chordata > Actinopteri > Siluriformes > Pangasiidae > Pangasius > Pangasius sanitwongsei. Next base: position 15,966,757 of record CM075016.1, on the reverse strand, counting down.
ATCCTGAACATGACATCTGCTTGTCCCAGGTGCCCAGGCTACTGATTCATCCACACCTGTATGGCCTTGAAACTTTTGTGTAAGTTGCAGATAGACTATATATATTTAGGGACCCAATCAGAGCCAAACAATAGAGCAGACACTGCGTCTGGCTGCAGGACAAAGTAAACTATTGTCCTACAAATTTATATGCAAGTTTAGCAGCAGACAAATGGGACTGTCTGAAATCTCTCTGAAAAAGAAAATATGTACCATATGTATACTCACATTCAATAGTTAACTTACTATCACACATCTTTCTGGAGTCTCAATTTCTTTAGTATCATCTGGATAGAAATGCTTGAGAAAATTTATATTGTAGACGACATAGTCACTCTTTAACCCCTGTGATGTTCCAGGTGACTTCACTGGCGTAATCAACAAAAACAGCTGTAGTGTTGGTGTGGAGTGTGGCGTGAGTTACGACTGGACTGGAATCTGTGTTGATCTCTCTTGCACACCATGTATCCTGCCCTCAACAGTAGAGAGAGAAACATATTAAATGTACTTATTGCTGAGGACATATTGGAAGTAATCGGACAGTACAAGTTTTCAGTCTCGTAGGTCTGTTTGGAGGGACTTACAGCCCTTTCTTATAGAGTATTTGTTCAATTTCAAGCCCCAACACACCTGAGTGCTCTTAACACCTAATGAGCCACGAGTCTGATGATTTCCTGATTTGCAACTCCTGGATCTGAAATGCTAGCTGCGTCTCAAATCCTAAAAGTATGTTATATATGTGGCAGCTTGGGAAATCCACTTTTGACATTTTCTACTATATATAGTTAGGAAAACTATAGACTTTTGTGGACTTAAATATGTCTCTCTTTTGCATTTGTCAACCACAAGTAATACGTAGAAAAAACTTTTAAGTGGGTTTATAAATGAGGGATTTCAAACTCTAACAGTTTTATGATAAACAATATCCCTCCCCTTTGGTTTTGTGATGCCTGATGGGACAGGCTAGTGCACCATTGCACCATGTTTAATTTATTTGACACATATATTATTAGTATTTTTCTAGGTGTAAACACACTTGTGTACAGTTATGTAAACTCAAAAATGGTCTAAATTGGCACATATTGTAAGTATGTACCTAGAGCTGGCCATGTGGGTTGTTGTGCAGACCAGCATCTATTTCATTTTAGGTTTACTGTCAACAGAGAAGCACAAATAATGTAAAACTTTACTGGGATTATTGGTACCACTTTATGTGGACTGTCCACAGTAGACCCTTTATAGCCTGTCAAAAACCTGTGAACCTATTCTAATTAATATGTAGCTAGTTTATGGTTGTTGGTGTTTGGTTCATATTCTATACACACTTTATAGACTTGCAGTTTATTTGAATAGTTATGTTCATAGACTGGGTCTTGACAGCATATAGATGGTTCGTAGAGTGTCTCCATTGGACTATCCAAATAAAGTGTTACCAACCTTTCTAACACATACATATCATTGATATCTCCACTCCCATCAATCAGACTGGCTTAGTTCGGGGTTCAGTGACTGTGTAAAGTCACTGGGCTGAAGTTGCGGGCATGCTGAAGTGTACAGTGGCCGGGTGATTGATGTACCGTGCTGATGCTGTGGTGCACCCCACTGCCGCTGGCATATGGAGCCTGCATGTCCAAGCAGCTGTGCTCCCACAGTGCCATAGAGAGGGCACGGGGGCCATGGGGGAGGGGGAGAGGGGACCAACACCCATCTACCACTGCTGCAGAAACTGCCATCTCCCGGGTCTGGTGTTCAGGAGAACCATTAGGATCCATGTTTCGATACTATGATTATAACAATACTCCAAAGGTGAAGAGTTTTGAGTTTGAGTTGATCGTGCCTGTCTGGCTGTCTTGTCTGCTTTATTGGCTAAAGTCTTCCTCAAGCTTGAATTTGTTATTCAATCAATGAACTATAATGTGATGAAGATCTTAAGGCAAACAGTGTAAGCAAATCACTGCTGGGATTAGTTTACATGTCACTGTAAGCCAGCACTGACAAAAAGTAACTAAAGTTCTAGCAACTTTTGAGGTTAAATGAGCTTCGTTCATTGCATTTTTCATGATCTGTAACCTGGAAAGTTTCTAGCTATGTGAGGTATAAGATATAGGCAGCCGCTTAGGGCCAATGAGCCACCGAATACAAGCACATTATTCAGATTGAGCACATAATGTAATCTAAATGGATAAAAATACAGATACCAATAGGAGGCGCACTATTTGTTTGTAAGTTTGGCAGAAAGATTTAGGCTAGAGGTGTGCATCACTTCCATGCAGACACAAGCAGTCATATGTGAAGCCCACGGGACAAAGACCATGTTCATTAACACAAACATGCATGATTTATTTACAAAATCCTTAGTAACTGCCTGGTTAGAGTCACAATGCCTTAAATTGGACTACTAGTTTGTTTATATTTTGCAAAATAGCACCAACTGTAATTAGAAATTACAAAATGTCACTGGCATGTACAAACAAAAATAATAACTGTGAGCAGGATTACAAACAACAGTCCCATGCTCATACCTAGTTGAGTATAGTGGTAGGGTTTGTATTTAATGATAATAAAAAAAAGCCTTCCAGTTTAGGCCATGCCTACTTCTGGTTTAAATTGTATTAATATATTAATATTTTTGTCGATGAGGGAGATGGTTGGTACTGTGGTTCAGGCTATCGCAGGAGGCCTAACTGCAACCTGAGAGATATGGTTGAGGTGGTGGCCCTTTCTGTATGCATACACATTCCATGACTGACAACTTTGATAGGGAATTAGCAAGATTGCCTGAAACAGTTCAGGAACTCAACATGATCTTGCAATTGCAAATTCCCAACTATTCACACAAAAGCCAACTCTAATGAAAAGTTACCACTGGCCTGCTCAGATGGCACATGACCCTTGCTGGTCAAGGTGCATCTCTGTAGCTCATAGCAGCCCGATTTCTATTCAACACCCCCACTGATCTGGCATTTACACCACGCTATTAAAATACTTGTCAGCTCATTCAAGGATAGCAAAGCTTAGCAAACAAAAAGCTCCCGAATCTGGCTCGCACACACAAAAAACAAGTGCATGTTGGGTGCAGCCACGCGCCTGGAATCTGTATGCATTCCAGTAAATAAACGGATGAATTTAAAGCTCTTTTTAACTGAGGTGCGGTGTGGAGCAAGGACACGGCTGTGAAAGGATATCCGCCGTACCGTAATGCACTGAAAGGAGAATGACCTTGAACAATGGTCAATCCTACACCATGCCCTTATATTGTTTTATGATGAGGAGGAAAAACATCTTTCGTCAAGGTTTTCCAAAAGAGAACACACAGATTCACTTAATGCAAAGAACGATACGGTATAGGCGTCAGTTCACACACAAACCCACACCCAGCTACAGTGTAATGATGTATGTCCTCAGTGTGTGAAGACGTGCTGCTCAAGTTTTCTAAGGGTTCAAAGGATATATTCCTTCTTATTTATATATCTATGAATTTATTTATTTATTTTCTATATTTTCAGCTAAATTTCATCTATATGATCCATATCTCCCATCAGACGAACGCTGTAGCAGCAACTTCCTAAATTGGCTGACTTTGTTTTTAATTTAGTGTGTGATGTTAAAAGGACTGGGTGCAAAGAAAGTGAAAGACAAAAAAAAGTGATTTGTGGTGGTTAGTTCAAGCGCAGCTCCATGAGGTTAAAAGTTAAAGTAATTCATTATGGCAGATAGCGGTGTGATATTCTTCATCCTGACGCTCCGCACGGGCCGCACAATCTCAGCTATCAGCCAGGAATCCCGATGAGGAGATAATGGCAGAATTGATGGTCATATTTTACAGTGGGTCATGGCGGAGCAGAGTGTAGAACATTGTAATTACAAGTTTGGTAGAAGGGAGAGGCGTTGGAGAGGGGTGGAGGGGAAGATGAGGGCTCTTTGTCTGGCTTGAGATGTGCAGCCAGGCTTAATTGAATGGTAACCTCTGAAAGTGTTGTGCTAACACAGCTGAGACAGAGAGAGAGAGTGAGAGAGAGAAGGAAGTGCTGAGTGTGGCACACTCACTCATCACTCCTGTCTGCTGCTGCCTCTGTGTGTTTGATATAGCAAGGGCTCCGATCTCTCTCTCTCTCTCTCTCTCTCTCTCTCTCACCCGCATACACACTTCTTTTAACAGATTATTTTCTTCTTAGTGTTAACATCATTAAAAAGGTCATTAACATGCTATCCTGACATTTTCAAGTAGTTAAATGAAATCATTGAATTCTGCAGTATTTCGTTACCTACCTATTTAAAGAGGCAGTTCCCTGAAAATGAATGTGAAAATTATGCACTCCTTTATCTTCTGTTTTAACCACTGATTTCATATTTTAGTGTTATTTCATCATTATGATGAATTTTACTGTGGTTTAATATAGAGCATTGGTTAAGCACTTGAATTTTCACTGATAGCCTGCCTTAGTCATGGTATGTGACCATGGTTTAATAATGAATAAATGTAATTTAATATGTAATAAAACAAACAAACAAGCAAGCAAGCAAACAAACAAACAAAAACCACTACAGTCCACCAACTGGATAGTGGAGAAGTTCACATTGCAGTAATAACCACACCAAAAGAGTGGAACTTGACATTGGAGAAAAGTATTGAGAAAGGAAGAACTGATTGGAATTGTTGCTATTTTCCAGATTTATCAATAAATTCTGGTCCACCTTTAAGGGTGCCTTCACGGGGACAAAATAAAAAAAAAATTGATGGAACCATTTTATAAAAGTGTAGAATAATGGTGTTTCACGCAATTCTTGTGCATGCACATTTCAGTAATGGGGATCAGGGCATCGGATCAGGGAGTCAGTTAGTGAGTCAGTCACTGAGTGAATCAATGAATCGGCCACTGGGCAAAAATGGCTCTTTTAGGCTGGCCTTGTGTGATTTGGCAAAAATATTTCAGGGTCTATTCCTGCTTCATGCCCAGTCTTCCCGGGATAGGCTCTGGAGCCATTGCACCCCTGACCAGGACAAAGCGGTTAGTGAACATAATGAGTGAGTGCTGGGATTAAAATGATAGTAAGCATTCAAGGTTTAATCTCACGGCTGTGAGTGCACACACAGACTTCAGGGCTGAGACCACATGCACACCACACAGAGTGCCTAAATAATTATGACACTGACAGTGACAATGAGAATGTTGTACTGGCACACTCTTTAGTATGGCAGTATGCAGTTTGGGACATGGCTCAAACATTTGCGACTCTGAGGATATAATTATCTGCTTGTAGTTCTTCAGTATTACTGAAGCAATATGAGAATAAAATCAATATGACTGTCACAGTTATTGAATACCAGATAAAAGGTGAACTACTATAATCTCACAGTGCTCTGCTATGATGCCTCACATCTGTCTGCAGTGAAGACGGCTCTGTGCATCTACGAGGCCTATAGACACAAACGAACTAAGCCAGTTAGCTAAAATATATGTAGTGTACTGTATATAACAAAACAATCACATCAGGTTGTATTCTCTGTGTATTTTATTATCTAATCTGTGTAATTTGTTCTCCACCTTGTCAAACTCATTTAGCACGATTAGATAATGTTAGTTTCCTATCTAAAACAGCAATAAATATACACAATAATACAATAATGCACACACTGGGGTGAGTAGACACCCAAGATGACTCACTTTCACCAGATGTAACCAAGTTTGATATACAAAAATACAGAGAAAGTGGCTCTAGCTAAACCACTTAACAGCTGAGCAACAATATGAATTCCACAACAAGGGTAAATCAGCTGACTATCATTCACTAGCTTCCCACCAAATTAATGCTTTAACTTGTTCATTGAGAGAAAAGCTAAAACTCCATCAGTCCTGGATGATTTTTCCTTTTACAGCATAATATTCTTTTATGGTATAGTGTTTCTCTCTCTCTCTCTCTCTCTCTCTCTCTCTCCAGTTTTTTATGCTCTCATGCGCTTTCTCTCTCCTGGTTGACTGCTTTCTCCTGCCAGTCACCATATTGTGAGACTTCTTTCATGCATAAACTTCGGGCATGAAGATGCTTGATGTATCTGAGCCAGCATAGAATGTATATGTACAAATTTCCCACCAAATGCCAATTCAACATCGATCTAACAGCAGCTCAGTAACCATGTAGATCTCATGCAATTGGTTTGAGCACTTCACGCCTCCCTCTCTGCTGCCATCTCAGCATCACCTGATGATTACCAATTCATTCAAATATGCACCAAACAATTCATTAGACAACATATAAATGGTTAAGGGTAGGGAACAGTTAAGTTTCTTATAACTTCATGTTTACAAAATCCAACTAAATCACTCTCACTCCTACAAATTTTATTTAAAATCAGGATCATTTCTTGGCTACTAAGCTAGATGTCAAAGAGACCCAGGATTTGGTAGGGACACAGGCCTGTCATCAAAAACTACAGAACCCAGCAGTCTACAATACCAGTAAGTCATGCCCTGTGCCCTCTGTGTCCTGCCCTTCCCTTGTGTGAGGTTTTTTTTTTTTTTTTTTTTTTTTTTTTTAATTTTCTTCAGTCTTTTCATTTCACCACTCGCTCCTATTTGTCCCCATCATCCAAGCTGAATGGATTGCTCTGTCATCATGGCCCCTTCTTTTGGAGTCTTTCTTGCTCTCTTTCATTTTCTTTTCTCCTGTCTCTTTTTTTTTGTTCTGTAATCTTTTTCCCTTTCTCCTGGACAGTTTCTTTGCCAATGTTCAGAGGCTAATAGTGGCTAGGAGAGCCTGCAGTTATAGGTGCAGGGACAATTTTGTCCTGTATAGTACTTTGTGTGTGTGTGTGTGTGTGTGTGTGTGCATGTGTGTGCGTACATGTGCATGCTGTCCCAGCAAATGTCAAACCCTCCTCCTCCGAATGATGAGGCAATTTCATTTCATCTCCTGATTCTTGTATTTCTTTAATGAAAATCACAATTACCTCAATACCCAGAATAGTCTTTAAAGCTGCTGAAGGTAATGTTTTTTTTCTTTCTTTCTTTTTTTTTTTTTTGTCTGTGTTTGGGTAGAGCTGGAGCTACAGGTCGCTATGGTGTTGACTATGTCCCTATTTTGACCAGTGGAGGTGTCATATGTCTTTGTCACTTTGAAACATATTTGCATCCTGACTGAATGTGGTCTCTGTGTGTGTTCTCAGTGAATTCTGTACATATTTATGCATGCACAGTGTTCATCCTTCTCACTGTGTGCCTGTATGTGTGTGTGAACATCACACACTGAAGTTACATCTCCTGGGACAGGTTTTGATGTCTGTCTGTAGTGACAGTGGTCCATCATGCTAGTGATTGGCAGTCGGGTGGAATAGCTCCCTGCCATGTTTCAGTTGACGTGTGTATCTGTCCAATAGTCATCTGTCCAGAGAATGATTAAAGCTGTCCAACTGGTAGGTTGAAGACACTGAAGAATGAAAAACTAATGCAGTTCTTAGTCTTTACTACAGAGATATGCAACTAACATTTGTAAAGGCACAGTTACATAAAATTCCTTGCTTACAAAGGTCCGATTGACGTTATGTTTGTTTCGCAGTGGCACTTAACATTAATTATTGACCACAGCAATAGACTCAGACAAGACATCTGTTTTGAGTCAGGGAGAATAAATGCATACTTGTTGAGTTTTTTTTAACGAGTCATGTCATGTCATCAGTTCGCATGTAAATGTAAATGTCTGCCAAATGCCGTAAATGTAATCACACCAGGAACAGTAAATAAAATGAAAAACCTGTGAAAGTCTGTGTAATCCTGTCCTTACTCAACTAATGTCTTTAGCCATGTAGCGCTGGTTTGATGAGCTGCCTTCAGTTAAATAATTTATATACAGTAAATGCCTGTGATTGGTTAAACCTCAACAGATGATTTGCTATGGAAGCTGTGATAGTTCATGTTTAGAAAACTAGAATCGCTGAATTACAGCCAGTTTAGTTAGCTAAATTTTTTTGGCTCTGCTACAGTATTTTTTTAAGTACTCACTGAAATACTTTGCTGGGTCTTCATCTGGACCACTGTCCGCCATTTGATGTCCTCTTGCTCAAGCGCATGTCTTATTACCATGGACAAGCATATGTAATGATTGTTTTTGCAAGCTACATATTGTGCACATGTGTGTAGTAGTTGTAGCATGTGTGTATGAGTGTGTGCATCACATTTTCTGTGCCCAAGTTGTAGCCTGTGTGCTGATATTAAGATTCTGTCTATCTGGGGCGTAATGTGGATGTAAAAGATGCCTATGGCATTAAACTATCTTTGCTGCACTGAACAGAAGGTGTCCTCGGGTTTGTTTTACAGGGGAGCCCAAAGATAAGTCTCTTTTCTTCCTCCTGGTCATATCACGTTCACATGTTACACATATCATCACATTCAAACTTGAGTGGAGGTTTGGAAATATGTACTGGATGGCACTTTTCTCAGAGGAAGCAATTTTTACCCTCTTGGATCGACATAATAGGATGCATCTGTTTACATCTATGTTGCCTCTATGGAGCCAGTTTAGACTTCACATTCACATATTGCTCTGCCTCTATCAATTAAGTTGCATTATAATTTCTCTAAGGTCTCTATAACAAAAAAATAAATCAGTCACTTGTTCATAGCAGCGATAAGACTTAAAGCCAAAACAATCATATTTATTGCTATGGAAGCCTCTTACCAAGTCTGATGAATCACAAGTGTTGCTGAAACACATGGTGATGAGACAGTGTGAAGAGTGCTTTAGACCCATACACAGCTGTGATGATGTGTCAGCCGTGGTTGACCTTCCTCTTTCTCATCTCAGTGACCAGTGAAGAATCTGCTCCTCTACCCTCCATCCTCCTCCATCCTCGTTCACTATAACATCCCCTCTCCACCTCTCCATGACCTCTGACACTCCAGCATGCTGTATAGGTGTGTGGTCTACTGAAAAGCACAGGCTATTATAGAAGCAAGAGATGATGCCTCTTCTGTTCCCAAAATGAAGCTCTTTCTGAAGGGAGCAAAGGTCACTCAGCCGTCTTCCTCTCAGTCAGTTTCTCTCTGAGCAGTCACTCATTTCTCCACATGCACACGCACTTCACTACACCATACTACACTCTCTTATACTACTGCACTATTAATGGTGCTGTTTTGTTAGTGTAGCCTGGTTCTGAATGGTGAGATGTTGGGTTGTTGGAGGTTAAGCATGTAAATATGTCTGTGCTTTGTAAATCTGCTGCATTCCCCCTCCTCCTCTTCTCTGACAGCCATGACAATGGGCAGGCTGTGTGTGTGTGTGTGTGTGTTTTGAGACAGGATGTCAGCTTGTGCTTTAATAGCTTTTTAAACGGAGACAGCTAGGTGTCAAACATGGCGCTGTTTAATTAATTTTGTTTGTCCTGCCAGGCTTTTGATAGTCATGAGCCGCCCTGTTGGCAGAATAGACAGGAAGGGGTGGAGCTTATGCATCCTGGGAGTGTCATGTCTGCCCAAGGTACAACCTTGGTGATGTAATGGGTATATGGCAGCAATTACTACTACTGCTGCTACTACTACTACTACTACTACTAATAATAATAATAGTAATAATAATAATAACTACAACAGAGAAAGTTGCTTTACTATAACAGAGAAAGATTAAAATTTATAATACAAAGCAAAAAATATGATCATATAAATAAATAAAATACATAAGAAATAAGTTTTTTAAAAAAGAAACAAAATAAAAAAACATAGAAATTGAGGTAAAAATACAAAGTTAAAAAACAAATAAACAGAGAGGAAAAAATGTAAAACATGACAAACAAACAAAATGGTAAATAAACACAAATAAAAAACACAAATAAATAAATAAATAAATGAGTGAGTGAGTGAGTAAATGAGTGAATGAATGAATGAAAAAGAAAGAAAGAACAAACATACTTGGATACAAACACAAATAAATAAATAAACACTTGAATGAATGAATGAATGAATGAATGAATGAATGAATGAATAAATAAATAAATAAATAAATAAATAAATGCTTTTAGAAGCTGCTGCTGGTCACATGTGATCAAGTACAAAATTTCTTGGACTTTTCTTGAGCTTGGGCCTAAAATGAAATAAACACTGAGTAACTAAAAGCTCCACCCCTTTTGACCCGTCTGTTAGGATAGCCAGTAGTAGTAAGTATGGCTAATAGAGCTCAGGTGTGTTGTGTGCTGGTATTAGCGGTTGGGGTTTTTGTGTTTATGTGTGTAACATGCATGAATTTGATGTCATGGCTAAGCCGCCATGCATATTAAAGCTCGTGTGTTTGTGCTGTGCTGATGCAGATGTGTATCCACATGTGTGCACTGAGCTGTGCCTACGCTGCATGTTTGCACTGAGATGATGCAGAGCCTCCCGTTGTGTGAGTATGCATACAGTTTAACACCCTGTCTCTGCAGAATACACGTTTTCAGCACTCGGGGAGGGCTCTGATTATTCATAGAAAACACAGAAAATGGGGCTTGCGAAAATAAGGGTGGAGGCTGCATGGTATAAGTAAATAAATAAATAAATAAATAATAAACAATCACAGCACTCCTCACTGCACACACAGCAAGGAGCCAATCGCTGTGTTGGCCAAACGACTTGGAAATTGTGTGTAATGAGTAGGAAAAGATTAGACGTGGCTCTTGCTAGGCTGTAAATTGACATTAGTAGAAGAAAACTCTTTACCAGGCGGGCGAAGCATCCTAATTTAGGCAGTAAAATATATGAATGGGGGGAAGGGGAAATGAGACTGAAAAAGACAACAACAAAAAGCTTACAGCTTTGCTGTGTGCACATAGTGTTTCATATTCTGTGTTGTTCCCCCCCACATTTTATCTCAGAGCTTTCAACGTAATTGAGGATTCAATTATTGCACATGGGTGGATGGGCATATTGAAGGTGTTTATGCGTTTTTTTTCTATCTATCTATCTATCTATCTATCTATCTATCTATCTATCTATCTATCTATCTATCTATCTATCACTTTAATAGGAACACCTGTACATTATTCACAAACATCAAACATCAGAATGGGGAAGAAATGTGATCTCAGTGACTTTGACCATGGCGTCATTATTTGTGCCAGACAGGCTGGTCTGAGAATTTCAGAAACTGCTCTTGGGATTTTCACGCACAACAGCTTCTATACCATGTTGTGAAAAACAAAAACATCTAGCGAGTGGCAGTTCTGTGTGTGGAAAAGTCTTGTTGATGAGAGAGGTCAGAGGAGAATGCCCAGACAGGTTTGAAAGGAAGGCTACAGAATCTCAACTACTCTTTACAACCATGGTGAGCTAAAAAGCATCTCAGAGCACACATGTCAAACCTTGAGGAGGATGAGCTACAACAACAGAAGACCACACTGGGTTTCACTCCTCTCAGTCACGAACAGGAATCTGATGCTACTGTGGGCACAGGCTCACCGAAACTGGACAGGTGAAGATTGGAAAAAGAGAAGGCAACATATTTCCAACCTTATACTTCCTGTTTTGGTGAAACTGTACCTGCTGTAGCCTGGAACAGAAAGTATGTTAACTTTCCCTATTATAAAATATTTGTGAGCTTTAAATTCTCAGCCTAACTTTGCAGAAAGAAGCTGGTGTGTCAAATGAACAGAGTAAATTGTAAACTTTGGACTTGCACCAACATTCTCAGCTTTAAGCTGTCTCATCCTAGGTTAAGATCTGACAAGTTCAAGGATTTTTCTTAATTTGATATTGCAAAAAAGAAAAATATTATACTATATGGCCAAAGTTTGTGGACATCTGATCATCAAACCCATATATGGGCCTTCCCAAAACTGTTGGCACAAATTTAGAAGCACACAATTGTTTGGAATGTCTCTGTATGCTATAGCATTAATATTTCCCTTCACTGGAACTAAGAGGCCCAAACCTGTCCCAGCATGACAATGCCCCTGTGCACAAAGTGAGGTCCATGAAGACATGGCTTGCCATGGTTGCTGTGAAAGAACTTGAGTGCTCTGCACAGAGCCCTGACCTCAACCCCTCTGAACACATTTGAGATGAAGTGGAATGCAGACTGCACCCCAGACCTTCTCGCCCGACATCAATACCTGATCTCACTAATGCTCTTGTGTCTGAATGAGCACAAATCCTCAGAGATAGAGAGCGCTGTCTAACATGTCAAGCCAAAATCTATATAGGTGTACAGCTAGACTGAGATCTGGTGGATGGGGGCGGAGTCATCCTGGAAGAGTCCACTTCCATCAGGACAGAAATATTTCACCACAGTATAAGCATGATTAGTCAGAAGAACTTTGTATTGATTTGCAGTGATGCTTCCCTCTAAGGGGACAAGCAGACCCAAACCATGGCAGCAAAATGCTCTCTGTTTTTCCTTTAATTTGTCACCTGTTAAAGGAATTAACCAGTTTTTCTAATGTCTTGAGCTCCAAATGAACTACATTTATGACCCAAAACAGGCAAGGTTATCCTAAAGTTTGGATGTTTTAGCGGATTTTGGCAAGATAGGATACTTCTCTAATCCTCTGTTCCTATCTGCCGTTACCATCATGAATGTAGTCATGGTTACTGAACAGATAAGATATGATTTCACAGTTAGAATTCTGCAATAGTTAGTAAGCTGTTTTTGTAACACAGCTCTGATCTGCCATCTTCTTTGTGCCAAACAATGTCTTTCTATGCTAATTAAACTAAGAACAATGAAAGCTGTGATGTGGTGAAGCCCACAGCAAGTGTCAATAGAAACACATGAGACAAGATATGCTTTTTTAAAAGACAAAAAAAACCTTAGAGCAGATGTTATTGATGTGGAGAAGGGGAAGAGAGAATGATGCAGGTGATCCAAGTTCCTTAGTAAAAGGCTGGAGGGCTGGCTTTCTCAGGCTAATCTCTGTGTGTGTATGTGTGTGTGTGTGTGTGTGTGTGTGTGTGAGAGAGAGAGAGAGACGGAGAGAGAGAGAGACTGGTTAGTGTTGGCCTGAAAACACAAGCTTAGCATCTGTTGTCTCCTGGACACACTGTATATTCATCACCTTCTAGCTGCTGCCGATTGGTCCTGGCTCCACCATGAGTGCACATGCACGTAGGGGCTGTCAAGTGTACTGTTGTGGTCACTGGCCATGCCGCTGATTTTGTCTGATGGGACTCCAGGCGTGTTGCAGCCTCTCTGTGAGCCCTGGCGTAACATGATAACTGTCACATCCTTTCTGATTCTGTCCCTGATCACTCACCATACTCTGTCCTGTTTTGTCCCTTGGTGTTCGCCTTGATGCTTGTCCTAACGTGGCTAGTGTTACCTGTTCTCACTTCCCTTTGCAAGTTAATTGGTCTTATCTAATTTTTATTTAATTACTTATATGTTTTTTTGGATTTCCTTGTTTCATTTTCATCTGCATATATTTTAACCCCTGCCATTATCTTTGATTATGATTCTTGGATTTCCCCCATAACATTCTTTGAGTATGTTATAACACAATTTCAACAAGATATATTTCTCTATTCTTGTCTATATATAATACAACTGGCATACAACAGCTACCAACTGGGGAGGGTGAAGGCTAACATGTACGTCCTCCAAGACATGTGAACTGCCGGCCAACTGCATCTTTTCGAACTGCTGCTCGTGCTGTGTCACAGGGCAGCGTAACACACTCGGAGGAAAGTGCTATCTACCATCTTCTGCATACATGACTATTGTTAAATACTAGTGTTAATCTGATTAACAGGGGAGAAGAGAGTATGACATCGGTCCCACCTAAAAAAAAAAAACATGATCAGTTTTGTTCCCTGGACCCTGACTATGGCATCACTGGGATTCAATCTTGCGATCTCTCAGCGATAAGGCAGAAGGAGTTTCTGTTGCACCACTCAGGAGCTTTGAATGATTAATTTTAAGTTTATGCTTAGCTCATGGGACCATGACAGGAGAGAAATGTTGCATTACATTGCAACAGGTCATCATTATTGTTCCACAGTAAGCTATTCCTTTATGAAGTAGCATAATGGGAAGAAGCATAAGCTTAGCAAGGTAGCTAACATCAATTAATCTGACAGGATTTCATGACAAGATTTCTGAGGAGCTATTAAAAGTGAACGCAACCAATTTAAATACAGTAAAAAAAGAATGATTCAGTCATTGTTTTCAAGCCTTCAATGATAACTGATAATACTGATAGCTTCCAACAATGCAGTCTTTTTCAGCTAGCACTTAGTTCTAGTTAGTAGTTAGCTTATGTAAATGTAATTTGACAGCATTCATCAATCTGTGTCATACAGAATAACTAAAGGTTAATTGATAGAATTGCACTGAATATTTTTCTCATCTACATAAATAAATAACAATGCAGTTACTGTATTTTAGAAATAGGAAAGGGGCTGACTAAAACCGTGCCAGCCAACATCATCAGATCTGCCAAATCATCATCACTGAAAGTGGAAATCATAGTCATGACCAATTCATCAGCTTTCTTGCTTCAGTTTATCTACTTAATCATTTCTCTGATGATGAAAATATGAATCGTATGCCACCTGACTTCTTTAGGTGAAGCAAGGCAAGAGAGAAAATTTTTCTCCAAGAAAAAGAAAAAGAAAAAAATCCTGTCCTAAACCAATCAAACTGCAGTGACTGACAGTAACAGGATGCTGTAAAGTAAAGGCTGGAAGATGTTGGAACATTTTTTTGAAATTTAAAAAATGGCAGAAAGGAAAAGATTAAAATTGTAGTACATAATGAAGGTGTGTGGGTGAAATATGTTGGTGTAAAAGATTTTTAGAAATGTTTGAATCTTTTACTCAAGTGAAGTAGAAATACGTACTACCTATATAAAACATACATACTGTATAGTATAAATACATAATCCAAAAATCTACAATGGATAACGGAGTACTTCTAATTCATCACCATACCCCAGTGCTGCAGAGCAGTTAAAGAGATAAACATTCAGAGATCCCTGTGTCCCCACACTGACGACTGCAATTCCTGGAGCAAGGCAGTCGGAATAATAACAGTTTTCGTAATGGCGATAATAGCAGATGATTACGAGAGATAGAAGAAGAAAAACGGAGAGGGGAACAGAGAATGTATGGATTTCAGTTGTGTTGGGCAACACAAAGGATTGCATAATTTACCTCCTTCTCTTTCTCCTGCTCCCTCCCTCTCTCTCTCTCTCTCTCTCTCTCTCTCTCATTCTCTCTTTCTGGCTAATTTAAAATTTGTCAAACCAGGGCGTCTTCTGGATCGCTGGCCTTTGATATTTTGCGCACTCCATTTGCTCCAAACAAGCCGCAGGCCCTGGTTCCTGCTGACTGCTGCAGAAGAGCGGCGGCTCCATTTATCTTTGCCCGGCCGCTGAATGCTTACTCATTACAGGGGCCCTCCCCAGGTTAACCCTCGCATTTCCAGGCACCTCGCCACCAGCATCCTCATACACACTTACTAGCACACTTAGTATCATAGCAAGATATGCACCCTATGGTAAAACATAGTGTCTGAATAGACATATCTTAGGTAGGTAGAGAGGGAGCAACCAACTGTGTTATGCTTTACATACTGTATATAAATAGTTCCAGTGTATATTTACTGAATGCTGGTGGGTTATGCTTGCAGTAGTTAGATTTTCTTGTAGGCTCCTGCATGGTTTTAACAAACTACTTCGGTTTCTTTATGTCCTCTCTTGGCTTAAAGACCTGAAATCAAGACAATGTCATCATGGTCATGTTGTGCAAATTTCATCATCATCAATCACTTAAAAGACTTTTTTGTTTTTCTATAATCATCCGTCAAAAATGCAATGACTTTCCCAACCTCTAAACATTTTCTGATTTTTATTACATCGCTGTAGACACACATGAGGAGAAAAAAAATATTAACAAATATCATGTCATGTCAATAATATCACATGCTAAGCTATCACTGAGCGAAAAATAAAGACTGTGTGCTAGCATACGGCCTGAATAAGTGTGGACATAGAAGAAAAATGCAATATGATTTGTGTTTAATATTGTCTTATTATTTCATCACTGACATTCCCATGGTCCATATCAGCGTGCTGTGGGACATAATTTTTGTACAATGTTGCTGTCTGCTTCTTATACCTTTTAATTTTTGTGTTAAGCGTGTGTGTGTGTATGGTGTGAACCATCTCATCTTCTCCCGGCGTAACCCTTTGGAGGCCGTTCCCTGGGGAAACGTGTCAGTCTGGGCGCCTGCAGATCAATCAGCAGCTGATTATGCTCTTCATTCTCCTGCAATTGATTTTATTCGCAGCTGAAAATAGGCATCTGGTGTCAGGGGTGTGTGCGACGGCCTGGGTGCAGCTTGACGGATTGCTTTTGACAGAGATCAATCTCCCAGCTGATGGGCCGGGGGTCCGGGGAGCAGGCAGCCAGCTCCACATTACCCAGAAAGAGACTCATCAACGGCACACGCTGAGAGATGCCACACACACACGTACGCACAGTCACATAGTTACTGATACCATACACAAGCTGACATACATGTGCACACATCTGCAATCTATAGGTCTATAGGACCTGCCTCCTGCAGACAAGCGTCCATTCAGTAACACACACACACACACACACCCCTTTTTGTACATTTAAGTAACTACTTTGTTACTATATCTAAGTATCATTTTAAGTAATTTATGCTTTTAACTAAGTCATTAAAATTTATTTTTACTCAATAATATACCATTAAAAACCCATCATTTTTACTCCTTACTTTTTCATTTAAACCCTCCAGTGACCATGACCATCAAGCCAAATGTGACGGTGACAAAGGAAAACTCCCTGAGACCACATTAGGAAGAAGCCTTAAGAGGAACCAGACTGATTAGGGAGTCTTCTGGCTGACACTGGATAGTGAGATTATTATGGAAATGTGTTGAAAATGTGAAGTGTAGTGTACTGTAGTGTGAACATATTGTGAATAAGCGTCCTGGGATGAGCATAGTTTTTATGGTTCCATCAGCACTTAAGTATAATTTTTATGTTTATTTATTTATTTATTTATTTTTTCAGAATCCAGATATCTGCACAAAAACTTTCATTGCTGTTCTAGCTATGACTCTGGTGTTCTGCTAAAAGAGCAGTCAGATGAATCTGGAGCAATGTGTGACTGTGCTCCTGGCTGCCTGGGGCCCCAGCGGGCCTGTGTGAAGGACTGCCTCCAACAAGGAGATTTCCCCTCCTGATTCTCCCTGATGGAGAGCTCCTCTCCCTGCCTCCTAATTTATAATTATTTCAAGTGATCCTCAGGCCTGAGGTCATTTAAGTAATTACTGAGCCGATTAGACGCTTAAAGGGAATTTCGGATCAGTCTCTCTGCATGCCACAAACCCAGAGGGGGCGTGTTTGGATGGACTAACAAGGTTTAGCCAGTAGTCTTACTGTGCTGTTGCCCACGTTCACTTAATCTAAGCCCCCCAATTTTCCACTGATGATTTATAATTGAGGAAGAAGGATGTTGTTCCAAAACATAATTATTTATTGAATTTTTTGAATCCATTAATGATCATTGGTAAGTGGAAGAGGTTTAAAGGCTCAGGTCAGCTGAATCCAGACATGCATTGGTCTGGACTGGCGTAATTTGGATGTTGTGTTTCAGTTGACTGGCAGCTGTTCTTCTGGAGAGCTGCACTTATGTGCACTGGCTTGTCTTCTGGCTTATCAGTGCAGCCTGCTCATGCATTGATTGGGCCCATCGCTCGACCCTTACCCCATGACTATCTCATAAACGCTCAAAGCAGATCTCTTCTCATTCTCTCCCTCGTTTGGTGTTTGTATTCTTCTGGCTCTCATAGAGAGAGAGTGAGAGCAGGCAATCTTTATGGCGGCAAGGCTTTAAATTGAGCAGAAAATAGACATTGACATATTTCTTAATGTCATCTTAATCGCTGACCGAGCTGGCAGGAGGTGCTAGTGTGACCAACTTTATCCAACGGGGCTTCAAAATAGCCAGCAAGCCTCACAGTGTACACATGGTCTTGGTACAATAACACACATGCTGTCTGTAACTATATATCTTTATGAGATTCAGAACTAATATGAATGAGCTATGACATGTAGCTCCGATTACAAATCAGATAAAATCAAGAGATTCAAATACATTGTTACTGTATCCGTTCATTTGTCAGTATTAGGAAACCTGTAAGAGACTGACAGTGAGCATTGCAATCTGCACTAAAATACAGCACGAGGAACGTTTGAAATACCTTCCTATACCTCGAACTCAGTCTTCATACACCTCCCATATTCCCCAGAAGCATAATATTATGATCAGAGTTGAATACATAATTTCTAAAAATTGATTCAAAGACAAAATGTCTTTTTTCATGACAAAAACACACGTACAAAACCAAGGCACAAGATACAGAGTTGGTGCATTTGTGTAGTGGCCTGGGAAAACTTAAAAATTTTTTTAGCCTTTTCTATTTCATAAAGTTTTGAAACTACAGGTTCTCATGCACTCTTCATATTCTCATGTTCTCATTCATATTTGGCACATAACTCAATCACAAGTAAAGTTCTAGCATTTTAAAATGAAAAACACACACACTTATTGTTTAAAAGCAATTGCTATTTATTAATTTCACATGCATTTAATTTAACATGAAAAAAATTAAAATGCTAGGCAAGTTTAGAAAATTTATTTAAAAAAAGATTCTACATTTCTACTGTTTTGGGAAAGTATATGTGGTGTTGCAGATACATGTTATAAGCAGAAGATTATGCTATAAGTATATTATAGACAGAAAAAATGAATTTTTCTTCTGTTTGCCAGAATTCAACTAGTGACATATGATGGGTTTTCCCAGACCACCACACATTCTTCAGCGCAAGCAGCAACCTAAGGAGCGCAGTGTAGTTGTTAAAAGGGGTGAGGTTAGAATTAATTAAAATTATATCATCTAGGCGTATCAACACCTCACTTTTCCTTTAAAAAAGAAAGTATGTGTCCGTGGTAGTGCAGTGTTAGTTTTATCATAACATGATTACAGTTTAGTTATAGATTTAAAACATTTTCGGTGTAGAAATCTCCAGCTAGGTGACATAACTTGCAAAAAATGTGTTTTTGTGGTTGTTCGCCCACGTATAAGCACTTTAGGACATAGCGTTTATATGGACTAACTGGTTTTGTCTCTATTACTGCATTTAATTAGTTTTTGTTAGAGTTTCTTTTAATTTGGTTAATGATATGTCTGTGCATAATGGTGCATCAATTGTTTCCCATTTAGTAGCCACAACTGAGTAGTTGTTCTTATTTGTTACGGATAAAATAATGAATAGTTTGTTGAAGTAGACGATTTATATTAAAGTGGAGAGGCGTAAAGAGTGAACATCCGCAAAACTGGCTTTTAAAGACTTTAAAGGCGTGCCTTTGCTAAGAGAGGGTCTGTGAAATGATGTGGTGTCTTAAAGCCAGTATTGGACCAAAGTGGGTACAAAAATCTCACTGAATGTCTTATCTTTTATTGTCTTACCTTTTAGTCACTCCACCTCTGTCAGCATAGGCATGCGACCATTTAAAAGATGAGCTAGGTGAGAAGGGAGCAAAACTACATCCTAAAATATTAATAAGATATTGCTGTTACACCACTAAGTTAAATTAGTGCTCAATTTTAAACTTTTAAAGCTTATTATCCAGTACATACATTGAAAAGAATGCAAATAACTGTAAAAAAAAAAAAAATAAAAAAATAAGTAAAAATAATAAGACAATAAGAGTGACTAGTGTAAGTGTGAAACTTTTCCTTGTCCTTTAGGAGGTTAAGAGACTTGCTATAATATTCATTTTGATCACTATGTTTTAAAAAGATTAAAAAAATGTTCATAAAAAAAAAGAAGAAAGTGACTGGCCTGAAAGTTTCATGAGAAACCTATTAGCAGGGAATGCATTTGAACTTAAATCATTTTTGGGCACGCAGTAGTGAGCGTGTCAGTGTATCATACGCGATCCCTGCTGCCTGTCCAACGCTCCGTGACAGGCCCTCCCTCCTCCCCATAGCATGCGCACAAATGAAGCCTTTTAATTATCTCCTGATTACCTGTTATACCACCTTAGCTAATGGAGAGCGCACCCCGGGGGAGACATCCAATCAAACTCTCATCGCACACAATAGGCTTCTTCGCAGGAGAGAAGTATTTTAGTCACCTGAAAGATTAGTGCTGGAAATATCCATCTATTTATTCATTCATACACCAAATTACCAATGGCTGCCCTCAGCCCCCTCACACAGAGAGCTCTATTGCTTTCTGATTGATCAGAACGATAAGGATAGATCACCCGCCAAAAGCAATATAGCCTGTGCCTGTGAGTAGCCTATAGATGCGTATCAGAGTGATACTGGGCCGTGACGTGTGTGTGGTCAGGAGAGTCGTGTACCACCATCTATCACAGGCTCACTCATTCAGTGGAGAGTGGAGTGTAAAGTTTGCAGTGGTCTGCTTAAACACGGCATCACCACAGCCATCTCTGTCTTCCTTTCTCTTCTCTGCCTTGATATTTTAAAGGTGCTGTTGGGATTTTTTTTTTTAAGTCAGAACATTTGTTTCTAATATTTTCCACACATTCCCACAGTCAATAAAACAGTGGTTAGAGGAGAAATCCCTTGCTCTGTGGTTCTAAATAACCAGGACAAAAAGGTGTGGATTTGGAGGAAACCCTGAAGAGCTATATTTCTTTCAATTTTGACTTTTGTAACAACTAGCTTCAGTGAGAATCACTGCCTATACCTTTAAATCTGCTTTGAATTCTTCCTGCAGGATCAGTGTTAACTGCAAGCAGCAGGTAGTGACCTGATTGTGCTGCAGAGGGAAGGAAAGGCTGAGGAACATGCATGACAGATTGGGATATAACCCAGAATTGATGGAAGTTACTCAGGACTAGAACAAGGAGTGACAAGAGAAGACTTTATTGCAAGTATGTTCTCATTCCACCTGGTGTGAACCATATGTGGCACTGATGTAGCTGTAGTATTGATAGAGTGATTATTAAATACAATTAGTCTTTTAAATGCAGTTAACAAAGAGCGAGACTCCCTTTGGCAACTAAACCTGCCTAGCTGTTGCTCAACCTCCAGCACTTCACATGTAATGCAGTATAACCTATGATTTCTGGGCATTGCATCACAAGTTGTCATTCAATTATACACACTGGGCAATTTCCAACAGATTTAAGTCACTTGGGAAGTTCAGAATAGTCATCTAATAATTCAAAGCAAATAGGTTTCTGCAAATAGTTATTTGCATTCGATTGAATCTGAAATCTAAAATCTGTATGTGTTAGGGAAGACACACACACACACACACAGGACTTCATGAACTGATTTCTGTGCTCAGATCATACACATTATTTAAAAAAAAAAATTCATAATTCTACGCCTACATTTTAAACTGAACTTCACTACACTACACCAAACTACATAACATTACACAAACCACATTACACTGAACAACATTTCACTAAACTACACTATACTTCACTAAGCTTTACTACAATATGCTATATCCATGTCACTTCACTACCTTATACTACACTATACATAAGTACACTTCACTATAATTCACTTCACTCTATTTCATTACACTACAGTACACTACACTACATTACACTATGCTACAGTACACTACACTTTACTTTACTTCACTACACTACAGTACAGTACACTTCACTTTACTTCACTACACTACATTACACTATGCTACAGTACACTACACTTTACTTCACTACACTACATTATACGATGCTACAGTACACTTCACTTTACTTCACTACACTACACTACAGTACACTACACTTCACTTTACTTCACTACACTACACTACAGTACACTACACTTCACTTTACTTCACTACACTACAGTACACTACACTTCACTTTACTTTACTTCACTACACTACACTACAGTACACTTCACTTCACTACACTACACTGCACTTCACTTTACTTCACTACGCTACACTTTGCTTAACTTAGCATAATTAATGTACTTCTTTTCATAATTTTTGACACTTATTGGAACTATGGTACTAGCTAGCTTTGTATTGGAACAATAAATCACTCAAACTACCTGGAAGAACTTCACCTACTGAAGGTGTGCACACTATACTGCACTACAGTATACTACACTAAACTATTTTACACTACAGTACACTATACTACACCTCCCTACACATTTCACATGTCACTTTGCTTAACATAATTAATGTACTTCTTTTCATAGTTTTTGACACTTATTGGAACTATGGCTAGTGTTGTCCTGGAACAACAAATCACTCAAACTACTAGGAAGAGCTACACTTCCTGGAAGTACGTGCAAAATACAGCAACACTGCACTATAAATCACATCACTGCCCCCTAACCAGCAATTACCAAACATTTCCATCATCTTATTCATAAGTCCACTTGTGTAAAGTGTTCATCCTGTTATTAGATATGTCCACCAGCTCCACACACATTCTAGGCTGGTGTCATTTTATTGCAGTTCCCCTGTGACTTCCCCTGACTTTTCCTCGCCAGAACCTGGCCTTTGTGGCCAGACAGTGGTGAGACCCAGAATGAAACTCCTCTACCATGACTCTGTCAGCAGAAAGCATCTTTACGCAACACCTTGGGGGCCAAAACTGGCAGCCCAGTAATGAAGGTACAAATAAAGCGCCATGCTGAGATGATAGAATTGTCCCCAGCTCTCGAGCTCTCGCCTTCAAACGGGAGCGGCACTAGAAAGGAGAAGATAGGAAGAGCGGGCAGGGAGAGGGGGAGAAGCCCTGGAGTAGAGCCAACTTCCCAAGGTAGTGTACAAGTATCTTTAGAAGCCGGCGTCTTGTTAGCTAATACATTACACCAATCATGGTGAGCTATCTTAAGCTACAATTAATCTGCACCCTGGCATGCGCTGATAGGACAGCAACATGCTGTTTCTTAATTAAAAGCAAACGGATTAAAAATGATTAATAACGGGTATTAAATATTCTCATGGACTACAAGCATGGGGAATCTAGCTTTCTTATGCCGGCTTAAAACGAAGAAGTCATTAACGCTCCCCCAATCTTCATAAGCCAGAGCTTTACTTTGTTGGGATCAGAAGTTGCTTACCTCATGCATATGCATTTCTCTATCATGGTGAGTCAAAAAAAGGCATCAGCGTGGCATTTGGTGGCTGGGAAACTTGTTGACTTTTGATTTGGACATTTTCCCTTTTGCCTTTACCATTTGATTGCCTCAAGGGGGGTGGGGGGGGTCAGTTTATGTGCACGTATGTGTGTGTATCTGACTCTGTGTCTGTTTGTGTTCCTGTTCTGCAGATTGTAATGAAATTATGCACATATAAAGAATTACTGTTCACATAATTTTAGTAACCCCACTGAGGTTTTGATTTTTTTAAACACATTTATGTAAATTGTAGTATTAAAATTGAATATTAATGTCATTTCACAGTGGTCATTGTTATTAAATTCATGACTCATGGTGATTACATGTTGCTTATAAAATTGTTTAATTTGATTTTGACAAGAATAGTAAAGCATTTTGTCAGTGAAATCTTTGCTTCTATTGAAGTAAAACGTGAAGTTGAGTGTAGCAAAGTTCACTCTGAGCAAAAAAAAAAAAAAAGAAACCTTTTTTTTTGATCCTCCTATGGAAACTGAACCTCCTATGGTATAAATAATTATCCATGTGATTGTAAGCTTTGTACCCTTAGTTAGAGGTTGTAGATGATGTAGTGTACCTTTAAATGTCCTTTAAAGTACATACAGTAATTAGACCTTAGGGATATTGTTGTACCTTTTAAATATTTGTTCCATGGGGAACAAAAAGGACCTGTAGCAAACTTTTTTTTTCTGACAATGTAATTTATGTACATATTTAAGTAGCATTAAGGGGAAAACCCACTGTATGACATTGTATCTGAATTCTGACAAACAAATACAAATGACAGTTAAAAAAAAAATGATGTTTTGACCAAAATTTTGTCTAGGCTATCTTCCTGCAACGATGATGTTGGGTAAGAAGCCAGTTTAACAGTCTCCTAAAATCTTGCTAGCTAAGTGTGATTTCCTCACACAGTCAATATCAGGCTTTGATCAAGTTGTTGGAGAGCTACGTAACATAGCAAAACAGACATAAGCCTAATCAGTTCAGTCTGCAATCAGATACCGATTGTCAGAATGTCTGTGATGATCCTGTGCTGCACAATGCAATTTCTCCCTTTTCTTTTTATGGAAGTAACCAGACGTAGCATCTATGTTTTAGCGCTGCTTGCTAAAATGCTAGAACTTGTGCTTCAGACACGTATTTCAATTTAGGAAAGACCGTAATTTTCAGAACTATAAATGCCAAAATTTTACCATGTCAGGAGTTGTCCTGGGCTGCCATATGTTTATTCATTTGTGTTGTTATCATCAAACTAAAAAATGCAGAAAAAAAAATACAGATTGATTTGAAAGAAAGAGCAAAATTATTTTCAATGCATATCGGCTGTACTTGGCATTGAGGTTGTGGGTTCTCCCCCTGGGCTGAATGTGTGTGTGTGTGTGTGTGTGTGTGTGTGTTTCTTCAAATGCAGATGTCCTCATGCCAGTGAGTGATGCTGCCTGAGCTGGCTGATTGGAAGGAAGGAGCACAGAATTAGGAACAAGGTGATTTTATTGTCATCACTGTACGGGGAGTTATTTTCACGCTAGTGCCAAATGGAAACAGGTAGCAGACGGTCATGACAGAATTCTGTTTAGAAACCAATTACCTGAACGCTTTTCAAATTGATTTCATTTGTGGTGCGGCAGAAGCCTCCTGTTCTGGCCCCTTACTCTCTTCTCTCTCTCTCTCTCTCTCTGTCCCTGTCTCTCTTTGGACTTCCCAGCTGATTCCCATCAGCAAGTGTTTGGTCTATGAGGAAAGAAAGGGAGGAGATGAATAACTAGGAAGTTGGAAATCATAAAAGAGGGGGGCGGGAGAGAAAAAGAGGGTTATATAGATATATGTAGAGAAGGAGGCACTCATGCGCTCACTCCTTCACAGCTTGTTCTCTCTTCAACGCTAGTCATCAATCATCAGCAGATTAATGACGGACACACGTGAGCAGGCGGCTGCACTGGTGACGTGTGTACTGGCGTGTGTGTGTGGGTGGGGGGAGGGGGGGTTGGCTGGACTGTTGGGAGATAGAGCTGTACTCATAAAAGTGGTCCAATGGCTACAGAGTGGACTTTCATATTCTTGCATGTCTGGTGTGGAGCTGTGCAGGTCTGATTTATTAAACCCACTCAGACAGAAATATTCGGAAATTTCGTTCATGCATGTGACTGAGCACATTTCCTCTACATAGTGCACTATGGCTGTGGATATATCCTGTGTGCTGAAAATGCAAGCCAAGAGGTAGTTTCCCTGTCAATCAAATATACTGTAACAGCATCTCCACAGTAAGCTTTGTATGCTAGTCACATGGCTGTATTCCCCATTTGCAAAGTTGCAGTTAGCCATCAGTAATGTTTGCTATTTCATTAAAGTTAGCTATTTAGCCACGCTGATATATTTTGAGATATTTCTAACATTTTCCCATTGAAAAATGTACATATCATCAATAGTTAAATTGGTGAGTGCCAAAAGTCTTGTTGTTCATCATGATAGATAGATAAAGTGTTGTAACAAGTTGGAAACCTGTGTAGCAAGAAATGTTTCCAAAGCTCACACTTGTCATTACGACCTGAACAGACATTTGTGTGCAAGCGTTAGGTTGGAAACGCGTATCTATAATAATTAAGATAGGACATGAAGGAAGCATTTCCACTGTTACCTACACGATCTTAAATAGCAATTACTAAAAATGTTTTAAACAAAAATGCAGAGGAGTTCAGGGACACTGCTGGCATCTGAGAGAGCATTTCTGATATCTTTCTACAAATACAGAATTTCAGCTTTTCTGCATTAATTGTTGTTTTTAATTTTAAAGTTTAAATACTTGCTTAATTGACACATTTGGCTGGTATAAATGAGCTAACAGGGCTAAGACATGAATATAAGGTTTCTTTTTGGCATCCAAATCAGATTATTTGCAGTTAACAAATGTCTTAAAGCAGATTTTGTGTTGTTGTGGAGCTAAGCACCACCTGAGATTGTAAGAAAAATACACAGAATGGTATGAAGCAGCGAGACTGCGACTGATTTCTTTCTCATCCAGACCGTAGATTCATGCAGACGATCAGTGACAGACGTGTCATGTGATTACACAGAGTAAAAATGCCCATGGACTGATATTTTTCAGCCCGCTTCACTGACACATCTGTAACATGCAATTAGCAGTGATTGAGAAAGCGCATGTGAAACACAGTCATAGCTGTAATGAACAAGAACGAAGTGGATTATTTACTCTCTCATCCTCTTTTTTCCCCCAAAATGGCTTTAGAGGAGAAACTAAAAGTCGCACACATTTTCCAGTCACAAAATACACAAAAGGACAGATGACAGAACTGTAAGTTTAGTGTTTTTTTCCCCCCTGGTTTGACCAAGAGGGGTATAGCTTTTCTGTTTACAGTGTTTTGTATGTGTATGTAATAGTTTGTCCCATATCATTCTTTTTTATTCATCAGTGAGATCTCATTATATAATGCATTACTCAACCATAATAGTGTCCTTACTATGCTATTGTGATACTGTGATATTAGATTTTAGCCTCTCAGGCTGATATCATGACCAGATGTCACTGACCGCTGGCAATATGTCACAAAGATCATATCTGCCCACCCTGTCCAACTTCTTCTCATAGTGACCCCATCTAAATATTACAGGATAGAATACAGAAGAACAAGAGGCCTGTATTTCATTTTTCTCTGAAAGTTTGTGCATTTCAGTCAGAGCTGATAACAATCTAGACATCAATAAGTGCCGAGGATTGATTGAGGTGGCAGCACATGAGGGGAATCAAAGGAGCACTTAATTGATGATCAAACGCAGAAGGTGTAAATAGATGTTGTATGCGCTCACGTGTCTAGGTGTGTAAGCGGCTGAGAGAGAACGAGTTTTCAAAGCACAGATAGAAGCTGAAGAGGCCTCATTCAGGGGCAGAGCCTTTCAAACTGACCCCAGGGTTCACGCAGAATAACCACGAACACACACTGCAAAACAGACATGAAAGAGAACACACACACACATACACCTACACACAAAAAATAAGCTTTCACACTTACTGAAGAGCTAAAATTGCTCTCCACCAAAAACACACGGATGTTTGTTTAATGTGCAAATGACATTAGTTCAGGGAAATTACCGCTATCTGAAAGTGTTTCTGCTATCTTTCTACAAGTAGAGAATTTCAGCTATGTTGCATCAATTGTGTCTTTAATTTTAAAAATTAATAATTAAATGTAAAGTTTAAATATTTGTTTATTACGAAACACAAGTTTCTTCACATTTAAGCAGGATTATGACTGATTGCATTAGTTTAGGGATTGAATTAGGGATGTTCCAGTTCAATACTGAGTATCAGTTAAATATCGGCGAAATATTTGCCTGAAATGTTGAATTAGTATTAGATTGGACTCATTTTTCTATCTGATCCACTGCTATGTTTTTTGTTTTTCAGGAATGTGTTGATGGCTAACAGTTTTTTCCTGTTTATGCAATATCAGGTCACTAACTGATGATTATTTTCACAGTTACCTTGAACTCATCGTTAGCTGAAAGAGAGTGACAATGAACTCACACACACACACAGTCAGTTGGCCAACACTCAGAGCGCGAATGTAAGTTTTCTGATTAAAAAAATGTTGCAATTCACAACATTACCTCTTGTAACAACTGATGACCATCGTGATCTAGTTTACTGGTTTTTTATAGTCATTTATTGATATCTAGAATTGTTATTTCTGTATATATAGTGTATGCACTCACCAGCCACTTTAATAGGAACACCTGCAATTATCTGCCAATCATGTGGCAGCACAATGCATAAAATTATGTAGATACAGGACAAGATCTTATGTATTATAATATTTACATCAAACGTCACCTGGACTTTCTTCAGTCTCCAGTTGAGGTGAGCTCGTGCTATTTTAGCCCATCCACCTCAAAGTTTGACGAGTTGTTTGTTCTGGCATGCTTTTCTATTCACCACACTCTTGTACAGAGTGGTTATTTGAGTTACTGTACACTTCTTGTCAGCTGTAAGCAGTTGGACCATTCTCCTCTGACCTCTCTCATCAACAAGGTGTTTCGCAGAACGGCAGCTCACTGGATGTTTTTTGTTTCTGTGAAAACAACCATACAAAGTCATGGAGATCATATTTTTTCCTCATTCTGATATTTGATTTGCACTATGACTGAAGCTCTTGATCTGTATCTGCATGATTTTAAGCATTGCACTGCTGCCATATGATCACCTGATTGATGATTGCATGAGTGTACAGGTGTTTTCCTTAAATTGGCCAGTATATATATATATATATATATATATATATATATATATATATATATATATATATATACATCAGATGTTAGCATTGCTGCCTTACAGCTCCATGATCCTCAGTTCCTCCCACCTTTCAAAAACATGCCAGCATATACAGATTAGTATATATACAGTATATTAGTATATTATATGCTTTTAAACATTAGATATTGGAATTGTAATAAATAATGGAGTTTATAACTTTATTTAGTTTTTTTTTGTCATTTTATTGTTATTTTAGTAAAAGTGTCATTTTAACACTTTTACTAAACAGCAGAGAACTAAGAGTAAAATAATTTAATACAATATTCACACACACAAATAATGCCAAAAAAGTCTAGTCTTGTATTTGACCCATATACAGTATGCATAATTTCTAATATAATCAAATGGGATCATTGTCTTTGAATACAACTCCATGTATTTTCTTTATAGTAGTTTTCATATTGAGTACTGTTGTACTATGTATTTTCATGTTACTAACATAACTCGACGGTTGTAATACGTACGTGTGAATAGTTTGTATGAATGTTTACTATAACACTTCATTAGTAATGGGCTAACCACTCATCCGTCTGTGGTGGCTGAACAGCTCTAATTTGATATCTTGTCATATTCAAGTGCATAATTTGATCCATTTCAAAGGCCTGAACTGATTTGTCCATCATATAAGCTGCACTGAGCTATTTTTCCTGTTTGCTGTTTGCATAAATAAATGCACTAATGGCATCATTTTTTGGCTGAATCTATATTTATTACAAACAGTGTAACAGATAAACATCCTCCAGAGTGGAAATCATTTTATTTCTCAGCAGAAACTGGGCTTATGAGGAGCGAGTTATTTAGTCTGATGTACTATGTGTAAAAGCGGAACAGCAACAGCAAGGAGCAGACACCAGTGTGAAATTAGGGCACATGGTGTATCAGGTGTGTGTGTGTGTGTGTGTGTGTGTGTGCAGCTCGGGTACCTAGAACCCTCTCTAATGCATATACCTTCATATAAGCCCTGTTCCTGTCTTATAGTTCTACTGCAATATTTAGGGAGCCAGGCATTCCCTGCTTATCTTCAAACCAAAGCCCTCAATGTTCTCTCCTCTAATGTGTGATGCTTTCCTCCTGCCACTGATCAAAGTGCTATTTTCTGAATTTCAAGCTTTTTAACTTCAACCGTCTTAAGAGGGATGAGGCAGATCAAACTGAGACGATGAGAGAAGGGGAGAAAGAAAAGCACAGAGTGAGAGAGGAAGAACATCTTTGTAGTCTCGTCCCTTTGTTTTTGCTCTCTTACTTTCATACTGGGCCGCTAGATAGGTCAGCTCTATTACCAATCCGCCAGCCCACAAATATTTAAAACAAATTGAATCGCACACCCAATACCCATCACAATTACGCGCGGCACAATAACTAAATTAGCAGTTCAACACAATAATTGGAAATGCGGCTCGTGCGCTCCCGGCAGCCTCCCTCGAGGGCCTCACTGATCTATGGAGGCCCGTCAGCTCTGCTAATTCCACAGCTAATTACAGACGCACCGCAGAATGAAGTTGTTTGTCTCCAAATACCATTTTCAGCATCGAGGAGAACAGAGGCCATGCTGAGATAGACAAAAATAAGATGGAAGTGTGTGGTCATGTTTGTTCATGTCTTTCATGCATTTTTATTTGTTGTTGTAATTTTGCGAGTGCATTCGATAGTGACAAAAACAAATTATCAGAACCATAACCCGGGGTGGTATGGACATGTTTCTGTCAGGCCACTGGCTGCTTTAAGCCGATAGCTGTTCTGGAGGAGTTTTGATTAAAATGATAAAGGAGTATAAAGCTGGGAATCATATGTTTTGGGCATGTTTTGGAGTAATGAGAACAGAATGAAAGGAAGTGTGTATTTGCATATGGTTTAATGGATTGATGTATTCCTCCCAGATTTTGAGAACATCTATATAAATATTGTACAGCTGTCACAGAAAGTACTTATTCAACATTTAGCATCTGGAAATTAATGTTATGCATGGAATATTTGTAGAGTACAGTTGCACTCTGTAAACAATGATCTTGTTATTTTTAAATAATAATAATAATAATAATAATAATAATAATAATAATAATAATAATAATACAGACACACTTATTCATACCTAGGGGGAAATTAGCATAGCCAATCCACCTACCGGCATATTTTGTGAGGTAGGAGGAAACCAGAGAACCCTGTGGAAACATGGGAACCATGTGGACATGGGAAGAACCTAAAAAAAACTCTACACATGTAGTAACCCAAACTCAGGATTGAACCAGGGGCTCTGGGGTGGCCATGCTACCACCAACCCAACCCATCCCATCCCATCCCATCCCATCCCATCCTATCCTTTATTTATTTATTTGTTTGTTTGTTTGTTTGTAGTTTTTGTATCTTATTAAATTTAATTAAAAGTGGCAAATATTCCTAAAAATCCTCTTCAGGACAGTGGTATCCTTAGCAGCTATTTCTCCCCCCCGGGATGGACTTACTCCACTGGGTTGCCCTGTGCTAAAGCATGACTCTCCTCCAATAGTGTTTAGCAAAGCCATTAAAATGTTTTTACAGAGAGGTGGAGGTTTTGACAATAAACAAAAAAGCAAGTCATTGCACAGGTTTTTACTGTGATTCTAAAATTAGAGATTAGAGATTAGATACATTAAAATGATGTAAAAAAAAAAAATTATTATTTTTTTTAACTTAATATGGGAATGTCTACATATTAAAAAACAAGAATAATTTTTGAAGTAATTTTGCATTTCACAATTAAAAAAGTTAAGTTACTGACTTCACTTCAGGCTGCAACATACAGTGAATGTAGTTTTTATGTTAATTACTGTCTTACCTGGATCTTTTCACGATACCCCAGATATTTGCACTTCTGACGTGATTATAAACTGGTGCAGTCGATCTAGAGCTTTTTGTTTTTTTTTTGCTCATCACATTTTCACAGTATACCCATACTAACTGTATCTTTTTAATGCATTTTTTAATGCTTGGCTTTTCTCTGCAGTTATCAAAAAGAAATAGTGTTGCTCAAAATAGTCTGGTTCTTCTCGAGGCTTTTTCCTTACGTTGTCTCAGGGTGATTTTTCTTGCTGCTGTCACCTCTGGCTTTGCTCATTAGTGATCTAAAACTAGACCCGAATGTCTGTAAGGGTCCTTAGTGACAAATAATACTGGATTAATATGCATTTTAGAATATTTTTTAAATGGCTTGGTGATAAATGGAGCAGTATAATTGTAAAGAAAAAACTATGTAACATATTTATGAAATTTGTATCAGTTGATAGAAACACAGAGCACAGCATCTATCTCCATTCCTCTGAAGTCTAATCTGAAATCAGTGAGGGACAGCAGCGCAGTGTGACACCAGAGTCATTGGCTGACAGTTTCAGTTAATTAGTGGCCAAATTGGCCAAGCAGTCGCATCCCCACCTCGGCCCATCAGAGACCGCATTAAAAAGCACTGCGAGCAGCTTTGACAAAATCAAATCACTGCACTTCGGTTGAACTGGTATTAATTTCATATTGACTTGTCATTTCATAAGCTGTACATTTATACATCCTTCAGATAAGATCTGATGGCCTCTGAAAGCTCATGTATTTAGTAAATTAACTAGGCTAAACTAGTCACTCAGAATAAAGCTGCACATATGTACAATGTGTGAGTGTGTTTTTATATCTTGGTGGGGACCAAATGTTTCTCACAAGGATAGGAATAATTGAGAGGTTTTTTTTTTTTTTTTTTTAAATAAAAACTGCAGCTTTTATTTAAAATACTAAAAGAGCCAAAAGTTTTTTTGATTACTAAGGTTATGGTTAGGATTAGGTGGTCCTCATAAGGATATTAACACAAACTTGTGTGTGTATATTAACATACAGTATGTGGTACTGACATCATGATTGTTTGTAATCTTATTCCTTTGGGAGAATTTGGCTGCAAAAGCATAAATGACAACCCAAAAATATCTGCACCCAGCAGTGACTAAAAACTGAAAACGAATACCGCAGAGTCCAGAAAGACAGTGCAGTTTTCTAAAGCGATCAGCTGAATGTAGAAACAGAAACAGAGAAGGAGAGAAAGAAAAGGGGAGCTTGATGAGGCCTCTTTGTCTGTCCTTCCCGGCTCGGCCCTTCAGACTGGGGGACGGCAGATTGAATATTTTAATAGAACGGATGAGAGCACATCAGTGGTGGAGAGAGTGTTCAATCAGGCAGCGTGCGTTGGGGTATAATTTCAGTTTCGTATGTTTCCTCCGACTTGACAGTACTTGAAAAACAATGACAGTGACCCAGTTGCAGGATTCCAATTAGTATTAGATATGCAACAGTTGAGATTAGAATGCAGGCTTCCTTTATGGCGACCGGGCGCTCTGATTACCCGAGCTGCACAAGTGTCAGGCCTCGATAAAGAGCACGGAAATAGGGGAGGCAGATAAGACATCAGCAAGCCCCAGCTGCACATCATTTCCCTGGGGGAATATTTATTTCCAAATACCTCCACTCTTCCCAGCAGTCGCAGAAGTTATTTTAATCAGCAGGGGAGAAAATTTTCCAAGGAGAAATTTTCCGAGAAGATGAGCAGGGATAGGACAGTGTGTTTTCCATTTAAGGTGTGTGTCGCTGCAGTTGTGTGTCCAGTTACCTGTGTGTGTGTGTGTGAGAGAGAGAGAGAGAGAGAGAGAGAGAGAGAGAGAATGAAACAGGCATACTGACAAATCTGACATCTGTATTGAAGCTGTGGAGTGGTGTAGAGTTGCAAACATTTGAATTCCAATCTTTTCCATGCATTGTAAAAAGCAGCACATTTGTATTTCATACTTTGTTTTTGAACACTTATTTCATTCCAACATTGCATAGAATCATGTATTATTACTATTTTATTGTTCCAGTGTTTGTTTTTATCCAAATCTGCGTTTTATGGTTAAATATATTTTTACTGTGACTAAAGCCTCCTAGGATATACAGAAAGAGTGTGTTAGTGATTCCAGTTATTTCTTATTCAGTCTTAATAAGACTTCTTTTTTTTTTTTAAATTAAAAATAAAAAATGTAAAAAATATTTCTAATTTAGTCTTAGGCTAAAGAGATATTTAGTCTCTTCATCTAATGTAAATACTTTTTAACCCCTTAAATTTTCAGCCATTCAGTTATTCACCATAAAGCATATTATTTAGTAACTTCTATGAATTATTCAGTAATTACACTGAAAATAACAACAAAAACTACAAAATCACATAAGGAATGAATGTAAGTCTGGATGGTTCCTGGAACCTTAAGGGGTTAAATTTGATTATTTGATAAATTTGACAATTATAATTCCTCACTTCATACCAGACATTCAGTTTCAGTAACACAGAAGCAGTGTGCTTGCTTCTACAATAATTTTAGTATTATAATAAATTTAGTATTTTGGAAAATTGTAGTAGGGGGGAGTTGGAATTAATTGCATTAAGTAAATTTATTTAGGGTTTAAAAAAAAAAATCAAAATTCAAGAAATGTGCAGCCAAGAATACGCCAGTGGCAAAGACAACAAGAAGTATGTAGAATGTGTGCATATTAATGAAGCTGAGTGCGCTTGTCAGTCAAAGTAACACACTCATTTGATCATGAGATCTGGGTGCCATTGCTCCTTCTCTTTCTCTAAATCAAGAGTACAAATCCAGTAATGTAGAAATGTGTATTGTATTATGGATAAAGTCATCATTTTTTTAGCTCCTCTGATACAGGAAGTGTGTATGGTCACCTTATGTCTATTTTTTAAATTCCTGCTTTATAGCCTTGGAAGGTTACTCTCCCTCTCTCTCTCTCTGTCTCTCTGTCTCTCTGTATGAATTAGCCAAGTCAAAGTTCAGTCACTCAGCCACTCTTTCTAATTAATCCAACACACACACTCGCACATGCAGCAGGTAAACTGCTATGTTGGGTCATCTGTAAGCCCAAAGATTTTAATTAAGACTTTCTAGAGCACTGTACCTTAATGACACTGGCTGTGGAAAGTCTCCAGCTTGTCTAGCCATGTGATCCTGGGTCAAGGCCTTACTGTAGGACCAGTGCTCTACTCTCCATCCATCTACTCTCTCTCTCTCTCTCTCTCTCTTCATCGCACTGCTCTCATCTCGCTGTTCATCTTTGGAAAAAAAAACATTACTATAGAACAAATCTATACACTGCAACACAACTGCACATCCTGCTAGCACATAGAACACATGTATATTAGCTGAGATACTAACAAACATGGATTTATATAATGATGAATGTGCTAGGCTTTGGTTAGATTGTTTACAGCAAGGTTTTAAGGTTCTTGCACCACTAGATGGCAGTGTGGCACATTTGAGTGAGCACAGCTCTTATGGCTTTAGATGCCAGAACTGTAACCTTGTGTGCACGTGTGACTGGTCTAGATAAACCGAGACACCTGAGTGAGGAAAAACACAACTCTCAGCCACTGATTTACTTGTTATTCACCACCATTTGTCTTTTACGTTCACCAGCTAAATGTTTCAACATCAGATCTGTTTGTTGAATCCATTAAGTTAATCCTAAACCTTCAAATTTGTAGTTTTGATAAGATAAATATTAAGAATGCATTGCAGAAACACAGCATGTAGCCTACAATAAGTTCTGGATTTAAATTAACAATCGTATAAAATTTGGAACTTGTGACTATCCTGTATTTTCACTCTACACTGGTGGATAACCTTATTCCTTAAAGGGTGGCACAGTGGTAAAGTATTGTCCTATCACCTGGAGATTGTAAGATTGAGTCCCATCGATGCCATAGACATATGAGACTGGGAGTCTGAGAGAGCATAATTGGCTCAGTGTGGAAATGTGCTGTTCTTGTCTCCCCTGTTGATCAGAATGACTCTGGTTAATCAGGAACATCTTTGAGCTCATGCATACAGAATAGAACAGTTATTACTCTCCTCCAAGTTCACACAGTTGCCCTATGATGTTGCAAGAGCACAAGAAGCAAGTGTTAGCTTTCACCTTCTCTGACAGATAGCTATCACACAATAGGAGAACTAGCTAGTGAGGGAAATGGCTATGACTAAATTAGGTGATGTGGGGTCTGAGTGAAAATTCAATGGACTGAAATAAAAAGAGAGAGAGAGAG
The DNA here is from genome assembly GCA_037576675.1 of Pangasius sanitwongsei. Lineage (NCBI taxonomy): Eukaryota > Metazoa > Chordata > Actinopteri > Siluriformes > Pangasiidae > Pangasius > Pangasius sanitwongsei. The sequence goes on along the minus strand of CM075016.1, from coordinate 15,931,162 downwards.
AGAGAGAGAGAGATTAAGCGTTGTGTCTCCTTGCAGTTGGCCACTTTATTCAGCTGACTATTATTCTGTTTACCTTGATATGTACAGTATTTTTTCTATTCTATTCTATTCTATTCTATTCTATTCTATTCTAGTTTTCTGTTCTCACCATGTGGTCTCACCAAAGATTCAAGATGATAAGGGAAAGAAGATTCATTCATTCATTCATTCATTCATTCGGGTTTGTGGTGGATCCGGAGACTATTCCAAGAATACTGTGAGTGAGGTGGGAATACACCCTGGATGAGATGCCAGTCCATCACAGAGCACATACACATTCACACGCTCATTCACACCTAAGGGCAATTTAGCACAGCCTATCCAACTGCTTGCGTGTTTCTGGTAGGTGGGAAGAAACCAGAAAAAATGGAGGAAACCCAGAAGGACATGATGAGAACATATAAAACTCCACAAAGACAGCAACTTGAGCTTAGAATCAGACCAAGGAACCCTGGATCTGTGAGGGGGCAATGCTACACACTGCACCACCTGAAAGAAACACTTGCTTCATGGTGTTAAATAACAAGCTAACATTTTGTCAAGGTTTTAGAAAACAAGATTTTTAGATTCTTAAATAGGTCTTAAATTGTACACAGAATTCCCTATTATAGGTTTCTACATACAGTAAATGTAGTGTAAATTTAGTGAAAATGCTGACTGGTTACTTAATGTGAAGAAAAAACTATCCACTGTCTCTGGTGCCTCAGACTTCATTTTAAGATCTGTTTGCATCTGAATCTTAATGACCATCAGGATTTCTGCGTGTGGCAGCCAGCCTACGTCCGTGCTATAGATTCATGACCCCCTGCTTGAAAATGCCTAGCTGAGACCTACCTGTTAAAGCATATTCCCGTCTCCTTCAATTAGCACCAGGTTAGCTTGAAGGCTGTTTTCACACTGATTTATTTATATCCTGCTGCGAAGCTGTTAGAGTATGCCACAGAAAATGAGACAGTTTACCGGAATTTTGTTGTTTTTAATGTTGGTAATTAATGTCAGTGAGAAAGTGGTATACACACAGAGAGAGAGAGAGAGAGAGAGAGAGAGAGCAATATGAAAAGACACCTCCAGTGACTGCTCCTCTCATTAAGCACTTAAGGCATTTATTAAAAGCCAATCATTCAGCCCATGTTGTTGGAGTTTCTGGCCTGCCAATATGCATGTAGTCACCATTTTTCTTGTCTGGCCTGGATTCGATGGAGCAGCTCTGCTCACTCTGTGCATTTCAGTTCCTAGTCAACAGGGAGCCAGGGAGCATGTATGGACTACAATAGCACGTTAACATTGGAGACCTTGGTATTCTTCTAAACGCAGAAGCACTCCAAATTCTCCCTCTGCATGTCTCTGTCTCACAGCTCTTTCTCTTGTTCTTTGTCTCTCTTGCTGTAGCTCTATGCCTTTGTTCCGACTGCATTGTCTATGGCTGGCTGTGCACATGACGGAGGTCACCTCAAGGGCTTTTCTGTCCTGTTCAGACTACCGAGGCCTGAAATTCAGTGTCCCTGCAACCACACAGCACCCATCAGCCTACAGGAGCTACATAGACATGCTAGCTGTGTCTCAAACCGCATAATATAGTATTTTAGTCAGGTTTTGAGTAAACTGTATAATGTGTTCACACTGAGAAATATGAACAAATAGGGTGCAGTGACATGTGATGATTCACGTATTATATTTGGATTCATGGACACATTTTGCACAAGCTGTAATAACAAAATGAAGTAAATTAGCTAGCTGACATCAGGTCAGCTAAAGAATGCTAGGTAGTTTACTAATAGGACCATAAAATACATTAGCCAAACTTAAATAGCTAGCTGTATACTTATTACAAAATGGAAAAACTTTTGCTAAAGCTGCAGTATGTAACCGATTAACTTTCTAGAAAATAAGCTAACGAACACTGAAACTAGTACATAAGCTAAACATAAATAGCTAGCTTATTAATAGCACCATAAAATCCCATCTAAAACCATCAAGCTTGACTGAAGAACCAGCCTGAAAGTGTCTAAGACCATCAAACCTACCAACTTGACTAGCTAAGGCTGGTGACCAGCTAAAACCTGTTTACTGGCCCAGGATTTTTTTTTAACAGGGATACATTAGCTAAATACAAATAGCTAGCATACTAATATCATTGTAAAGGAAGCTATTAAATAAAACTAGTGTTACACTGAGGGAGTGTCAATGAAGAAGCTAAACATTAATAGCTGAAATAGGCAGGAGGCTTAGCCCTTACCAAAATTGTTTGCTAATGCTATCTAACCAATTAGTTAACTGATAAGATAACTGAAGTGGCAATGACTACATTGGTTGAACATAAATAGCTAGCATACTAATAGCACCATAAATTAAAATATTAAATATAGCTGGCATTATAATGGGGTTGTCAAAAGGAGTAAACATTAGTAGCTAAACATTAGTAGCTAAATATGTGGCTGTCTTAGTTGATGCTTTAGTAGTTTGATACTTAGTTGATAATTATTACAAAACACTTTCTTGGCAAAGTTATCTGGTTAACTTGATAAAAATGAAGATAACTAGCATCACAAAGATTATATTAGCTAAACATAAGCAATTGTTTTATTCAAATTTTATACAATTTGGTTATATAAAATGCATTAGCTAATGATATGTATCTAGATTACCAGCTATTTTTAACACCATAAAATAACATATTAAATGTAGCTGGGATTACATGGAGGGATTGTCAGTGAAGAAGCTAAACAGGTAGCTGAAATAGGTAGCTGGTTATATCCATGCCTACTATTGATCTGTAAAATGTATTAAATAAATTCAGCAATAAATAAGCTGGATGGTAATGGAAAGGCTTTTATTGAAGTAGCTAGACATTACCTACACAATCTAGATAGACAGTTGCTCAACAGTATCTTGAAGGGTGTCCTCAAGAGTACTTTTTTAGCGTGTTTTTTCATGTATGAACCATCTTAAAAGTTAGCAGAGTTACTACATTAATACACAATGCATCCTTTTGACTATTACAGCTATAAACAGGTGAAATATTCTTTGAATCAAAGGTTCCCAGAACTGTACAAAAAGAAATGTTTTGCTAACCTAAAAATGTTAGCTGGGCTAGTGCCAAAAATAAACCAGCTGTTACCTACTTTGTAGAATACATTATTGATGTCAGCCACTATTAATTGTCATCTTATATGGTCCTTGTCGTTCTATAGTCCCACGTTGTGTTGTTTTTGTTTGTATGCATCAGCCTTTCTTCTGGTCTATGCTACTAATATTGTAGTTAGTTAACTTGAGCATGCAGAATATGTTGTAACATTGTGATATTCATAAAGTGTGTGATTACAAATTTTTATTTGTAAGAATTTAAAAGAGAAACAAATTGCACAGTTCTCGCTCATTTTAATTAGTCCAAATTTTTAATGAGACATAAGATCAGGTTTAGCAGGTCAACATCAGCAGCTGGCTTATAGCCCAGAAATTTAGAAAACAATAGTCCACAATTTCAAAGAAACAAAACAACATATTTTTGGCACAAATGGAATGTCATTAATAAATAAGAGCCAGACTAGCATTTAGATAGACTGTCACGTCATGGTCAAATACAACGACTGAAAGCTGAGAATGTGCGTCCTGCTGAGAATGCATATGTATGTGTGTGTAAATGCATCTATTATCCTGATGCAAATGACTAGTTTATGGTGTTTGAACTAATTTATGGTAGTTTGTATTAGAGAGCTTGGCTAATATACTGTATATGTGTTTAAACATTTAATGCAATTTCTTACAGCACATTTGAGCTTCAAAATATAGAATGAGTGACTGAGGATGAGTCTGATAGTGCGTAGCATAGAGCTTCAAGGCTACTGCTGCTCCAATAAAGCAGCAGGAGACGTGCCCTTAGGAGGAGGCCGGAGTGAGCCCGTCAGGAACAGCAGAGCGTCGCTCTAATCCCCAATCCCTGTTTGAAATGCAGAGCCAGGGTCAAGGATTACAATAAACTCCGATTATCAAATAATGCATGCATTCTTATTCCAACAGAGCATCTCATACTGCCACCTCCAGAATACTGAGTGAGCGGTAGGGTGGGGGTGTTGAAGGTTTAGAGAGGGCAACATCAAAGAAGGACGGATGAATTCGAGGAGGAGAAAGATGTGAGAGGAAACTTTCTGAGGGTTTCTGAGCTGTTGAGCCAGTGTGCCAGTGTCCTCATCTCCTCAGTCTCCTCCTCCTACTGGTCAGAATAGTGCAGCAGCTGAGGGCTAGCTCTGGTCTCATGCCTACAGCATGGCACTGATCTGTCATATATCTAAGAGGTATGGTTATATAGTAGGGATGTAACTGAATACCAATAAATTATTCAGATCGTGTGTTTGGAACAGATATAAATACAGATATGAATAGGAGATGCACTATTTTTTTTTAGATAGCTTGCCAGAAAACTTCACAGGGCATTTTGTGAGACTAAAGGTGTGCAAGCGGCAGGTTTTTATTTTCATTCAGGAGTGAGCAAGTGCTAAGATATGACATTACAGTACTTTACTGTAAATATGTTTCACAGTTGTTTACTATAAATTTTACAACACTTTATTGGCAACCTTGCAGGTAAAATACTGTAAAATCTATAGTAAATTCTTCTACATTCTATGTTTCTGAGGGCATATACATCACTCATTACAGCTGGCTGGCTAGCTTATTGCTAACAAAAGACAAACATGGAGGCGGCCATGTAGCTTGAACCCACAGAGATAGAAAATTATGTTATTCCGAGCCCAGACTTTCCATTCTCGAGGCAAATGCAGCATTAGTACAAAGTGCTACCTGTGGGTGGTCCCAACAGTCCTGTTAATTTCTTATTGATTAATTTAAAAAAAAAAAAAGCTTTACCATCGCAAATGATTTACAAAAGTATATAAAATGTATTTTAAGTTATTTTCACATCATCATTTTTTTCAAGTAAATAACCAACAATTCCAGCTACAAAAAAAGAAAGAAATGAAGCAAGGCTGATTTGTGGGTTCCAATATTTAGACCTGATTTAGAATCGTATTTTTTTGTCATGGATGGAATAAACATTAGTTAGTGTGAGTGGTTTTAGTTAACATTGAAACAAACATCAATTAAATCATGTGTTAACTTACATTTTTAACACTGTCAACATTAACATTACATATAGTGTATTAGTGCTGATCTGTGTAATAATTAAATATTGCAGTAAATAATGTTAGGGTCCATGATGCGAAGCATTATTGAATAAACTTTTAAAAATTTTGTCTTGATACCGTTGCTGAAATTTAAAAACCCGTTGTCAATCAGACCCTTTGATATCCAAGCACTTCTTCCATGTTGAACTTAACAACAGCACCACTGTGATATGATGACACAGTCACTTTGACTTTTGTCATTGTGACCATTTTTGACAAATTTGAGAGATGCCTGGAATGAAGTCCCTAAGTTCCATAGGATCCTATTTTTTAATACAAATTGCCCATTGTATGCATGAACATTGTGATCAGGTGGGACTGCACTGTGGTTCCTCATGTCCCTGTGCGGGTTCCAGGACCCCAGCCACTCTGGAGGATCATTAGCATTCATAGAGGCAGCAGGCCGTGTCATTCTCCTTGTGTCCCCCCAAAGAGACGGGCCTCAAGAGGAAGAGGTGATTCCTTCAGCTCCCTCAGCACAGGACGGCCGCTCCTGTTCTACCTCGTACAGGTCAGTGGCCACTTTAATGTTAGTGCAATAGATCACAATTATTACTGTAGTCCATCGATCTGGATGCAGATAAGGCTGACCCCTGATGTGGAGCGGAGGCGAGGGGAGAGTGTGTGTGTGCTAAACGTGGCTGTCTGACCTGCTCCAGTTCTCCTCTCAAACACAGAGATGATAGAATCTTACAGCAATAAAGCTAGAACCATGCAGCAGATTTATTTTTTTAATTATAAAATGTTCTCTCTGTAGTAGGATTTCCATGTCATCTAATTCCTGTGGCTTCAACCTATACTCCCCTGAATTGTTTTCATCTAGTCTTGCATTACAGAGATCTAGCTATGAGTGTTGAGAGTCTGGTCTTCTCAGCGAACCTGAGAATTTTCACAGAAACCATATGACTGACTTTATAAATAGCTAATCACAGACCACTCTTGTTGCATGACAAATAAACAGATGTCCAGACAGCCAAGGAGATTGTAGTCTACAAGACTGGCCAGTGTACAATAGCCATCAGAAAGTCTGTGGACTGAGACTATCTTTAGTCCTACATATCTGCTTGAACTCATCAGCTATTTGGCAATATAAAATTTAACTCATTTGCACAAAAATGACACTGGGATTGAGAAGCCCTGCCTTGCTCATGGGTGTGCTCTGTCCAGATGTTTTTAAGTCCCAATAAGAAATGTAGTATACGGTCTACTATATAGTGTATAGTGTGTTACTTTCAATCATTTATCAGGAGTACCTGGAAGTAACCCACACAAACACAGGAATCTCTGTACTGACAGTACTCCCAAACCTTATAGCTGAGAGCTAAAAATGCTACTTTCTGTGCCACCGGGCTGCGGGAAAATGTTTTAAATTTATTTTAATATTGTAATTAAACCACTGAAAAGACGATGATTGAGTTTTTCTTCCATTTTTGGGCACCGGTAGGATCTAAAGTTGTAATATCAGACAACCTGCCTTATAGAACTGGTCCCATACTATTCCGATTATTTGGTTTTAATGTGTAATAAATGATTTGCGTCAACATTTTTGTAAATCTCAAATCGAATGTCACTGTTGCATTAATAGCTGCTCTGTGTTACACACTTATATAAGAAACTAAAGGGTGGTTTGTTGTTTGCTTGTGTGAATGCAGTATTCAAATCTGTACAAACCACTCAACAGTGATCTATTCTAAAAAAAAAAAATAATCTAGCTACAGTTAAAATGGTTGCCACATTGCATTGTAAATTTGCTGTAATTTATGACTTGCCATAAAGATTTGTTCTTATAAATTAATATTGCCTTGGGAGAATTACAGACAGAATTAAGCTGTGTCCATACCCTGGAAAAATGGTATGGCTGTACTGATGACATACTGTATATGCATATGTAACTACTGTAGCATTTAACACATCTAGAGCTGAAATGGGTTAGGAGAGAACAGTGAAATCTCAGACACGCACTCTAACTCACCTCAGCCTAAACTGACCCTGCCTCCAATAAAACACTAATGGAAACGCTTAATGACAAGGCAATAAAACTCTGCAGCTAACTATAATATTACTCTTCTTTTAAGATGATGAGCTGGCACTTTGCCCCTGAGTGATAGAGGCTCGGTCAGAGCAGCTCTGTACACACGCACACGCACGCACGCGCGCTCACACACATACACTTCATGCTCTTAATAGGCACACATGGTTATAGCGATGAGAAAGTGAGAAGCTGTCACTTTTCTTGATGAGGTGGAGAAAATTATGTGTGGCCCATATTATTTGACCGTTCACAGTTCTGAACGATGTGGCCTGCCCACTCTTTCTCTGTAAATGCAGCGTGTTAGCAACAGATCCTTTAGATGCTAGAGTGGAGTGAGTGGGTTGAATGCAACTCCCACATCTAACACAGGTATGAATGGATCTAAAAGAGCGGTGAGAGGAATCCACTTGAGAAAATGCTTACAGTTTTGTGGAGAGGCAGCTCAAAGCGTCCATTAGGGAGAGATATCTCTGCACTTTTGTTGTCGGTTTTGTTCATCACTGTGCAATGTGAGCCATTCGTGAGTGTGCACGTGTGCGTGCGTGTCCTAGGATCCTGGGTGTTTTGTGTGTATGCATGTACAGTATGTGTGCATGTTGTGCTTCTGTGTGTGTGTGTGTGTGTGTGTGTATGTGTTAAATACTGTGTTCTTAGATGGTTTCCCTGAAAACAACCAGGACTATTCAAGACAAAAGGAGACAGCTGAACACTCTCTCCAGAGCATCATCATGAATCAAAGTGGATTAAAAGACCTGTCAAGAGCTATGATTTATGAATATATTACTGGCCTAATTTGTATTCGGTAGATCATGTTTATTGTGAAATTTCCCTGTGGAAACTGTGAGCCACTGGTGACAGTAGCCAAACTGAGGCCTGAAAAGAAAGCATTAAAATGGAAGTGCACTGATCCATTTCAAAACTCCAAAATCAAGAGATTCTTAGAAACAATTTCACACTGGGACTAAAGTCATATGACAGAATCTATTTAAAGGAATCTAGCACATCTGTAGCACATGTTCTATACTCGCTTTTAATGGAAGTCTAAGGGGCCATTGTTGAATTCTGAATTTTTTGCAAAATATGTATTTCATGTAGTGCTTTTATGACTTTCTCAGCTGAATGTATTTGTGAAATAAGCTTTAAGTAAGGAATAAAACACAACAGGGTATGCTGTTCTAGGAACAGTGTCAACAACAGGGTGGTGTGATGTGCCCTGATAGAAACTGGAACAATTACCACCTTGAAGTTGGTTATTTCACAATACCAACATATGCTGAAATGTTTTATTCCTTTTATACCACGGCAGCTTGCCAAAGATTATTAGTGAAAATGACGTCATACCATTTATCAAGTCCCTACACCAGCCTCTCTTTTTTTCTCTCTTGAAATTAAAGACAAAAAAATGCACCTTGTCATGTTACCTTTATCCTGAAGATTTACCTGTCTCAGAAAACTTTACAGCTTTACCTCTGACTGTTATAAAGTACTGACACTGGAGACTGCTTCCAAAAATGAAAAAATCTAATAAATAAATAATCTCCTCTCACAAAACTTCACAATATCAGTTATTATTATTATTATTATTATTATTATTATTATTATTAATTAATTAATTTCTTTATTTTTTTTATTTATCAGTTTATGTGGCGCGTTGTCTATACAAGTCCATTTGTATGTTGTTACTATAGAAAAAGATACGGTATTAAATCAAGTGCATTAATATAAACTTGTGATTTGAATTACAGCAGGCACTGCTGTCAGAGCTGTGCTGTTAAAGAAAATTAATCAACACATTCTGACTAATCAGATTAAAAAAATTCAACAGTGCTGTGGTATAATTCTGTATAACTGCTTTTTTAATGTATGGTTGTTTGGCATGGTAGCGCCAAATGGTACAGAACTACACTACCCATCAGCCCCACTAATCACTCTCACCTGTGTCTTGTTATAGCTTGTTAGCACCACTATGTAAGTTCTAGTTTTGCAGCGTCTCACCATCAAGCCTTTGTCGTAGCTGTTGTGCATGCCACATTACTGCTTATAGGCTTTATGGCTCTTGCCTTGTATCCACAGTTCATGTTTATGGTTCTTATTTTCATGGTTTTGGTTGTTTGTCTGTACTTTACATAATAAATTATCTGCACTTATATCTGCCTCCACCTCCAATCTGTGACACTGTATTTGAAAGTTGGATAAAAGTACAAAAAGATTTTATTGGTAAGACAGTGTGCTTTAAGTTCTATCTTGAATTTATTCTCTACTGGTAAGGTAGGTTTCTGACTTTGTGTACTATCTACTTG
>CM075016.1:15901878-15921511 GCA_037576675.1 Pangasius sanitwongsei | reverse complement strand
TTTGATAGACTTCAAAGCACTATTGTAAGTCGCTCTGGATAAGGGCGTCTGCCAAATGCCGTAAATGTAAATGTAAAGACGTTCAGTCATGTCTGTCTCATCCTTTATCATTATAGTGTAATTATGTTAGTCTTGTGTATTTTAAATATTTATTGAGGGAAGGCAGCATCTGCCCTTCAACGAAGTTCACATTCTAAGTCTAAGTATGTATGTAAGAGGATTTTCTGTGCTTATCTCAATAAAGGGAAACATGCCCATATTATTGTCTGTGGTAATCATTCATACACTACAGATGTGTGAAGATGGAGACTGGTTTACAAACCACTGCACTTTAAACTGAGAATCTTTAAAAAGAATGACTGAAGGATGCCATTTTATAAGAGAGCTGTCTTATGGATTTGATTATTGAGAGTAGCTATTGTGATCGAGCACATGCCATTTGTTTTGATTGTAGTACTCTCAGATCTTTTGGATGATAGTCCTCATCTTATGTCACATGATAAGGGCTCTTCATAAGCTTCAAGCAATTTGCTGATAATAAGAATATCTTTCACTTGCAAGCAATAGCATTCCCTGGCAGTTAAATTTGAGCCTCTTTAGTTCTGAAAGGGTGAAAGGCTTTTGGCCTGATCTCTCTACTCGACTGGCACTGTTTGGACTGTAAGTCATTTGTGCAGGACAGGGCCATAGCAAAGGCGTGACGCTAGTGAGGAATGGCGATCTGATAAGAGGAGATGGAGGGTTGAGAAGCAGGTCAATAGCACTGTGGAGCTAGGAGCATGTCTGATCAAAATTATTAATCTGCTTCTCTCTAACCATCATGCTTTGCATCAGTCTGGCCGGCCATGGCAAGTAGCTTCCACTCCTGATCTTAAGGACCTCTCTAAAAGCCCTGAAATGGAGGGAGAAAGTTCACTCTGTGTGCCATGCACAAATTATAATCACACTATGGTATAATTTATGAAATAATCTTTTTTTTCACTGCACAGTCTGCAGTTTAAAACTCAAAGGCATTTTACTAACAGGCAAAAGGCAGCTTTATTACGATACATCAAGGACGCATTGGCTTCTTTGCATTTTATCCATCTGAATAAACCTCGGTGGCACAGAGACGCCATAAAAGCAAAATTAATGGCACTAACTGTTCGCAAACATTTGGTGTGCTGTAAACAGATGGATATAGAGGCTGCTCACCCACTGTGCAAAGATCTCTCCTCAGAGCAGCACATGCTAGGGCACAGTACATGATACTGTTGTATTACAAAAGAAAACCAAAAAATAGTACTTTTGGATATTTGAGCATGATGAGTTTTTAGTAACCTAAATCTTCCCTTTCTGTGCGCATATATATATATATATATATATATAATGTATATATTTTATACAGTTTTGCAGTTTAAAGACCATACACTGTAGGTCTCATGCTAAAATGTACTATTTGAAATGAGCAATTATTGTTTCCAAAAAAAAAATTGTTCTTTACCAATAGTGAGAAAACACAATCAAGAGGTCACTGGCAAGGAAACTAAGCTCTGGGAAAAGAACACACGGTCCAGAAAGAATTTAACAGAAAGGAAGGAAGAAAGGAAGGCTTATTCTGGCAAACAGAAGACAGAACACATATTCTAGGGCAGAAGCACACACATTGACAAAGAAATCTAGAAAACAGGCCATACACTGTATGTTATCAAACACAGAAGGAATATTCTATTCTACTGTCTATTCAAGAGAACAGCATATATTCTGGACAACACAACTGATATTCTAGAAAAATGGGGCATGTATTATAGGAAACATGACAAATTCTCAACTGAATCCCAACTGAAAAACACATTAAAAAAGTAGAGCATATAATATGTAGGTTGAAAGAATCGATTCTTTAATACTAAGGTCACAATATTCTGGAAATGTGCATGACCTGAAAAACAAAACACTAATTCTGCCAAACAGACCAAATAATCCATAGCAGGATGGATAGAAAAATATAGCAGCATAATGCTAAACAGGCAACTGTTCAACTTTATCTTTTACCTTTACAGCCAGAACTGACTGCATGTTGCCTCTCCATCTTTACATCGCTTGCTGAGTTGCATTTAAAAAATCAATTAAAGAGGAAAACGAGAACACTGCCTCTGACCTTTCAGATGGCAAAATTAAAAGAGCAATTCTTGCTCATGGGAACAAGAGCAGAATGTCCCGTCTTACCCTGAGTGGCAGCGCACACGTTTTAATTATACATACAGGGACTCCTCTGGTGCTGACACTTATTTTGTGCAGCTACTAAATGAACTTTACTTGTTTACTTTGTGTATATGGTCTGCATTCGACTCTAGTCTATGAACTGTAATCAGTATTCATTTTCTACATACAGGAACATGATAAATAGGATTCTCGCTATGTGGTTTATGTGGTGCATAGTGGATATATTGTTCAGGAACGTAAAAGCTGGAATGTCAGTCAGTAAATGGGGAAACGGCATGACAGCTAGGCCAGGAGCAGCTCAGAGTTTATGAGAGTGTAATAAACCTTCTGTAACACTTTACTATGGCATCTTGTGCTGTTGCTGTTTTTCAAAGCCTGTCGACATTTCATGTCCAAGACTCGCCCCACTGTCAACCTAGAAGACCTGGTCTTTAAGAGAAGTTTTTCATCTTAGATTATTAAACAGAACTGTGTTGTTTGTAAGGTGAATAATTTGAAATATTTCATGATTGGTTCAGATTTTTGAATAAACGTGAAATGTTTGGATTATATGGTTGCTAGGATATATTGCAATTATACAGATAATGTTCAGAGTATTTTTACATTGCTACCAGTGCAGACACCAAGCCTGCCATCGCAAGCATAAGCAAGAGTGTAATGGAGTTTTGTATATCAAGCCATGGACACTATTTGTATTAGTGTAATTTGTATTAGAAGGTTTCTGTGCCTTCTATTTTGTAAATACTGACATTGTTTTGTGTAATGACATCATGTTAACTTGTTTTGATGGATTTTAGAGCAGCAGTATTTTTATATTTCGGATTCACATGCATGACACTCTTTCAGGCATTCAGGATGGGAAAAAGCCATACAGCAAGACTATGATGGCATATTCAAACAAAAGTGAGTCTATAATGTGAATTGTACACAAAGTGACAAAGTGGAGGCAATTTGTTTATTTTATTTAAACAGTTGTTTAGCTAGTCATTTTTTGTGTAAGAATTCAATAAATAAAATGGTTTGCTGTAGATTTCGTTACACCTCTCATTTATTTTTCACGAGAGAAGCCTCCTCCACATATCTACATGATACAGTGACATCAGATAATGATTTGTGAGTCAACATTCTGAAATCCCATCAGTCTTCAGGGCTAGTTTTAAACCCTGGAGGTGGCAGCCTGATGTAATTTCAAATGGCAGAAAAGCTATTCCATGAGTAAAACCCATTCTCTCTCTCTTCTCGCACTCTATCCTTCCCCCATAGTTTCCTTAGGTCTAGAATCTAATGCCCCCAAAGAATGAAAGTTTATTATCACCAGAACACCGAGCGCTTTTCCTCTGCCATGTTTATCTGACCTGCTACCAAAATCTCGCTAGCAGCCAATCTATCAGTTTATCACCGCTACTTCATCACCGTCACTCGTGGCAGCTAAATACACGCTCCAAATCTGCCACTACACACATCTGCACCATTGTAAAGCCGGTGCACAGCAGGCTCAGTAAACAGGTTTGCCTGAGGCCAAGCAAAATAAAACTCGGCTTTCTCCCAGAGCCTGACTCACAGGGACCACAGTGCAGCCTTCACACACATGCACAAATACATACAGTACAGTACGTCCTTCATGGATCTAATGCCTGAGTCACACTAGACGGCCGATTTTGAGTCCCCTCATGACAATTGCAAAAAGTGTCCTCATTTTAGGGTAGTCTTAAACAATGATCTTTCCAGATGATCCTGTGGTGTGTGTGTGTGTGTGAAATCCAATATCAAACCTTCTGGTCTATTCCCAGTCTAGTCGTGGCCCCTTCAGTTTAAAAGTTGCCTCCTTGCAGTTCCCAGGTCCCCGGTTTGATCCTGAGCTTGGGTTTTCCCAGTGTTCACCTGGGATTCCTCCAGGTTCTATGTTTTCCTTCCAACTTCCAAAAACATGCTGGTACGTAGATTGTCTATGCTAAATTGCCCTGGGTGTGAATAAGTGCGAATGTGTGTGTATATGGGTTAATTCCCACCAGACTCCCAGTGTTCCAGGGATAGACTCCAAGGTGTTTCAGGGATAGACTCCACGGTGTTTCGGGGATAGGCTCCAGGGTCAAGAATGTATTCCCACCTTGCACCCAGTGTTTTAGAGGTAGGCTTTAAGAAGTTCCAGGGATAAACTCCAAGGTGTTCCAGAGATAAACTCCAAGGTGTTCCAGAGATAGGCTCCAGGGTCCAGGGTCAGTGGTGTATTCCCACCTTGCACCCGATGTTCTAGGGATATACTTTAAGTTGCCCCAGGGATAGGCTCTAAGATATTCCAGGGATAGACTCCTAGGTGTTCCAGGGATAGGCTTCATGGTCCAGGATGTATCACCACCTTGCGCTCAGTGTTCTTGGGATATGCTCTAAGTTGTCTTAGGGATACGTTCTAAGATATTCCAGGTATAGGCTGGCTATATAGGTATAGGCTAGATCTTTGGTTGTGAAATGCGTGATGTGTGATTTGTGTGATTACAGATGTATTTGTACAGGAAGAATCCATATAAGGTATCATCCATAAAATTTACCTTCTGAAAATGTGTGTTCAAGCATGGGGTCACATATTCTGTCACAGAGCCATACAATTAGCATCTTACAATAGCGAGTATTCACTCTGCATGTGAATGTTGTGAATGAGAGTAACACTGTGAATGTACGTACAGAAAAGAAAGTCCACCAAAGTGCGAAAGAGAGAGAATGGCTGGCAGCGCTGCAGCTGTCTGGAGTGCTGGAGCAGCGTGTGGCATGGCTGGCAGACATTGGCTAAGTGATTAGGGAGTGCCAGGCTAACGTGGCGCCATATTTAGCATCAGCGGGGGGTGCTCCTTCAGGGCCCTGCCAGATGTTAGGAACTGCTGTGGCGTGCATGGAGAAGCACAGCAGCAGCAGTGAGCACAGCAAGTCTGCCATCAGCTCAGAATAAGAGTGCATATAAGAGCGAATTGTCCTTGCAAGCACACACACATACACGCTCATTCACTTCTCTCTCAGCAGATGCTATGCTAACAAGTGCCCCCCCTCTATATTTGCGAGCCAGTCTCCTCCCCTCCAGTTTGCTGGGACGCTCCACCGGGGGTGACCAAGATAAAGTTTTGACTGGCAGGACCATTTGTTTTAATCAGGTGTTTGCAGCCACTCGTCTGACCTCCATTAGTTGAGATTTTAATTGAAATTAACCCCCACTACTACCCCAATTAACCCTCTCCCCCTGCGTGCGCTCGCCACACTCCCAGCATCTGTTCTAAGAGAAGCAGGGCAAAGGGAGAGGCTGCTAGCGCTCAGGGAGCAGGACCATAACTCTGACATCACACGCACACACTCAAACACACTAACAGAAACTTGTGGAAAAGCCTTATGGTAGCTCTGGGATGTAGAGCTGTAGAGAGCGAGGGAGAGGAAAGAAATTCGCATTTCCTTGCCTGCCGAGGTTGATTTATGATGCACATGAGGACTTGCTGACTGAAAAGTTCCCAAGCATGGTAGCATTGCAAGTTCTTTCAGCCCTCCTCATCCCCTTTGCTCACACAGAGCAGGCTCGGCCAGCTGGCTGTCGGGTCGAGAGAAGTATCTGCTGCCCTCGACGAGGACAAAATGGCATGGTCCCAAGTCTCTGACATGCAGCCATCCCTCATGCAGACCCCCTCCCTTTGCTCCTAGACACTCACTAGACCCTAGCCCCGACTCTGAGGGCCACACCACAGGGTCAGAAGTACAAGTCCTGGTGGGCTAATGCCCTTGAGCAAGGTGCTTAAACTGAAATGTCTGGCAAGCAGAGCTGCCTCATTACTGTAGGTTTCCCAGTTTCTCAGTTAATTTGAAACTACAAGCATTCAGGGAAAGATGGCTTATTTGCAGCAAAGACGTGCTGTGGAAATTGTGGATTATAACATTATTAGGGAAAAATGAGAGAGAAGGAAGGATGATAAATATATGTGGTGAACTTCACATTCAAATGTTTGGGGTTTTGGGTTCATGAGATGGCCAAAACAGAAATAATCAAAATTTCAGGATGTAATTCTAGTCCATTTTCCACCAAGTGAAGAGATCATGTGAATAGTCACAGCATGATGACATCATTGTTACGATCAACCTTAGAAGTGCTTAGGTCAACAATATTCCTTTGATTGATTGTTTATTCATCTCAATTTAGCTGTATAATAATCTTATGTAGCTTCATTATTTTTCCAGTGTACAAGAAAAAAAAATTCACATTGACAAGATTCATTTCAACCATTTTTTTTGATGAAAATGTAAAGATATAAGAAACACAATGTTGTCCATGAGGCTGGCCCCCCATATACGATATGATACAATATGAGCCACTACAATACGATATAATATGATGTGATACGATATGATGATACAGTAGGGCAGAATTCAGGTTTTAGAGAATGATCAGAAAGTATTTGTTTGTGATGCATTTGTGCCATAAAAATTCATTGTTCAAATAGTTTTGCTATGTTTTTTGAGGTTTGGTGTTTGTCTGTGTGTATGGTGTTGCACATTGAGCAACACAGTAAGCGTAGCCAATCAACACCAAAAAGTTTACGTTTGGTACCAACCATGAGAAGGTGATACTGGACCAGTGGCCTATAGAAAAAGCACAGTTCCTGTTGAATCTGCATTTTGGATCCCCAGCACCAGCTCTGTCTGTAGTTCTGTACAGGACTTAAGCTGTAAAGCTGAAAAGCAACCACCTTGCAAAATATACTAAACTACCTGCAAATGCCTTCGTTCGGAAAGCAGTCTGGAGCTTACAATTGGCGAATACATCTGTCAGGAACAAATTACAGTCAGGATTAGGATTGGGATGAATAACCCAGTGTTTTATCAGTGGGCCCATGTTCCTGTGCAGAGTGGCTTATATTTCATGTAAACATAACCCAGATGCTGCTGGGCGGGAGCAGATTCAATTAAGATACAGGACAACTTTGTTAATGCCGCCATATCTTAATACCCCTGCTGCATGTGGTAATGAATCTGGCACAGAGAGGGGTGAGGAAAAGAAGATGGGACAGCACCGTGAGCCTGCTGACGAGTCCTGCTAACTTTCTCTCTCTCAGGTGTGCTAGTGGGGAAGGTGAGCTAAACTGCTCCGCATTATATATATTGTATTAGTATACAGTATATCGTATAATTGCTGTCTATGTTTTTCCTTAACTTGGAACCATTGTTGCTGATTCTTTTTATTATGTGATTGTCTCTGACCACTTGCTTTTCCATACATACATGTTTGTACAACAGCAATCCCCACTACTCTATTTTTTAAACTTCTTGCTTCATTTAGCATTGTCCTGTCATACTTGACTTTCTCATCAGTTAAAAGATGGGACAGGGTTTAGCATTTGTAGCTGTTTTTATGACTGCATCCACATGAAATGAATTAAATCATTTCATCTTAGAGTTTTATGTGAGATTGGCTTGTGGTTATACTATTTGTAGATTAATCTCCATAGCCGAATTTTATAGACATTCAAAGGCCACTGGTTACTTGAGTCTGTTAGAAGACCTTTTGTTACGAGCTAATGGCATCTTAGTCTTAAAATGAGTATGCTGATTTATTGAAAGTGGCACCAGACAGCTTCTGTTAACGGTCTTACCAGCTCTGGCAAAATCCTATTCTCACGTAAGGACAAATTCCACAGTAGTGTGTCACATGCCGAATCATCAGTGGTCCATTATTAATTTTTATTGTAACGACCAGCCTGGTGTTAAGATATTAAAATAGGCTTCAGGTAGAACTTAGTGGACTTAAGCCCTTATCCAGGTGATATGCACTAGGTTCTTGTCCTTAATGAAAATAGATTACAGCCTGCTGGTGTCAGAGATGGAGATAAAGACAAGCAAAGAGAGCAAGAGAGTGGAAAGAAGCAAAGCCAAGGATTCTACATAGGTTGGCTCACATATAACACAAAAGTCATTTTTGGGAAATGGAGTTCAGAGTAGAATTAAATAGTCAAGCTTGTTCCATACTAATGTGTGCAGGGCTCCAGTGGTGTATATTTATTAGCCATGTTGGTTTACTATTAGGCCTCATCCACACTTGGCATTAATATCAGTCTCAGGTGACTGGATCATCCACACATACATTTATTATTAATTGGTGACAAAACCTGAAAATCTCAGTAGCTGTAGCTGAATTTCCTGCCTAAAGTCACGGATAAATTCCTAACTGTAACAAAATGAAAGACTTGATTTTGTCACCAGTTATTGGTTCCAGCTTCTTTATTTCTCAAGGAGTTGCAATCTCCTTAGAAAGCACCTTGACTTTTTTTTTATTCAGGAAGCAGATGCTGTTTATCCCCATGATATTTGATCATTCTCTTATTAATATACTTTTCTTCTTCAGTGTAAACTATGCATACTCCAATCCTTTTTCCCATTTTTGCTCTTAGTTTTGGTGGTAGCCTGCTGCACTGAGACATGCTAAAAGTTAATGAAAGCATAGGAAGGGAGGTAGTGTACTAGTATAGATAGCAACAGGGAGCAGCTGAGGCTCTGGAGCAGCCTGACAGCATGCAAATAGAGAGGCTCTGTACAGGGAACAGAGATGGTGAGATACATAGATGGATGGAGAGAGCAGGGAAGAAGGAGAGAGGGAGCATTAGACAACAAATAGAAACAGAATACAGATATGCACAGAGGCAGTGGGGAGGGGTGGAGAGGTTGCTGTAACAATAATTCATTATTTGTCTTGTTTTACAAATGCCGTTTCTCCAGACATTCAATTTATTGCGGCACCGAGGAGCCTCATCTCAACGCCGGGAGATGTCAGCACCATGGAGAGCTCTCGCATCTCCCTGTGTGACAGCACTCCAGCACCCAAGCGGGAGCCGACAGCGGGGGGCACACACACACACACACACACACAAACACAAATTAGAAAGAAGAAGAGGGGGTGTGTGTGTGGAAGAGACAACAACCTGTGTCCAACAGGGGCCCCTTCTTTCTCCAACTCCCCCCTCTAAGTTAAGCCCAGAAAGGAATTCATTAAAATCTAAGTCCTCCTGAACTGCACTCGTAATCCGACAGATGAATGGCAGAGCATGAAATCTGCAGTTTACATTGACAAAAGTTACAAGTTGGGGGAGGGGCAGTGGGGCGTGCAGTGGATTAGGCCACGTGGGCCTTAATGCCAAAATAATTTGATGTAGCTACCAATTTGCTGCATATGCACTCCCTGGCACAAATCCCACTTTCCTCACAGTTTGGAAGAAGTTTTAGGGGTGAGTGATGGATTGCAGACACCCAGACGCTTACCTTGCTCCTCTCTCTCACATTAGTGTGCTTTTGTATACTTAATCATTCATAATGGCCTTCTGATAAACTACTACAATAACATTTACATTTAAGGTTCAGTAATGAACTATTTATAAGCAAGTAATACATTAAATTAAATTAAATTAAATAATACTAATTGTTAATTTTATTAATATATTAGTAAACATTGGTAGGCTCATTAATTAAGCAGTTTGAACATTGGCAGGGATTCTCAACTCACTGTCTTGCAAAGATGCATGCTTTCCTGCTCCTGAAACACCTGAACACAGCTGATCTGATGCAGCTCATGAAGGGCCCCTGAGCTCATTATCAAGATTTAGGGTAATGGGAGCACAAGAAGCTTGAAATTGTGCAGGCCAGTGAGTCCCTAGGACTGCTGTTGTGGTCCTCTAGTCTAATGAAGTCATTCATTTATTATTTATTATTGATTTAGCAGTATTTTACCAACTCTGGTTTCAAAGTGGGGGCCAAAAACCTAAAATACTAGCGCAATTATTAAATATCTAGGTGTTTTTATTACACCCAACCTAAATGAAATCTCAACTTTACTCCAATACTACACACTATAAACCAGGATTTGGAGAGATGAAACTCCCTAATGGGTCAAATTTCCACAGTAATATTTAACATCGTCTCCAAAATAATACCATTTTGTCATGACTCCTGAAACCCCTCTTCTAGGTTGAATTTACTCACTTGATTCTGCAGTTAACATGTTTTTCCTGTAAAGACAAACATGCACAAACCAAATTATCTAACTTACAGGTTTGTTGGACCAAATATTTAGCACTACTTCCTTAACTACAGAACATCTGAAAATGGACAAAGAACTTAAATCCTGCATGATTAGACATAGAACAAAATATTGCTCAGGAACTGCAAAATATTGCTTTTGCTGACAAAACTATCAGAAACAATATCAGAAACAGGTTACAAAAATAGAGACACATGAAAATACCAAGCGTGAACATTTTTCCATTTCAGCTGTCCACTTCTGATCAGATCACCCCAGACAGATTGCTAGTATCCAACTCAGACAGGTAGAAATCACCCACACTATGTATGTTCTATGTGCAAACATTTGTATATGTATAGAGTGTGATTTATTGGGCCTAAATTCATTTAGGAAAGTTGGATTGCATTTTATTACCAATTTTTAAATTAAAGCATTACCACTACTAGTTATTCTGTTCCCAAATTCACCCTTGCACACACATTAGTCTGATCCAAACAAGAAGCTCCTTCAGTAGTGATTTCAGAGTAATGATATCTTGCTTCTCCCTCTGTCAACTGTTTAAAGATTGCTGTTTTGCCTAAACATCGGTTAAAGAGTAAACTCCCAGACCACTCAAAGGCCATTCCCAAACTATTACCCAGACTGACGATCAGCGCAGGTGACCACAGAAACAACTGGCCCTATTCAGAGCCTCCACATGTACCCCCGCCTCACCTCTCCACCCCCAATTAATCCCAGCAAACACATCTGATTGAATCTTTTCAAGCAAATCCTCTGCCTGGGCGTTTGTTAGTTCACTTCTTGTCAACATCTATTAAAATACGCTTTTAATTCTTGCACTGCCATGTTGGAAAACACCAGAAGGAAAGCAGAGAAAACAAAAAAAAAAGAGACAGAAAAAAGGATGCTGCCGATCCTGCCATCTTCAACTTTAATCAACTGTACTATGGCAACCCCCCCCCCCCTCCACCCCATAATAATATGCTGTTTGGAATTCAGAAGGCAGACTCCACATCAATCATTCGCCGTGATTTTTTTTTTTTTCCCGCCGCAATAAATATGCAAATGAGGTGAAGCCAGTCACTGGTAATTTCAAGCTCAGCTCACTAGTGTTAAAAAAGGACACGAATTTATTAATTGCCGCTGGCCAAAGGAATCCTATTTCTGTAGGCATTGATTACAAAGCAGCATCAGTGATTATGGATGCTGGTGGCCCACTACCTTGCCATGGATGGAGAGGGCAGGCATTTTGGGGCAGATTATCATGATCATCACCACAAAGAAAGTCCTAATGCTTCTCAGCACGGGGGAAAGGCTGGCACTAAAGCCAGACTGAAGAGGAGATTTAATTGTAAACTAGTTTAATGATAAATGACTTATAAAGGTGGGAGCTATAGATGTGCACCATGTTCAGATCATGCAGACCGCTGGCTGCACAGCGACAGCCCTAATGTGAGATTATGGTTTTTTTTTTTAAACTGCACAAATTACTGGAAGCTTTGGTACCAAATGCAGGAATCGTCCACTGGCCACCGGTCTAGTGTACAATCTAGTTGTACAGTTCTGGGAATTAGTGGTACTCGAAGGTGGGACTAGCAGATTTATGTACCACACAATGTGCAACACTTTATACTAGGTGTGTAACATAATGCCACTATCTTTGTATCTGTTAGTTCTCTAAATATCTGTATCTGTATTTGGATTTGAACTGGAAGTGGGTGTAGTCTGGACTATACAGTGTTTTTTATCTATTTACTTATTTAAATTAAATTAAACGTAAATCCTACTTTTATGCCCCTGGTAACATTAGAAAACACTGAAAAAAAAAAAAACATCGCTGCTGGAAAAAGAAGTCATTTTTCAGTCACAAAATATAACAACAAATAGCAATTTGCAGAATACACCTTTACTCAACGCCTGAACTTCTACAGTTCTTCAAACTCAGTTACTTCACTACAGTCCATAATTTGTGAACCTTTGACAACCTGTGAACCTTTCTGTGAAACATTATATTTACTCTAAGTTGTTATTCTTTCAGCTGCTGCCGTTACAGGTCGCCACAGCAGATCATTGGTCCGCATGTTTGAATTGGCGTAGATTTTTAATGCTGGATGCCCTTCCTGATGCAACCCTTTCATTTTATCCGGGCTTGGGGCCAGCACTTGGAGTATACTTCCAGTGGCTGGGCTGGTTCTTTGCCCGGGAATCAAACCCAGGCCATAGTGGTGAGTGCACCTGATCCTTAGCCACTAGACCTCCAGGGTCTTTACCCTAAGTAACCTTAGCCAATAAAATAACAATGACTTTCCCAAACAAGGAAACTATTGTTTATAGTTGGCAACAATATCCATCTAATAATATTTTATCAAATTTACTTAAGTTTGCAGATTTTTACATTTCAGATAGATCAGAAATGTTTTCTGGACATGCTATTAAGATCTTTTACAAGGCTGGGATGCACATACAGTGCTGCTCCTAAGAAAAGTGGGGTCCTTTAAGCATCTTTTCATTATAATACCTAAATGATTTTGTAGCAAAATCTTCTTTTAATAACGATGGAGGATGTTCAATTATGAATAAAATTAATTGTTATATTATTTGGAGAGCCCATCAGTGATATATTGCCCTGTGCACGCCAGCTCTACAAAAAAAAGGCATATTTATTTTGTGAATCAGTTTGTACAGAAATATAGCAGAAATATAGTTTTATTTTGGAGATTTTATGGCAGTGTTTAGATTGAGATACTAAAGCAAACCACTAATGATTGATGTGTATGTGTGTAGAACACATTATCTGTTCAATCCAAATTCACACCATTTCTGATTTTTGTTGTTTGAAAATGGAAAAGATGGAAGTGTGGATTAGTGAGGAGGCTCAGGCACAAAATCTTTCTCAATTTATGTAAGCTGGGTAGCCAACAGTCAAAGTTAATCCAAGAAATGTGCACCGTGATAATGTTACGCACATTAACTAGTTTTCAAGTTTGTCAAAGATGAACTGAATCTAGATTTCTAGGTCTTGTTTTGCTTTGGATGTGCAGTAGAAAAATCATTTTTTGCTAAAGATCCAGAGAGCCAGTTATCTCCTTCTTATCTCAGTTCATCAGAAAATGGCCTTAGAATTATAGAATTCTCCAGGTGCATATGAGTGAATCTGCACATGCTGAAGCTGAAACCATCATAAGAACGAAGTCTAAAGTCAACTAAAATGCACAGGACTGAAATGTATATTAGGTATTGGGTACGTTATTATAGGCATTATAGGCACCCTTGCATTGCAGCAGCACACTATCAGTTGAAATATTCTCAGTGAGACCAAAAAAACATATGAACAGATGTGAGGCTGGAGATGAAATCTGGTATTCTGAAGTGTGCCGCATGCCCATTCAGACACCAAGGCAAATGTGTTGCATTTGCAATTATGGATGTACAAGTACAAACTTATCAAGGAAAATCTACAACTGATAGAATATAAATTGATGCCCAGAGACAAAAGTTGGAAAACAGCTACAACAGGATCAATAAATAAATAAATAAATAAATAAATAAATAGAAGGCCACAGTGAAGTTCCTGTCCGAGAAATTTCATCTCTCATAAATAATGGCTGTAAACTTTTCCGGTAGTGCCAGCTAATTAATTCCCTGCTATACACAAAAAAGGAAATGTCGGGTGACAAATGGGAGCAGGAGTTGAAAGCTGCCAGATCTGCAAAACATTTTCTACTTCAATTTATAAGCAATTTTGTTGTAAATCATCAACCAGAACTGGCTAGTTTAGGACTGAGCCTGTGGTACTGCAACATGAGCACCATTTCACCGATGTGTGTGTGTGTGTGTGAGAGAGAGAGAGAGAGAGAGAGAGAGATATAAGATATGAGATGAATGTTTGTGGGATGATGGTGTGAGAGCAAAGAGGGGGTCTTCACTGCAATCACGAGCTCACATTTTCTTATTTTATATATGGAGCAAATTTCATAAAATTCTGTGTAGATCCCCAATCTAATGAGAAATGTAAACTATATTGTAGGTTTAATAGCAGCAAAGACTACGCGTTTATTTTGATATATATAGATGCTCAAAGAGAGAACACAGACCATGATTTGGCCAAGCTCAAGAATATCTGCTTAAAATTAGTTGGAAATTTATACTAATAGAGATGCCTTAATGTTTTTTACTCAGTGGAATTGCCAATATAATTTGAGATATTGTAAAATAACCAGTTTTAATTTTAGTTAGTTTTGTTTCCAGGTGTTCTTTATTTCTATTTAGACATTTTCCACTTGATTGGTCTCCATTTTAATTTGATTTTTTTGCATTGTTTACCACTGTGCATGAGACAATTCAATCACACAAACATCGACGCAAAAGATTGAAGACAGAAACAGCATCAAAACTCTCCCTATTTCTCTCAATCACTCTTGGGTTAGGATTCGTGCATAATATCTAAACATTATTCTCTAGGATGGAAATAAATGACTGGGTAATGGGAGCTCACCAGGGTGACAGGAAACCTCATTCATTTTGCGGTACAGTAGTAGAGCACGGATAAAATGAGGCCTAGGCTGAATGCTTTCCCCAAATTAGCTGTTTCAACTGCGCCCCCGCTCCTGCGTGATTCTAGATCAACGACAGTGAAATTGGCACTGTGTGTTGCTCCACTTTCAGGCCTGTATGACAGGCCCAGAGCCGGTCGCCGCACTATGCTTCCTCTCACTACTAATCAGCACACTCTTAAAGCATATGCATGCATTTCAGACCACCTGGAGTGGCTCTTCTCTCTTAATGTCCACAATTGAAATAACCAAACAGGGCAGGGTAAAATAACACATTAAATGCATTCAAGAGGAGAAAATCCACACGGTTTTACACAATCAGTTCAAAATATAAACGAAACACGAAGTGCGTCCTTATAGACCAGAGGTCTGGTTCAACACTCTTAACCTGTGTTGTCCATTAGACTCAGAGTTAACACTGCCACAGTGTGGTGACCTTGAGTACCACAAACAGATTAAGGTTGAACTTCAGGGGAAGTGATCTCTAAGAAATCCTACATCTTAAGTTTTACTTTTACTTTTACTTTCTTTTTCTGCACTGTTAGTGCATCATACTCAAAGCCCCACTAAAGCCAAAAACTATCCAAGCAGAACTTACACCATTCATTATTCTGGCCTCTCCCTCCCCTGTGTTCATTAATTATGTTTCACAGATTTTCCCAACCCAGTCTTCCTCATAATAGGGTCTCTAAAAACCAGGGGATTCCAACCTGATTCATTATTTCCAGCTTTTGTTTTTAATTAACTGCATGGCTACTCCATGTTTGGGAGAGTGTAGGAGGGTGTTGGGGTGTTAAGTGTGAATTGTACACTGTGAGTGGTTTTTGGCTTTCTTAGAATGAAGTGAATGGACATTGGCGACAAAAATGTGATTCCAATCAGATCAATGAATTATGCCATGATTATAATTACAATCGATATAACTATAGTTATACACTCACTGGCTACTTTAATAGAAACATCTGTACAACTGCTCATTTAAACAAATCACTGAAACTGGACAGTTGTAGATCAGAAAAAAAACTCATTGCCTGGTCTTTTTCCAGTCTTCACTGTCCAGTTTCAGTGAATTTGTGCCCACTGTAGCCTCAGATTCATGTTCTTTCTTGACAGGAGTGGAACCTGATGTGGTCTTCTGCTGCTGTAGCCTGTCTGCCTCAAGGTTTGGCATATTGTGTGTTCTGAGATGCTTTTCTTCTCACCACAGTTAGAAAGAGTGGTTATTTGTGTTACCATAGTGTTCCTGTTAGTTTGAACCAGCCTGGACATTGTCCTCTGAACTCTCTCATCAACAAGGTGTTTCCAGCTGCAGCCAATCACTAATTTTTTTTTTCTTTTCATACTATTCTGTGTAAACTCTAGAGACTGTTGTGTGTGAAAATCCCAGGAGATCAGCAGTTTTTGAAATACTCAACCAGCCCATTTGACACCAACAACCATGTCATGGCCAAGTCACTGAGATCACATTTCCCTCCATTCTGATGCTTGATGTAAATATTAACTGAAGCATTTGTTTCAGTTAGTATGCATTGCTGTGCTGCCACATGATTGGCTGATTGGGTAATTGCATGAAAGAGCAAGGGTACAGGTGTTCCTGTTAAAGTGGCATATAGGAATTGTAGGTGGAATGAAAAAAGAGGCACAATGTTACCAAAAAAGTTTCACCTTGTTAGTTTTCTTTGGAGACAGCATGCTCATCTTGTCTAAAGTCTGACGTCTGTGATGATTTGTGATAATTCAACATCATCCTTATGGCAAAACCAAAATTTTCTGCTCCACAGTATTTGGTGGCCCAACAAGCCTACTGGTATAAAAGCATTTTTACACATCCATGCATGCATAACTACTAACATGCAGCGCCCCAAGAAACTTTTCCTACATACAGGTACGAACACAAAGACAAAGGCACGCACACACCCACCCACATGCACCACTCAATTTTGTCTGTAATCTGTCATCTTGCCTCTAGTTTTAATTCCTGTTAACTGCATGGTTGCGTACCACTGCTTCATTCATTTTAATGGAATTGAATAACAGCGCCGCTTGGCTGCACCCGCACAAGGCTGCTTTAATTGGAATGAATGCTTAAAAAAGTGAAAAAAATTCATGCTGCTGGTTTTCTAGGGAAAGAACTGCATTTGTCTTAGCTGACTTCTGCATGATGCAGAAGACCTGCAGGTCGTGAAACTTTTCAATGAGCATTTCAGAGCATCAGAAAATCAAACATGCCACATTGACTTTAAAAGTCTTTGCAAGTTTTTTTTTTTTTTTTCAGATCAGAGAATTCCTTCAGTTGGTTGACTAGATGTACTGTGGAATGCATTACATATTTTTAAAAAACAAAACAATAAAATAAAAACAATCCATTTATCAATTGTTACATCAAACAACAGCTGTCTGAAACATCACCTTTCACAATTTTTCTGAACCTTTCAGCAAATTTGGAAATAAAAGTACTTATGGAAAAACAACCAAGTTGTATACTGATTTGAATTAATTAGCAGTGAAGTCTGATCAGTAAATATTCCCTTTAATCAACATGTTGTCCTATTAGTATAAACATGGCTTTTGGCTCTTTGCTGCAGTAACATGGCAAAAAAGCTAAAGTTACTTCCTCATTCTATTTACATCTTATCTTTTATATCTGATCTTATCCTAGCTTTTTATACTTTGCTAAACAAAAGAAATGAGAATCAGTAACTCTGGTGATTCCCCTGAGTTTACGAGGTTAAAAACAAAATGAACTGCATAATGCATTGCATGTTAATCAAGTTTTCAGTTCATCTCGATTATTAAATAAATAATCAAAAGCTATTATTGTGCATCTCTAATCATAAAGATGCAGTAGTGGAAACTTATACACTTTATGAAACCTGTACATTATATTTTTTCTACCACAAATCAAACTGTATATATATTTCACATCCCATCATGACGGAAAAAAAACGGGTGCTAAGGATGTAGCAACTAAAACTGTAATGTGTACAAAAACAAATCCAATAACTTTTTATATTTATCTTCAAATAATATACTTAATATATTAAAGGATTGGTGCAAAAAAAAAAAAAATAATAATAATGCTGAGTCAGCATTCCTTAATGCTCTGCGCTTACTGGGAGAAATCATTTTAGAAATTTAGAAATGTCCTTTGACTCTGAGACTATATCATTTGATGCCAATTTAATTATGGTTTGATAGTTTTGAAAAACTGGTTTGTAGAGAATTTCTGTATATGTGTCTAAAAGGCTTTAAAAAACAGAGAAATGTTGTGTTTTTGGTACACTGTTCCCTGTAAGGGAGTCGACTTCACTGAAGAATAAAACTGATATATATATATATATATAAGCCTGAAAGTGTGTTATCTGAAAAGGTGGCACACACAATCAGCTTTTTAGATTTGTTTATTTTTTTCTTTCTGTTATATATTTTTGTTATACACACACATGCACCATCGTGCAGTATACACAAAGTATATATAAATAAAATTGAGTGAGTAATGTGTCCCAGAGAGGTATTAAACAATCGTGGCATAGTTTCGGAAGAATAATTTCACATGTTTCTGAAGAAACAGGGTCCAGGTGTTCATTAAGTGTCCAGTTTGGGTGAGTCTGTGCCCATGATAACCTCAGACTCCTGTTCTTAGCTGACCAGAATGGAATCCGATGCTGTCTTCTGCAGTTGTAGCCCGTCTGCCCAAGGTTCGACATGTCATGTGTTCTGAGATGCTTTTCTGTTCACCATGGCTGTGAAGAGTGGCTTTCTGAGTTACCATAGCCTTCCTATCAGCTCAAACTAGTCTGATTCTCCTCTGACCTCTCTCATCAACAAGGCATTTTCGTCAGCAAGAGATCAGCAGTTTCTGAAATCAGTCTGTGAAACAAACACATTTGGCATCAACTAATTGGAAACCATGCAACATCACTGTGATCACATTTTTCCCCTATTCTGATGTTTGATGTGAACATTAAGTGAAGCTTTTGACCTGTGCCTGCATGACTTGCACTGCCACGTGATTGGCTGATTGGATAATTGCATGAATGAGTCTGTTAGTTACAGCCTGTTACAGTCATGCAGTCATGCATGTCTTTATTTACATGCCATATAGATACATTACTATTTACTTTATAACAATTCTTTTATCTTCAGTAACTGATTTTCATTGTTAGAGTTGTTGTGGATCCAGTGCCTATCCCATGAGCACTGAGTGTGAGGTGGGAATACACCCTGGACGGAATGCCACACCATCACATTGCGTTCAACCTAGGGACAAGACAGTATCCTATCCATTTACAGGCATGTTTTGGACAGTGGGAGGAAACCGAAGAACCCAGAGGAACATAGGGAGAAGTCCACACAGAAACCAGTAACCCAAGCTCAGGATAGAACCAAGGACCCTGAAGCTGTGAGATGGGTATGCTGCCTGCTATTTTTCATTGACTTAAAGACATTTTGAAATAGACAAATATTTTATTTCTAAGACAAATGTGAATGCCCATGTATAATTTTATATCTAAAACAAAATGTATTTTGATAAATAAACAGTTACACATAAAAGTAAACTGTTTCCCCAAAAAGGTAGTTTTTTTTTTAAAATGAACTTAGAATTACAAGTGAGGAGCTTGGTCTATTTGGAAACATTAAGAAAAGCCTCCTGGCTGAAGCTTCCTTCCAAAGATACTGAGAGTATGCAAAGCTTTCTGTCAGGAATACTGCCAGGAATACTGTTAGGAATTTCAATTCTTATATATATATATATATATATATATATATATATATATATATATATATATATATATATATATATATATTATATTTTCTGGTGTCTGCATAATAGAACAAGTTG
>CM075016.1:15864660-15901778 GCA_037576675.1 Pangasius sanitwongsei | reverse complement strand
TCCTAAATGGTAAATGCCATATTTTTGTGGAACCTCTTAAAATAAAGCTGAAAGTCTACACTTCGATCACATCTTGAGCGTTTTTTTTTTAAATCCATTGTGGTGGCGTATAAAGGCAAAATCACAAAAACTCTGTCATTGTCCAAATACTTCCGGACCTGACTGTATATACTGTGTGTGTGTGTGTGTGTGTGTGTGTGTGAGAGAGAGAGAGAGAGAGAGAGAGAGAGATTAAATATGTCTGTAGATATATTTTTTTTATTATAATAGAAAACAGGTTTTCTCAACAGCCACACTCTTTCCAGTATGTCCACCTACTGAAGAGCCAGAAGTCAAATTTTAATGTTGTCTGTAAGAAAATGTGCAGTGACAATAATGACAACAATGACTGTGAGGTTAAAGGAAATCAGTCTTAATTGCTAAGTACTCATTCACACCATTTAAATTGTTTGATTGTTTCCTGGCCAGGTGTGTCATTCAACCTTGATTCTTTTTAAGTATAGAAACACTATCGATCAGATCAGGAGCATTACTTAGGTTGTAGGAATAAATGTGTGAAAGACTGTTATAAAGAGAAGAACACACAAGTATGATTTCAGAAGGTTTCCGTTATAAAATACAACCCACTTGTAAGCCTCAAAGACAAAAATAAGCCATCTTATAATTTCCAAAAAGGTGCATAAAAGAGAAGGACAGAAGAGAGTAAACTGTACCATGGTGGTGAAATGGGGAAAGCATGGACAAGAAAGGACCTTCTCAAGATCCAAAGCATGTCAGCTCATGTGTGAAACATAGTGGCATGGGTTTTTATGGCTGCCAGTTGGACTGACTCACTCGTCTTTATTGATGTGACTGCCAGCAATAGACTGATGAATTCTGAAGTGTCGAGAAGCATCTTAACAGCTCAGATCCAACCAAAAGTCTCAGAACTTCTCCTTTCAGAAGGACAGTCACCCAAGACATACTACTCTAATGACTATGGAGTTTTTCAAGGTCAAAAAGTGAAAATGTTCTTGACTGGACGAGTCAGTCGCCCAATTTGAACTCTGCTGAGTTATACAGTATTTCATTTACTGGAGATTGAAGGCAAAAAGACATTAGCACAAGCAATAAGTGAAAATGTCTGCGTTATAGCCCTGGCAGGGCATGATCAGAGAAGATACCAAGTATCTCAGATAGTTATTGTGTACAAAATGAATTCAGTTCCTCTGTGCTAATCCCAAATTAAAGGTTATATAATGCACTTTAACCTTAGAGTTGTTTCATTTCAAATCAAACATGAAGCAGTACTAAGTGAAAAAGTGTCCAAATTTATGCAGTGTTAGAGCCTAGACTGCGAAATTCATGGCATAATTCTTTTAATGTTGTAACTTAAAACCAAGAAACCAAGACCTACAGCATACATGACACGAGTTACTCATATTGCCTTTCGTAATATATAATATGCTTCCTGTATTAGTATATCACACTCGATGGTATTTAAGGTCCAGGCAGATGTAGCTGTATAATATACAGCATACTGCATCAGCATTTACATTAATGTTCATCAGAACCCAAGCTGGAGTAATGATAATGCCAGTATGCAAATCATATTCATTCAGATGATCCAGAGCTCTATTGGTGCATGGATGTTAAATAGTTTATAAATCAGAATTACTAGAAACAGACTCTGGTCACTTTGAATATACAATATATATATACATGTGCATCCTTATTCACATTCGCCTCCTGCACACACAAATAAAAAGGTGACACCCGGAGGAGGTGTGCTGTATTGTGATCCCACAATCAAGATTTTAAAATGTCATTTAAAAACATTCAATACTCTTAAGGTGCATTTATATTTAACGTGTCTACAAGGTCAGGCAGAACCAATAGCCAATGTCCAATCAATCTGAGATTTGAATTTAAAGAGCTGTGGCCTCCTGGGTGACAGAGCGCAGAGTCAGCGGCGTGGCTAAGCCCCAGGCTCAGGAGGGCCCTGGCAGGCCTGTTTAACTCCCAGGACCATGATTAATTCATAGTGGATTATGTGCTGGGTGCAGTGGGGGCACTGCTGGGCTCCTTCAAAACTAAAACCACACAGATAAAGCCTCGCCGCCTCCCAAGACACCAGGCTCAATTTGATGCCCGACTTTCCTTGCCTCTGCACCTATGAAGGATTTTTTTTTTCTCTGATGCATCCTAGAGGGATTTCATTCGATGCATCTGATTTTACTGTTTTATTTCCTCCAGTCTGTGACACGAGAAGTGAATTGTTGGGTGTCTAGGAATAGGTTTGCTGCTCTACAAATTGAAATATCTTTGTTTCTATTTGTTCAGACACAAGAGAGCTGTTCTGCATGTCTGATGAGGCTTTTTAATATTTTTCATCCTGGCTCTGAGACATGGCAAAAAAAAAATTGTCCTGCGCTGTATTATTTACGTGAGATATCAACTGTTACTAAAGTCTGCACTTTCTGTTTTCAGCCATCACACTATCAAAATATGAGATGCATTTTTGCGCTTGTGTGTGTGTTTTAGATTCAGCGGCCTCACTGAAGATTTCAGTAACGAATTGCGAATGCAGATTGATCATTACAAGGGAACAATCACAGAGAGTTTACATCATCTGCTAATAAAAGTAAAGCAGCACGAATGCTAAAGTCTCATTTTCTATACTTGCAGTACTGCATATTGTAAATCCACAACGTAAAATGCTCTGTAACCTAACGCTGACCTGTTACATGGATTTTACTTTCTTCTAATATCACATTTCAGGGAAATCACTCAAGGATGTTCATATGAGAAACATTAATAAAGTGCTTCATCACTCCATCCCATCAACGAACCACAGAAGTCACAGATGTTCGAACAATTCTGACATCTGATTAAAAGTAGAAATGTTAATGCTCACAAATCTTAGCGGATTTTACTGAAGCTTTATCAGAATCGCAAAAAGGGACGTTCTGGAAATTGAGATATAATGGACCAGATGCAAGGTGATGATAAATATGAATGTACTCTCCCAGTGTCGCTGTCAGCGGATAATAATGGGAAACTCCTATTTATGTGTACCTGATATGTAATGTTAATTTTCTCAGAGAATGGTACATGAAATATAGATTACTTACTAAACCAAGCATCCCAATTTCATATTTTCTAATTTTATTAAAAACTCACAAATTTGTTCAACATGTTGTATTTATACAGTGAATGGTCTAATATGCACTGGAGGTCACATAAGCTTAGGTTTATTAGAACAATAAAAGACATACCATGAGAATTTGATATTTAAAGAAATTTGCAGCTGCTCGCTGCACATTTGACCATCGATTTTAATAGTTTGGATTTTCCTTTAAAGACACAAAAATAAAACTTGTAGGTCTAAGTATGTTATATTAACAATTTTTGATTTTTTTTTTCAGCAGACTAAAAAAATTAAGAAGTAAATACTTCTTGTTTTTTTAACACTTACACTTTGTTTCAACACGTTCTGCAGATAATGGTGCAAAGCACTTTTACAGTATTTGTGCTATGGTTTTATTTGGCAACTGTCTACTTACTTGTGTGGTTTTTTTTTTTTTCCTTTTTAAATTTTTTTGTAAACAACATCTTGTACAAACTAGCACAGTGAACCACAACCCCAGCAAACTCGTTTTTCTTCATACAATATAAATAAAGTCAATACAAAAGTTTGGTTGGTTGCTTGGAACTTCTTTATCTGGATCAAGAGGTTCTAAAACATGGTTGATACTTTTAACTCCTGAATTAAATATATTACGTAAACAGTTGACTGTTCTAAGTCCCTTTCAGACCCTCGTTAAAATAATTTTAGAAGGTAGACTTCATTTAACAACATTTCAAGTTCTCTTCCATTAAATAAAGGGTTCACAATCCATACAACATTTACTGTTTGCCTTTTGAAGGCCAACTTCAGATTTGGTGGAACTCTAGGAAAAACAAAGGGATATGTCCACACAGAGAAAAAAAAAAGCCTTTTTTTTTCCTCCCTGCCTCCAGAAACATATTTAGTGTCAAAAAGGTTGTTTAAGTGTCAATATGGCAAAGCCTTGAAAGGCAAAGAGGTCTGAGGAGCTTTCAAATAAATAAATTAGTCTGCCGGCTTAGGTCTTTCCTGGAGTCAACATCGCAGGTAAGCGTTAGGTAAGCCGCCGTGGGTGTTTCTCTGTAAAGCTAAGTCTTTGACAGTAGCTAATGCTGTTAATATGTTGCGATCATTGTTTAGAATGAAGGTTTAGCCAGTGGTGCATGGAGGGCTTCGGGGAGGGGGCAGGAGGGAAGGGGGGGTCAGTTGCTGTGCTAAGCCTCACAGCGCCGTCCATACAGCGATTAGGTCAACAGTAGCCATCAGTCATTTCTGTGCTCGAGTTCTGTCTTTGATGAGGAGAAAACAACATAACGGAACTGCAACACAATATCAAAGTAAATGTCTATGGCCTCTTTGTCTGCTGCACCTGTTTATACTCTCTTATCAGCAAAATAATGAAGAAAAAAATGTCAAAAATAATAAATATGAATGGCAAAAAAGTGACCAGTGTCCCTGTTGCCATCCTCTCTTTTCTGTTGTCCCTAATTTCTCTCTGGAGAAAAGCCTTCAGGAGCTACCAGACCGTGCCCTCGTTCATTTCCGAAGGAGGATGGGAGAGGTGGTTGTTGTATCCGCTTCCGTTGAGGGAGAGTGAGGTAAATGAGGGACTAGGGCCGAACACGTCGGACGACATACTGTGCAGAGGTCCGGGGATCCCGGGTTCCGGGCTGGGCGACTCTCCTGGGTGGTGAGACATGATGTCTGAAAAGCGCTGTACGTCACTGGATGGATGATGCCCAGGGATGGGATGGTCCATGCCCCCTAAAGGGGTGCCAGTGGGTCCTGATGATGGGACGAAGGGGAGGTCCACCGGGGTCTGGGCCTGTGAGGACGGTGGCCCTTGAGGAAAGAAGTCATAGTTCCCTCCAGGTCCATAGTAATCGCTTTGATAATCTGCCATATAAAAGAGAAAAAAATTGTTTTGTTTTTTTTTTCCAACAAATAAATCTCAAAGTACATGTTTAAAAATGATTGTACATGTAGCTTGTAGTTTTGTGGAACAGGCTCTTACTGGGCCACAAAAGTCA
Source organism: Pangasius sanitwongsei (assembly GCA_037576675.1). Taxonomy (NCBI): domain Eukaryota; kingdom Metazoa; phylum Chordata; class Actinopteri; order Siluriformes; family Pangasiidae; genus Pangasius; species Pangasius sanitwongsei. The sequence continues at coordinate 15,896,660 of CM075016.1, read as the reverse complement.
CAGAGCATGTTACACTTAAATCACATGTGGAGTATACAAAAGTGGTGAGAAATTAATTAGTTCATCTATAATTTAACATTCTCACAATTCATCCCATATCTCAGTGGCATAATACCGCTGTGTATGCTGAAAGTTTTAACACCATGTAAAAATAGCAATCATTAAAAAAAAATTATAACATGAAAAAAGCAAGGATTCATTTCTTTACAAAATTATTATTAATAATTGATAAAAACAACTGTTGACTTTCTTTTCAGTGCAGGAAAAAAAAATTATGAATAAAAAACGTATTTGGAAAAACTACCGGATACATGGCTATTCACTTTAAAAATTAAAATGGAATTAATAATAATAGTAATAGTATGGAAGTATAATAATAAGTGGCATTAATAATAATAGTAATAGTATGATCGTTTTTTCCCCCTATAATTTGATCAAAGAAGGTTCGTATTTCTTACATTAAAAATAGTCCAATAAATAGCCAAAACATTAAAGTCCTATGAGTGCTAAAGATGAGCGGGGATGAAATGCCAGTGGAATAAAAATCTGTTGATAGAAATGGCTAACCAGCTGACCTCAATTATGCTAACGACTCACGCATGAATGAAGACGAGGAGAGGCTGAACGCAGCTCCAGCGGAAATGTGGCGGTGATAACGGCCAGGACTAAAACAGCAATAACACTAAACACTGTTGCCCGAAAGGCAAGAGTTCAGCAGCATGCACAAACCGAATTAACCCTTGAGTTTTCTTAGCAGCCTACATTTAAAGCATGCACTGGTTCAGCTCTTCGTTTGCGCGCCATGAATATTTTTAATTTTGCATTGTCGTGATTGTGCCACTGGCTTCAAACAGCCGAACTGTCGGACAGGCCATGAAGTATGAATGATCATTTTAGAACATCCGCTACATTGTCTGTTTTTTTTCTTCTTCTAAGACTACACAATCGGATAAGCGTTCAGACTCTCGGTCAGCTCTCCTGTTTCCAGCTGTCTGATGAACAGTGCGAGGCTTCAAAGGCTTCCTGCGGCGGCGGGACAAATGGAAACGGCGCTTTACAGACGCGTGTCAAAGCGCTCAGCGGTTAGGACAGAGGTGCGAGGAGGATGAGGAAGCCAGGCTTACCTCCGTAGTAGGAGAAAGGGCCGTTGGGGATGAGCTCTCCTGGCTCCAGGCGGTCCACCAGCGTGCGCATCCTCCGTGGACTCCGGAAAAACGCGTGTCTCCGCGCGCCGAGTGCGCTCAGCTGCTTCATGCGCCGCTCCTTAGAGCGCCGGTTTTGGAACCACACCTAACGCACACAGGCAACACAAACACACACTTATATAACACAAGAACACAAAACCAAACAATAACACCATCATTTTCTACAAGTCGGTTATGTCACTTTTTTTTTTTTTTTTTGCCGATACCTAAATAAAAGTCTCATTTATAAAGCTTACAGAAATGGATATATGGATATACAGAGATGGATTTTTATTACTCAGGTGTTATTTTTAGCCCTTCACAACATCCAGATCACCATCGTTTCGTATAAAAGAGTGGCACGAACCAGTCTTAGTGTGCGCGAGACAAATTAGACAAATTCCACAATAACAGCGTTAACCTAAATGTGGTTTTATTTACTTAATATTTCAGCGATGTGTTTATTTATCTGCGTGTTTTCCACTCAACTCTATAACTCATAACTTTTCCGTAAGAGCTTATGTCCTAAAACCTAGCTATAGCAGTACACTAGGAGGATGAAGCTGTCCAGTTCCTGGGCCTGTAGGTTTGCAAGTCAGATACAAAGGGTTAATTCCTATCTATCTATCTATCTATCTATCTATCTATCTATATATTTACTCTGATGCATCTATATAGATAGATAGATAGATAGATAGATAGATATTCCTGCATATCTCTCTATCTCCATATATATATATATATATATATATATATATATATATATATATAAAGGGGGCAGCAGCAGGAACCTCAAATGCCTAATTCATATAAGAGGAAGGCTATTACAAATATTATCTGCCTCACTTGGGTTACTGTTTCTATCAATTTATAAAACTACTCCTATTTTTTTTCTCTAATTATCCTATTTACTCTTATGCACTTAAACAATCAGTAAATCCCTCTGATCTGATCTGATGTTCAGCCCCATTAATATATCAGGCTATTCCCACAGCACCTATTTGCACGACCTTTACTGACAAATACTATATTTCTGGCCTATCTTTCATAATTTATCTTCATTCATCAGCGTGTTTCTACATGGTGACAGCAGCTTGCACTAGCGGGTCACTCTGCAGTCTGAAGCGGCTCCAGCGCTTCTGAAAATAATGACAATAATCAATAGTCGTCGCCGCGCAAAAAAAAAACCCCAAGCAGAATCGGGTGCTTTTGCTACAGACTTTCCACTTGACTGAGAAGCGTCCCAGCATGGCTAAATGTGGGCGCAGAGCGTGATGGCGCCGCGCTGCCAAGCTTCCCGCCGCTCCCGCCAGCCTAACGCCAGTTGGCACCTCTCTCCATCACCCGAGCCAAGAATTTAAAAAAATAGGCTAACAGTATAAATACTACTTCCGAACATTCGCAGATGCCAGCAAAATATTTTCCCGTTTCCATTCACATGCTCTCGAGGTCAGCGCGGGCGCATTGTGAGAGCTACCAAATCGTTTCTAGGTTATATTTAATACAATTTTATGCTGTCAAAAATCTTTATTTTTTATGATATTTTTAATATTAAAGATCTGTGCTATAAACACAGGCACTGGCCTATCTACAATCCGAAACCGCTCTGTAGGAGACTTTTTTTTTTTTTTTTTTTTTTTTTTTTTTTTTAGGGTTACTTTACCTGGATGACGCGCATGTTGAGGCCGGTTTCCTGCGCGAGCTGTTCCCGGATGTGGCGCGTGGGCTTGGGCGTGGCCGCGAACGCCGCCTTCAGCGTCTCGAGCTGTTTGGCTTTGATGGTGGTGCGCGGGCCGCGCCGCTTCCCGCCCAGGTTCTGGTCGTCGTTCTCGTTGTTCACCGTTTCTTTGTCCGACAAGGCGGCGATTTCCGAGTCCTTCACATCGTCCTGAAGCGGGTCTTGGGAATCGGGCGATAAACTCGGATCACTGCAGGCTGTTACTGAAAGCACATTGGGAAAAATAAATAAATAAATATATATAATAAAAATACTAATAAGGGGAGGAAGCGGAGAAATGTAAATAAAAACACAAATAAATCAACATTTGAAAACAATAAAAATCTAAAACGAAAACGAATTGCTATTTGAATATGAATCAAATGCAAAATAAATATTTCAGACGATTGCAAAGCGTATTATCACAGAAAATGATATTGATAAGCCTAATGTTTATTAGCAATTAATGAATCTTTATAAGGCCTTTAGTTCAATACTCTAGTTTTTTTCTCCTTTGTTGCCTAAAAATCAAAGGTTCCTGGAAAAACTCTTAAAATTGCCTCCAGGAAGGTTGTTGCAAAGCTTTGAATGATTCCTTAAAGAACTCTACTTTCAATAAGAAACCGAAAGAAATCCCTTTATTAATATTTATTTTATTTATTATTTTATTCATTATTTTAATTTTAAAGTGCAGGCCATAACCATAAAATATGATACTAAATGCTAAATGGAGGATAAAGCAACTGTTTCCTCTAGTATATTTTATGATAATATTTAAAATGCATTACAGCAATGTATTTTTAAAGAGTAGCGTCCACTTGTGCTGCGATCCGTTTAACCCAGGATAAATAAATAAATAAATAAATAAATAAATGCTTTTGAATATTTTAGAGAAAGTAATCTTGCACCCTAACGTGAATCTGTTAAAACTTTACAGTGCGTGCGCTCTCATTAAACCCCAATATAATCATCACATCGGTGTGCACGTGACTAACTGATATTATTCAGTATAGTTTGCACTGTTCCAAGTGTCATTAATTTTCCAGTGACTTTTATCTTACCCGAGAGAAGGTTGGCGTCTTTCACGTTGGTGTTATTTAAATAGTCGTCTTTGCACACGAATTTGTTCTCGTCTATGATGTAGAGTTCCTCCCCCGTGGACAGCTGTTTGTTGCACATCATGCATGTGAAGCAGTTGAGGTGGAACACTTTACTGCGCGCTCTGCGCACCAGGTCATTGGGCGAAATGCCCTGAGCACAACCTGCGCACTTCGTCCCAAAGCGCCTGCGAAATACAGCACATTTCAAACACTTCCGTGTTAATATCATCTCTAACCCTAACCCTAAGAGCTTAATGCAGCTTTCTGCCTCTCGCTGAAGGTAACAAGTAGATGCACTTTTTGAATCAACCAAAGATACACGCGCATAAAAGAATATTCTCAATAGTAATAATAATAATAATAATAATAATAATAATAATAATAATAATAATAACAATAAATGCGAGACTGAAAAATAACTGTTCCACTGAATTATGACTTTCTGGTCCTACATAAAACAGCACGTAATGTATGTGATTATATAGAATTTAATATGAATAACAAGCAATAAGAACAGTGAAGAATGTTATTCAGTGAACACACTCGAGACACGGTACATATTGTTAATTTCACTCTGCTGAATTGTGTGTATTGCGATGTTCAGTGTTTGTTGATTCCAAGTCTATGATTGTATTGCCTGCTGATTTCCACCTCAAAAGTGTGTTTTTTAATTCAAATCCACTTATCACATGTGCCCGCAAACACACACACACACACACACACACACACACACACACACACGGGTCTGACCAATGATCCCTGTGGCTCATCGGCCTGCACAAAGTGTGATTTCCTTACACACTTCACTGTAAGCTCGTATACAGAGCATTAGTGGAGCTGCTCTTTCTTTTGCATGACAATTCAAATTAACAAGCCTTTAATTATCTGCTGTGCTAATCAAAGGAACCACCATGCTAACCTTGTTGACAAGTCTTACCTTCCCACTTCACACTGGCTTTTTTTGTTTGTTTATAAATCAAATCAGTCCATGTCAGAGAATAACTATAGTATTTAGTTTAGAATTATATAAAACTATTTTTCTTAGATAAGTATGCTTATTAAAATAGAGCTAGATTAGAGGATAAATGACGAGCATTATGGCTAGATATTTTTTCAGGAACTAGGTTATACTTAAATGTTTATATCAGATAACTTTTTTTTTTTTTTTTTACAGGATATGTATATATTTATATATAGAATTAATTGTTTAATCCGATGAAGTTTATAATCTGCACTTTTACTTTTTTGTGTTTGGATATAGATATTTAGTGATTTTTTTAATCATCTTTGAGTTATCATCAACCCTCTTGTGAAGGCCTATAAGTAGATGATGGTGTTACAGCAGCTAGTGACAAAATCATATAAAAAAATTCTATTTAAAAATATCTTCTTAATTTGTAAATTAGTGCTTAACTAGGCTCCATCTCAACACCAACGAAATCAATGGTTATGACTGTCAAAGAGATAACGTCCATCTCCAACTCACCTAAAGAAGTCATTTTTGCAATAGAGTTTCCCTTCTCGAGAAAAGCATTTCTCGGTCAGATTGCACTTGCACTCGCAGCACTGCACACACTTGATGTGCCACGCTCTGTCCAGCACATTGAGCAGGAACCTGTCCAGTATAGGCCTCTCGCAGCCTGCACAGTGGACCATCGTCTTTGGATGCTCTCCCACAATCACTGCTGCGTTTTTCTCCACAACCTGACAGCCTTTTCGTATCAACTCACACGCACACAAAAACACAAAAGCGCTGAAGGTTACTCCAAGTCTCTTGTAAGTCTTTGTGAACGGTTGCTGTATGAGAAACGCTCAGGTGTCGACAGCACTTCTGCGTTTCGTCCAAAATAAAAAACCCCCGAGCGATCAAATGTGAGCCTTCTCATGCAGGAGGAACCGGCAGAGCCTCAGCTGTCAGTCGTTTCGGTCCTCTTCCACACAAACACATTTGCAGTGATGCAAATAAAGCCAGTGCACGTGGGTAAAGTTAAATCACCAACCGGATGTTGGCTACACGGGGAACACCATCACGCATCAGCAAGTTGCGATTGTTGTCAAGGTTGAGCATTGGAGAAAGAGCGATGAAGGAAAAGTGTCTGTTGGCAGAGCAGAATGCAACCGGAACCAGCAAACGAGAAGATCACATCAGAGCGCGAGCTGAGCGCACTTCACCACGTCCATGTGTCCACCGGCGCGCGCTCTAATAAGATAAGATAACCATCAAGCCACTTCAGAGTGCGTTTCCTTCAGGACGGGTGTTTCCTCCTCGGTGAGGTAAAAGAGGTGAAAGATGCTACAAAGGACAGGTTGTGTGTGACAGGTCGTTGCGTTACTGACGCTCCTCACGCAGCCTTCAGTGTTCTGAATGTTCCCGCAAAGCGCACGAGCCAGACTTATTCACAGCCCCGTGACGTCACGGCAGGTCGAGACCAATCAGCATCTTTCCGTACAAGTGACCATTAGCTGTCTCCTCGCCGCTCTGTCGCTGCGCTCGGTCCTATTTATAGGGAACAGAGGAAACCAATTGTCAAAAAAACCTCCAGAAAGTGTCATATCTTAGTAAATGTTGGGGATAGCCAGAAAGACGCAGAGCCTTGATGTATGCCAGTGCCTTTCCTTTTCTCCTTCCCTTTCTTTAATTCTCCAGTGATCTGTAATCGACTGGGTAAAGAGGACTGGGGAGAATATTTTCAGAAGGTAGGCATTCGTATTTATGGCTTCTTTTATAAAAACAGGCAAATACGTCACCTCTATCATTTTGCAGTAGTGTAAGCTACAGAGCTACAATGGTTTAATAAAGCTACAGCTAAAACACTGCCTAATGCTGGGCGCAAATGGAGCAGATTCATAAGCACCGGAGAAGTTTTATGACAGAAATATATTCATCGAATGACGGCTTGTTTAATCAGCACACTTAGTTTGCAAAAACAAGTTATTCTGTTAAACCGCTTTTTATATAGTTTTCATTAAATATGCCTATTATAGACTATTTTTTTTTTTTTTTTTTAAAAAGTGGATGTTTTTTCTTGTTAGTTATTTCTGCGCAACATTTCTTCTGTATGGATTCTTGTTTTGTGTTCTGCTTATAATGTCCAGATTGTTGCAGATGTTGCATAAAAATCCATCATTCTAAACCTTTTTTTTTTTTTTTTTCACTTCTCCGCAAAGCAGCAGTACAAAGTGCGGTTCATTTCGGCGCACGTGCCTCCCGTTAAGACGTATTTCAAAGGCTGTTTGAGTCAATGGGCTGCATCACCTCACTGTTGAATCAACGAAGTGTAAAGGCCATTTTAATAAATACTTTCTTCCTTTGGTCCTTTTGTCGCACGAGAGAAAGCGAAAGACGGGAAGGCTCTAAAGTTTACAGGAGGCTGGATCAACTTAGTGACTCCTAATGGCGCTGCACACCTTACAGGCTTCAATTATAGACCAATATACATCGACGTTTAGCCAAATCACACTTAGAGAGGTACATGTGGAGGTATAGAGACAAATAAATGAGAATGTGCAGGTATAGAGACAGATAAATGAGAATGGATAGAATCATGACTTCTTGGTCCGAAAGGAGAAATTTTAGAAATGTTGACTAGTTTGAATGTAAACTGTAAACTGAAGATGAGGTGTTTACATGTTTATTTTCATGAAGGTAGCCTTTTTATGAAACGGAAATGTCGTCTTACATCGTCACCCACTACACACACACACACACAACGTATTTTCTCTATTCTGGCTGTCTGTACCTAAACGATCCGCATAGAATCCGGAATCAATACAGAGTCAGTTTGTGGTCTTACACATGCGCTGCTTCTCATCTAGTCTGAAGTGAAGGCGTGGAGGCGCAGAGATGCGCAATGACAACTGCCGCAGAGACTATATACACACAGAGAGATCCTTTTAGACTTAGAGGATATGTGTGGTTTTAGAAAAAAACAAAACAAAACAAAAAAACACTCAACTCTGTGATAAGTATGTGACCATGATTATCCTCCTTCAGTAAAATATGAAAATTTTTTCCCCTTAAGGAACAAGTCAGAATGAGTAACTTTAGTTTAGAATTTAACACAACATTTATCATATTGTTTCAATCGTTTAAAACCCGTTTTAAATTTCGTTTTATGCTAGCTCAGCGCATCTTAATGACGTCACGGACACTGTACAGGCCTTTTGCATACAGCATTATTAAGCTTTAGTCAAAACATCCAGAAAAATAAAAGAAAAATAAGGAAAAACATGAACAAAAATAATAAAAGCACACTTAAACATTAACACAACCACAGAATTAGACATCAAATAACAACAGGCACATCAATAATAATAATAATAATAATAATAATAATAATAATAATAATAATAATAATACATAAAATGCATGATTATAGGCCGTAATCTAATTTTAAATTTTACTTTTGTGATTTAAGAAGTAAAGCCGTCCTGTAAAACGAAATGAGGGAAATATTCACACACTCAATAATAATAATAATAATAATAATAATAATAATAATAATAATAATAATAATAATAATAGGTAACCACTAAAAGGCTGGAGTGTTATTTTTTTGGCTGTTGTGTACTTGGTAGGAAGCTGCAGTTCAGAAGCACTGTGCTGGAGTGTGGAGTTTGGGGAAGGGTCGGTGCTAGAGGGAGCTATGGATCAGGAGAAATGCCTGCCGCGACGGATCCGCACGCCGGGCCTGTACGCATGCTCAATACGCCGCGTCCTAAGCAGCATACTAAACAGTATGCCAAAATACTGTAGTACGCCACCACAGGTGACTATAAACGTCGTACTATTCTGACATAATATTTAGGAGCCTATGTATACAGGTACGCAGTCATAGTACACAAGGGCGTTAAACGGCAGCATAAATCTTGATGCTGCATTTCTACACTGCCTTATAGTAAGTTATAACATTACTATATTATAACTGCCCCGTGGACTACTCCTCAGTCAGAACGACTCTGTGCACATCCACATAACAGCATGGCCACTCAGTTTATCTCGAATGCTTTACTTTGCTCCATTTCAGTTTTTGCACCTCCGGTTCAATCCGTAATTTTAAAGACAATTCCATTTTATGTTACATTAAATCAGATTTAGTGTTGTAGCCAACAGGTAACTGTATAGGAGTTCATTTTCTAAAAGAACATTTTAAGAAATGTTAACGTCGAAATCCCCAATCATTTAAACATAGCAAGAGTAGGTGTAAATAACAACAACAACAACAACAACAATAATAATAATAATCATAATAATAATAATAATATTGTTGTTGTTGTTGATAATAATAATAATAATAATAATAATAATATGTAGGTTGCTTACAAATGTCAACAGATTTTTGAATGATAATGATTTTATTTAAAAAAAAAAAAAAACATTTAGAAATGTCATTTTTAACTGAAAAAAAAAACCCCACTATAATCAACCAAATAAACACTACGAAGAAAGTAGCAATAATAAAGAAAGTAACGGATGAACAGGACTTGTAGGTCTTAAGGTCTGTTAAAGCTCTGAAGGCTTTTTGAGTTGTTGGCTTTCATGTGATTTTGGACCTGCTCCTTGACGCTGTGGAGCGTTACCGTGTGGAGAGCAGGTCAGACGGCTAGTGCAGTGTGTGATGGTGGGCTACACGGCCCCGCTGCCACTTCGGTAATAAAGTGAGAAATATTAGGCCTGACTCGGGCTTTGATTAGCTGAGCACACCGGAGCTCGGGCAGACTGAGGGGTGGAGGGGTGGGGGATTTGGGCCAAAAGCCCCTCTGTGTGTGTGTGTGTGTGTGTCACTGCGCCGCTGTGTTTACTCTTTTTATTCATGAGAGTGACGTTAGTGCAGTGGTCTGCATTATAGAGCCAAATGTCGAGTTGCGCAAGATTGAGAAGAAACATTACGCGTGCAAAGTCTTTTTGAAATCTGTCTCGGAAATAGCCAAACAATCAAATCATGTCACTTTCAGATGGAAATCAAACGTCACGTCACGTGTGGAAGATGCTGATTAAGCCTCAGCGCCGGTTAGCGCTCACAGTTTATAGATTTTATTATCGAACCAAAACAGGCGCCTATTTTTATGTGCCTTAAAACACATTCAGCAACAGACCTAGACAACTGTTACCTATCTGACAAAACGAAAAAAAAAAAAAAAAGAAGAATAAACCATTTTTCTGGACAATGCAGGCTTAAGGTCATCATGCCTATATAAGGATACATGAAGACCCCTTTTGGGAAGCTACGAACCCTTAACTATATAAAAGAACCCTTTTTCTGCAAATAGCCTATATAATAAGGAAATGTAAGTGCCCCTTTTTTTAGAGGAAAAAAAAAACTCAATCAAAATCAGTGGAGTATGTGTTTCATTTAATAAACAAACAGATAAAAAAAATAATAATAAAATAAATAAATAAAAGTCCTCAAGGTCATATTATTGTTTATTATTAGTTATTTATGGATTCACAGATTTATAGCAGTGGTCAGAGGTGAGCCTATAAATGACCTGACCACAGGTTTGACCTAACTGCATGTGCATGTATATTTACATTTATTTGTCTGGCATTTTGTGCCAACTGTATACTATGCAGAAGTTTAATGACATGACTCAAGGGCCCTCAGTGGCTCTCTGGCAGCCCTGAGATTAAAACTTACAACCTTTTAACCACTGAGACACGACACTTAATGTTCCTTAATATTGTCGCTCTGGTGGAGCCCAAAAAAGGAGCTTTGCAGAACCTAGAGTGTTTCTCTATCACAAAAGGATCCACCTTTAACCCATTTTGGATGCTAATAACCCTTTATTATCCAATGAGCCCTTAAAGAACCAATGAAGAACCCTTTTTTTCTAAGAGTGCACTGCTGGTGCTAGGTAGGCTAGCAGAAGTCAAAGGAATCGCGCATGTCTACATGTCGAGGTGAAAGCCACTGTTTATGGAATTAACATTCTGCGTCTGCTTTGGCTACAGACCACGTGATTCAGGAGGTTGCGGGCAGGGCGTAAATTTTAACGCCGCCGAAAAGAGGCACGAGCTTTTTTTTTTTTTTTGCCTTGGCTTTCATCGACGTGTTTCTTTTCCGCAGGGAGGAAAGCGCGAGCCGCGGACCAGCTGTCAATCATTGTGCAGAAGCGCCGGTCTGAAGAACAGCCTGAACTTGCAGCATGGCCAAACTGATTACTGGTGAGGCACGACTCAGGCACGAGCACTGCAATATATCACCCACTGCACTGCTTACCCATAATGCCCTACTGTGTTCTGCTCTGCACGATTGACACTGTTGGAATAAAGAGATCCTTAAACAGAAGTGCGATGCTTCCCTGTCTGTGTTAAGTGCCTGATCTAACGAATTTAAAATCGTTGTTAGCGGGGAGACAAATAAATAAATAAATAAATAAATAAACAAACTCTGGACTGAGTCCAAACAAACACGTCAGTGTGTTGCACTATTGACCATCAGCTCTACATAAACATTTTCCTACTTGCCGCAGACTGGCAGAAGAAATTCAATGGATGCTATAGATCAGTTCGATCCCTGGAACAGCTACTCATGTCTGCCATTTCTCCCTTACAACCAGTAAGCAAACCTCGACACGATGCATTTTATATCTTACTACTAAGATACACAGATGCCACTATCTGTAATAAGCAAATATTAAAAACAGCAATAAATGACTGTAGCCTACATGAGCAATATTGTTCAAATGTCTCTTAAATCAGCAGAAATGTGCACTTAACTGGAGAGATTATAAAAATTGAGATCTATCTATTAGAGTCTGTTCAACTACTTAAACTCCCATTTGCAGTAGAGAACTAACAAGGTAGCACATCTCATTCCAGTAAAAGTGCAAAGGATGCTAATGCAACACAAACCAGCATAAATGAACCCTAACTGGTGTGTAATAGTTTTCGATGGTGAGCTCAATAACATAAAAAAACTATCCACCATCATGCCAGCTCACTGATGAGATCTTGGCCTATTATTATATTATTCCCCGTTGGGCAAGAATGAAAACGAGCAGTGCTGAGAAGCGCAGGGCTCTAGTTTAGATTAATGGATCCCCGCGCTTCTCCTGCAGCACGGGTGAAAGGGCCACGATCACTAATGATTATAATATAATGGTTGGCGATAAGCACTCGCTTTGAGATGTTATCGCACGGTGGGCCATGCTCAGGGGACACACAGCACATATAAACCCAACCAAAAGCAAAGCGCAACACATCACCTCCACGTGTCGCTTACATCAACAGCCTGGGGTTGGATTAAAGCAGCTGTGAGAGCTGAGATGCACTATTTTTCTCCCTGTTTTTTTTTTTTTTTTTTTTTTTTTTTTAGCTACAGTGTGCATCATGCTGGTTTAGAAAGGACTTATCAAGAAATGATCATCCATCATGCACCAAGATGTGGGCTATCCATGATTTTAGCATGATTGAAAAAAATAAACGTCTTCTTCTTCTTCTTGTCTCCTCCTCACGTGTATTGTAACAGATATTTAATGTTTATTCCCAGGAAATGTTGAGAATGTTGGGCGCGTTTGAATTCTCAATTCTGATTAGTCAAAAGCTGTTGGTTCATTTTCTATAACAGCAGCTGTAATGGCTGTGAATGATATCACAGGTTTCTATTAACGGGCTCCTCTGATATCTCGTCCATTCTAGTAGCAGCTCATTCACAGGGACTTGTATGGCAGATGCTCCATTTAATCTAAGTCTAATAATAAACAGCTTAATAAAATTATTTTGCAAATATATATATATATTTTTTGGAAGGAGATGTTTATTTAACAATTAATAAAGGAGTCTCCAGTGTCAGTGGTTTGTATTAGTTGGTATGTTTTCCAGCAGGAGAGACTCTTCAGGACAGCATTTGTTCTTTCCTATTCCTCAGTAACAAGCTGTGCTTTATTTATTGTTCATTTTTCATGTTCCTCCATATGAAATGTAACTATAATTAGATTTTAAAAAGTATGGCATGTCGTTCATTAACAAATTAAAAATCATAATCGCTGTTAAATCGTTGTGGTATAAGAGGAATAAAACAGTGTGGCACTGTTACCTAGAAAAAAAATCACATCACCCATCACTGATTATTTTCCTATAACAGCATGCCCAGATGTGTTTCATTATGCATTAGCTAGAATACTTTGATTTATCAAACATATAAAAATATTATAAAACATAAGTGCTTTCATAGATTAAGAGCATAAAACAGAAAATCTCAGATAGTGTCCTGGTCATGACGGTGCTCACTGTGTTAATCCAACAAGTAATCGCGAACAGATCGGACACAACTCCTGAAAGACAATTGACTGCCGTTGATCAATGATAAAGGCTGACTAACTTCTCAGGGAGAGTGTAAGACAGAAGGCGAGATGGGGAGAGGGGTCTAGATCTTATAACACAGCGCGGGACACGAGGGTCCAGCAGTGCCGCCTCATTCATCTTCATCGACTTTTGTGAACGTGAAGGAGAAAAAAAAATCTGCGCATAAGGCAGAGCCACCACCAGACCCCGGCTTTGTTTTATATCCTATAGATTAGCAGAGGGACAAAGCTTTATTTTCGCCTGGAGGGAGATATTTTACCTTCCGCCGTGCGGTTTTATGTCGGTGAGGTGTCAGGCGGCCTGAATGGATGGCTAATGCATAGGCAACACGCGCATGGCGCACGTCCGAGGGGGAGAAGGAACGGGATTTAGGGCAGAGCACACGGGTAGAAATGCGGGATACGTCCCCCTCCTTCTCTCTCTCTCTCTCTCTCTCTCTCTCTCTGAGCTGCGTCTAAAACCGTCTGCTACTGAACTGAATACTGTCAAAACATCACACCACATCACCACAGTTTGGCATGGAGAATGTAGAATGCACAGTCCTCCTCTCGTAGCCCAGTGTTAGACAGAAATCTCAAGAAGTAATTTGAAATTTACTGCATACCTGAATAACTGCATATAAATAAGCACACATTTCACTTGGGGCTTCAGTGACAATGTTGGTCCAATAAATCCTCTGCATGCATTATTATGCACTGCAAATACTTTTTTTTTTTTTTTTTTACATGCACCATGTATAGTGCATCCTCACAAATTTTGTAGATTTCAAACCAGACAAGCACATGTGTAGTACTACACTGACACACTATTTATTTACTATTAAGCATGTAAATGCACACAGGTACACATGGAGTTGCATGCACTTATAAATTTTTACATCCTATATACATTTCCCATGCCTACTGTTTTTATTTCATTAGCTTGATGAGATGCATATATAACATCTTTCTCTCATGCTCTACACTGTCTGCAGAAAAGGCTTCAGAAATTTACAGCTAGTGCTCAAGACAATCTCCTTGCCAACTCATGTTAAACAGAAATCTATAGAAGTAACGAAATTTTATTTAATACCTGGGTTTAGTTATACCTTTCTGTCTTATAAAGCCTATGCATTATAGTTTATTGTTCTCTTGCACAAGCCATATCATGTAGGCTATTTGCGTCCCTTGCACATTCAAATTCATCCATGATTCAAATGGTCATTTTTATTTCATTAAATATATGCAACGTTTTAATCTAACTGACCAGTGATTATCAAAGATGATTGTCCCAGTTATTACTGGCACCTTTGAGAATGCGACATATCCTAAATCACATCTCTGTCACATCTCTGACATTCTGCTTGATGTACATAGCCCATGAACCAACCACTTACACAGCAGCATTGACTTTGGCCATGAATCACAGAGAAATCAAAATGGATAATAATCTTTGCACATGCTCCTGGATTTTCAACAAGAAGCAGCCAAATCCAACTGCATGGATTTGTGGTCATGCACAGCTCCTCATAGCTCTGAGATGATACAAGGAGAAGTGGCTATTTCTGCTGTTAAGGGCTGAGGGAGATTGTCAGATAATGACAGCGCTGTCCCTGTTAAGACGTTCCCCAACCAATAAATAAAGGGACAGTCACCCTGATTGGACACTGAGTATTCCAAGACAGAATGGGTTTTGAGCTCTAAAATGAAGAGAGAGAGCTGAAACTAAGCTGAGAGACTTGTATAAAAACGGACAGGTGTAGCTTCAAAGCAAATTTTAATTGTTTTAGACAGGAAAACCTGTGAGATGAGGATAGTGACTCCAAAATTTCATATACACTCTGTTCTTCTGACTTCCCATAGCACCAGAGGCAGATGGAACAGTACTCTGTAGTCCGTCGCTTTTATACTGTATATTGTGATAAGCAGGCTGCATTACTCATAAAGTGTTTTTAACTGGACACTACGGTATGGCATGGTATGATAACAGATACATGTTCCCATATTTTGCCATTATTTCCATAACTAAGTACCTATGCTTATGATCCGTTTCATTTTCCTTCTTGTCCAGGTAGCAAAAGTACCAAACCGGCTGGAAATAGTGCACACCATTGACTGGTCAAATATAACTGACACTGACAAGTACTGGAATATAAGACATTAAAGATTCAGCCGCACAAAAGAAGTGACTCCTTGAAGATCAGTTGTATTTTAACCTGAACATTTATCTGACAAAGTTTGCATTCTACATTACACCTATTTTCACTTAGATTAAAACACTGGCACAATATTTCTGCAGACCAACAAACTGGCCATGTCACATGCTCTGTGAGCCCTATGAGGTAGACAAGTGACAGGAATATTATCAAAGTCACCACTTCAAAGCCTCCAGAGAACACCTCCGATATTCACGGGTAACGTTATGTGATGAGAAACAGACACAGGTATTCAACCCAGTTCCGGATGTGGGTTAATAACTGTACTGTACTGTATCGCACTGTCCGCTGGAATAGCACTAACAGACTACAGTCATATATGATCACCTACTGTGTTTGCAGAGCTGAAACAGAAGGTGGGCATGCAAATAGTTTTCTGTGTACAGAAGGTTCCATCAAGACAACCACTCTGTTCTTTTTCCCCTGTGAGCATGTGCATGAGCGAGCCATCAGGTACACACAGTGGGAAGCCATGCTCAGGATGGGGGGAGGTCTTTCTGCGGTAGTGAGGAGTTGAAAAGGTGAGCGGGTCACGACCTCCAAGTGTTTTACGAGGGAATGAGGCTGATTTGTCTTCAGCGAAGCATGCTGCTGGCATCTTCACACCCTTGAGTTTCTGGCCGAGCAAAGCAGACTAGGGCTGAGGCTGCCGGCTATAAATTAGTACACTGGCATGCTGACAGGCAGTCAGGGCCATGAGAACGGCACACACCTTCACCTCTTTCTAGCTCTGTTGGGTCCAGATGGCAGAAAGCACTGAAGCAGGCCTTGGCCTGAAAAGACCAAGCGTACCTCTCCAAAACACCCTGCGCCCACCGAGACATGCTAATCCTAAAGAAGTGTATATGTCAGATTGCTTATGATGAAGTAGAAGCCTGTTTGCAATATAAGAATATGCCAATATAAGAATTCTGCCAATATTTCAGTAATCATATGGTGAAAGAAATGACATGGAATATAATTACAAACATGTCTGGGCACATAAGCAGATAGATCATCTGAACAGGAAGTGACAATCAATAATAAATGAAACATCATCCTAAAAAAGGAGTTTTGTGGTGATGACCATCTAATGAATAATAATTATGAGACATTATTTGCCTTTAGAGAGTTCCGTGTAGAACTTCTTAAGGAAGGTAAGAACCCTTAACTATCCAAAAAAAAAAAAAAAACCTTGAGGAACCCATCTTTACTGACTTTATTTATACAACGTCAACGACATAAGCCTCACTTGTTTGAATTTGTGCAAATTTTTCATGAGATAATGTTCCTATATGATCACCACCTAATAAATATAATTGCAAGGACATAGAAAAAGATAGAAAAAGAAGTTCCATTCACTTGCCTAAAGGGTTGAGTTATTTCACTTGTCCTTTTGGAGCAACCCTTAAACCCTGTATAGAACTCTGTGGCAGAGGGTTTCCTTTACAAAATGGTTTGTACATCCCAGAATGTTTTCAGTAAGCTATTATTCCATATGAAAAACCACTGAACCTGTGCGCAACATAAACATGGCTAAAAATAGGGTTAAGGTTAAATCTAGAACCCCAAGGCATTCTTTAGTTTGTCCATCTGAAAACCCTTAAAGGTTCTATGTAGAACTTTACATGAAAGGATTTCCTTTAGAGAGGGTTCTAAGCAGACCATCTTTAGAAAATTTAAAATTAAATTTAACTATTTAGGGATGAAGTAGGGTGATTTAATGCTCATATAATCAATAAAAATCCAATCACAGCACCCTCACTTGTTTGAACAACGGTGGTTCTTTCATTTGTCCTTCTTTAGGAACCATTAATGGTTCTGTGTGAAACCATTAATGGTTCTACGTGGAACCCTACAATAGGGGTTAACTTTCATGAAAAAGGATCCAAGAAAAATGACTTTAAAGTCTAGAAACTTTAACCACCCACCTAACAGGTCCAGGGTCCCAGGTTTGAACCTGAGCTCAGGTTACTTTCTGTGCAGAGTTCCACATGTTCTCCTGTTGTTTGTGTGTGTTTTCTCTGAGCTCTCGGGTTTCCTTCCACCTCCCACAAACATGCTGGTAAGCTGACTGGCAATGCTAAATGTCAATCAGTGGGTGAATGTGTGTGTGCATGGTGCTCTGACCAGAATTAAATGCTTACAGAAGATTAACGAACGAACGAACGAACGAACGAACGAATGGTCTATGCAATATTAGATCACTAATATACATAGCAAAATAATGATCCAAAACAAACCCTACTTCTTAAGCACATACAAATGCAGTCGCTACCAATATGTTCTCTCTCTTCTGCCTGCTGGTGGGAATTACCCACCAACTCTGCTAGAAAACCAGCTCTGTACTAAATCATGTACAATCCCTGTTACTGGAAGGCAAATATGACACTAATCACGCCTTCAGGAATCCCCTTTTCACTGCATTACATGTTGATCACACACAGTCCTGCTTCCACACACAACTACAGAGCTGGCCATTACACCTTCCCTCATGCGTATGCATTAGTTTGTAGCATAAATATTACTTACACTTCTATATAACTGTATATGTCTTTTAGATAGATGGACGTGTACAGTTTGCAGGGTATGGCAAGAAATATTGAGAGGCTCCATGAATCAAGTTCTACCTCGTACTCAGGGGAACCATCACTTTGAATATATTCCTAAGGCTTGGTTACTTGATATTTTAATAGATGCATTGTGCTTAGAATTTGTTGTTCTGTATCAGTGCTGAATAAATAAAAAGATCCTGGAGCTTCCAGGAGAACCCGATTAGACACAGATTAATCAGGTTTTAGATGCTTTAAATCTGAAATGTCATTCCTAGACAATATGATTTAAACCCAAGAGTATGGAAGCTAGATGGATTATGAAAATCGTTGGTGTGTGAATGTATTAGATCCCTGTAAATCTTACAATTTTAAAACATAACCAAAAAAAAGAAACGGTTGAACACAGTGAGGCAGATAAGACTCAAAGTGACAGCTGGTACACATTCCTGACTATTCCTACTGTTCTTTAAAATATTTATAGTGCTATTTGTTATGCATCACGGTGCCAAAGAGACAAGAGAAAATGTCGTTCTGCTTTGACTGAAAAGCTGGGCCTCAGTTTTAATCTTCTTCTCTCGCTGTGTAAGAGAGGAGATAGAGGACTGGGTGTGTCAGTGTCATTCCTGAGACAAGTAACACCAAAGACCAAGAACAGGACATCAAGATCTAAACCGAGTGATTGATTGATCACTGATAGCATGGCTGAGAACTACCTTTTCAATATAATTGCGACAGCTTCATAGCAATCACAGAAGCAGACAAATAGCACTCTCCGACATGTAGCGTTACACAGACAAAAGCCTCTTTGATTTGATTTCTTCCTCATTGGCCGTGTTCACAATAGGATGAAGTGGTTCTCCGCAGGCCCACAGGTGTGTTGTACAGCTCTGTCTGTGTGTCAGCTCAGAGAGAAGGGACATGCTATTCACCTGAGCTCAATCCTCTGGGTAAAAGCTGATTGTGTTGCTGTTATCGACTTCCTCGCGTAATTCTCAGCTGAAAAAAAAAAGGAAGCGTAAAGTTTTATCTCAGCTCGGCAGCAGGGGGGACGGGTGAGAGTTCAGTCTCCTTAAGGCTCAGACACAGAGAACATTAGCGAACGAGTCAGGCTTTATGTTCCCAGACAGACACACACAGAGGTCTGCAGTACCTACACCTAAAAGAGGTGAACATAAAACAGATACATTGTTTACACAGTGCTGTCTTAATGGCTGTGCTGAGATTTGTTAATAATGCTTATGCATTTCAGTATCAAACAGAAAAGCAAATTATACAGCAATGATACAGTATGCACGTTTGTATTGTTATTTTTAATGTTAATTATAGAGTGTTGTAATTATTATATAAAGATTTGGAATACTAATGTAACTCACAACTTATGTCAGTACCTGACGTTTCATAATCTTGCAATAAATCGATATTTACACAGATGTTTGTTTCCATGTTTCCAGGTTAACTGTGCAATTTTTCATTTGGCCTTTTGAAAAAGGAAATCTGGTGTCCTTTATCTATATTTAGTCCTAGATTATTATTCAGTTATCCACCTTGCAGCATATTGTTAGTAACTACTATATATTTGCACTGAAAAAAAAAAAAAAAACCTCGGATCAAAGTAACATATTTTGTATGAAAAAAAGCTGTAACAAGTTGACACACTTTTTAACCGGAGCCGAGGTCCTTTTTGGTAGTGTAGGAATTAGAGCGAAATTAATAAGAAATGCGTGTAATCACAAACGTGGTGAATGAGATGAATGTGTGTGGACCCACCAACAAAATCTAAACACACAGAATCATCACAATTAAGCCAAATAATTGGAACACACAAATCATCTTCTCCTCACCTCATTTTTTTCCCCAAGTTTTGTGTCCAGGATATTTTTCTGACAGCAATAAGCTGTTTCATATTTTCTGTTTTCTAAGTGCCATGCATTCTTTCTTAACAGAAATAAAATGGAAAAATGTTTAGAGTTAAGACACTCACACACACACACACACAGACACACACACAAACACACAGATTTAAAATAAGACAATACCTCTACTTGCCAAAAGAAGAAAAAGAAATCAACAAAAAACAGTTCATTCAGGTTATGAGGAAGGTGAAGAATGTGAAATATATGATTGAAAGCGTCTGAAGTTTTTAGACAATCCTTCACTCTTCCCTCCTGTCTTGCACTTTATTTCCCCCTTTGGCTCTGTCCCAGTGAGTCACTCCTCCCCTCTGCCTCCTTTTTTGTACCCCTCCACCTTTTGTGCTCGTCTTCAAATGCGATGAGTCCCCAAAATAAGCAACAGCAAATCCGCTGCCTCTTACCCATAGACGTGTTTACCATCCCATAATGCCGCTCCTAGATTTGTTCAGCCCCTCAGATTGCCTTTTCTCTGCGTGTATTTCCCTCTTCTCTTATCACTGAACAAAGCGGCTTCTCCCCCTGCCGCAGAGCTCAGAAACCCTGCGATTGTTACAATGGCGAGGATCTGAGACACTCTCCATTTCCACTGTAAAACCTGGAGACTAATGCGCCACTACCAGACCACGCAGGGCCAGATTGCTGTCAACACTCACCAAAACTGCAAACTCAGATTAGACGCTGCTCTTAACCTGTTTTCAAAAAAGGCTTCCTCACTTATTCAGTGCCAAATGGAGTGGGGGGGTGGATCAAATGAATTAATCTGCAGCAATTCAGAAATAGAGAAGGTGTATTGAAGTTATTGACTGCTACTCTGGCTCTGTCCTCCTAAAGCTTAAACATGTTTTCTCAGGAGTTTTAATTTTTAGGAAAAGGTTTTTGTACTTGTTCTTTGAAAAGCAGCATTTTTCTGTGAAATAGGAGTGAATTATTAAAAAAATTATAAAGCAAGTGGTTTGCTTTTCATTGCCATGAAATAAGGTGGAATGTAATAAATAACGATATAAACACACATATTGTATTCATTTGGTCATAAGTACCTATTTTTACATTTGTATATAAACTGTAATGTATTGTGCACTGATTTTCTACATATAACAATCGATATTTTTATTTACTTTGCTAAACACACAGACATTTCTTATATTAAAATAAATGTATTATTTGAATGAAAAACCTCGCTTTTCGTGAGGAACTCATGGATATGTTTCATGTATGTTTCCTGTATAGATGTGCTAAGTGCTACATGATCCATCCGTTCTGAAATGCAATGAAAACAAAGGCAAGCTGCTGAGAAGTGTCAGATGGTAGAGCTCAAAATCCTGGCCATGGAGCTGCCAACCTGCCCTCTCCTCAACAGCTAGTGTGTATGTGTGTGTGTGTGTATGTGTGTGTGTATGTGTGTGTGAGCCATCAGAGGCTCATGCCACTCCACCACACACACCCGGCCCAGGTTAAACTGCATGGGAATCGGGCAGGCTACACACTGTTTGTTTTGGACTCAATAGCATCTCATTTACACGTGTTAATTGCAGCTAATTGGTTCTAATTAGATGAACAGGAAACCCTCTGGGACCATTCATACCTTTAATTTGAAGTAAATATCATTAATTAACATATGCTAATTGGGGCCAATTAACATTGATTAAGAGATGCCAGCGACGGGGAAAAGTACAACTATCAAAATTCGATCAAGTCAGCAGAAAAAAGCGGAGGCATGCTGGACGTGGATGGTAATGTGAGGCAGCATCTGGCTTGATACTGTTTGGGTGGTGCTGGGAGAGCGACGCGGTGGAGCTCGGCGGCCCCCGGCTCAGCCTGGCACGCTCGCATGGCGCCCTGCGCCGTCTCTGCCCCATGGCCCACCTGCGCAGGAAGTGCCCCCGCAGACAGGAGGCATCTGTGGGTCCACGAGGGGCCAGTGTGTGTCACACTGCCCGAGCACAAGAGATTAGAAAAGCCAGCCAGATAGGGAAGGAGAAATAGAGAAGGAGAAGGAGGAGAGGAGAGTGGATGAAAGGGAGGGAGAGACACACACAGAAAGAGAGCGAGAGAGATAGAGATGAGGGGGGTGGTAAAGAGAAAGAGCAGACAGAGAATGAGAGATACGAATGAGAACACAAGGAGGATTTAGGGTGCCAGAAAGCGTTTAATCCGAATGATTTTATGTGATAACAAGACCTCATTTAGCATAGCTTAAACCAGAGGCTTGCCGGAACAATAACAAAGACATGCAAGGGTACAGAGAGTACAAGCACAGCACAGGGGAAAAAATAAATAAGTAAATGTTTCTAAATATTTGTCATGTTGTCAATAAGACTGAAAATGGCCTAAAATGGGACTCTATTGGTCGTGTCAGATCGAATGTTAGAGACAGGCTTTGGGCATATGGGCAGGCAGACTGTTGGAGACTGTTGCTACGTCAGTGATTTGGCTGGCAAGCGTAGGTGATTCCCAGTTGGTAGAGGGAGAGAGAGGAAAAATAAGAGAGAGACACTGAGAAGAGCTTGTCCAAGCTGAGTTTCTAACCTATATGTCAGACGCAAACACACACAAATACACACATGGTGTGGCATAGTAGGAAGCCGGGCACATATGGAGCAGAGCAGGTCTTTTCATTAGCTTCCGTTTCAGTGTGTAAACTTGAGCATGGAATAAGAGCACATGTCAGCCTGGGGCTATTAACACACACACACACACACACATACACGCACACCAGAAACGAAGTGTGGTTCAACAAACATGCAATCACACACATACATGCACAGACAGCATAGCAGTGTGAGAGACACACAAAAAAGAGTCACACTGTGCTATGTGTGCTTTGAGGCACACGTGCCGAGGCAGGGTGGTGCAGGCCCATGGTGCCCAGCAGGGAAAGGTGTGAATGTGTGTCAGATGGTTCAGTGGGCAAGCTGGCAGCAGGCACCGTGGCACGCTCAGCCACTCAGGCAAGGAGAGCAGGGCTTAGCCTGGCCCTAATGCTGTGCCACCCAGGTAAGAGCTAGACAGCCAGCTAGCTGCCTCCTCAACCCCCACCCTCAACCTGCTCTGAGGCTTTCACACACTAGCCTTATAAGCATCACACACACTTTTGCTTTTGGTAAACAGGACCATGTTGTAGCATGAACCATAAGGTTAACAAACTGTGAGCCACAATAATCTTATACTAAATACTGCAATATAAGATACAGCCTGCCATTAAGTCCCATTCGTTTTTAGTCCAAATGACCAAGTTTAATGTCTTATGCTTCATAACATTTCCACAGCCCAAGGCTTATTATCCACTACGTGGAAAACAATGCAAACTGATTAAGCTAATATTGTAAAACTGAAGACTGGAAATGTGCAACCATCCATGCTTTAAGAGGTTCATTTTTGTAACGATGCTAAAAATAAATTTTCCAACATGACACTTTGGTGCAATTCCTCTAGTAAACATGAACAATCATACATTCACTGTCCACTTTATTAGGAACACCTGTACACCTGCACATTCATGTAGTTATCTAATCAGCCAATCATGTGGCAGCGGCACAACGCATAAAATCCTGCAGACACAGGTCAAGAGCTTCAGTTAATGTTCACATTAATCAGAATGGGGAAAAAGTGTGATCTCTGTGATGTTAACTGTGGCATGGTTTTTGGTGCCAGATGGGCCGGTTTGAGTATTTCAGAAACTGATGATCTCATTGGATTCTCACAAACAACAGTCTCCTGAGTTTACACGGAATGGTGTGAAAAACAGAAAAACACTGAGTGAATGAGCGACAGTTCTGTGGGTGGAAACGTCTTGTTGATGAGGGAGGTCAGAGGAAAATGACCAGGCTGGTTTCATCTGACAGGAAGTCTGCAGTAATTCAAATAAGCACTGGTGAGCAGAAAAGCATCTCAGAATGCACAACACATTAATCATTAAGGTGAATAGGCTACAACAGCAGAAGACCATATCAGATTCCACTCCTGTCAGTCAAGAACGAGAATCTGAGGCTACCACGGGAACAGACTCACTGAAACTGAAAAAGACCAGGTGATTTTTTTTATTTCTAATCTTCAACTGTCCAGTTTAGGTAAGTCTTTGCTCATGATAGCCTCAGATTCTTGTTTTTAAATGACAGGAGTGAAATCTGATGTGGTCTTGTACTGTTATAGCCCATCCACCTCAAGGTTTGATGTATTGTGAATTCTGAGATGCATTTCTGCTCACCACGGATGTAAAGATATATACTACACTATATACTATTTGAGCTACATTTTCCCAAAAATCATATAGTTAAAATCTATATTTAAAAACATTTAACTGATTTTGGAGAGAGTGTTTGTTTAAAAAAAATAAACAAAAAGCTCATTTTAATCCTTGTCATATCCTTTCCTGAGCATATGAGTGGATTAATAATCAAGATAGAAATAAAGCAAATTTAGTATTTCAAAGTTTTCGAGTGCTGTTACAATAAAATGAAAAGCGGGGGTCCTAGGTCAGTAGGAATACAGTGTAGACAGTACAAGGTGGTAATAATGCACATGGAATTATTTAAAATATTGAGATATTGCATACAGACACATACAAACTTAGAACACTGAACATCACAGGGAGGATATACAAGAATATAGGATATACAACAATATCTATCTATCTATCTATCTATCTATCTATCTATCTATCTATGTATGGTGAGCTAGTTGGTTAGTTAAGTGTATTAATATGGATATTAAGTGCAGCAGGTGGTGTGATTTAAAATGCGCAGTTACAGCACCTAGGTGCGTCACACCAAAGTAAAACACATTTTGTTTAAATAATATACATACCAAATAAAAACTCTACTCTCTCTCTCGCTCCACATACTATATATATATATATATGTGTGTGTAGTATATAATAGAGAAAAGCAGTGTTTGAGTGTGTGTTTGTCTGTGTAGATGAGTATGAAAAGGTAAAACAAGGTGTCACACAGTGCACCATGGCCTCTTCATTGCTGACTTTAAAGGCAAGGTGAGGTCTAATAAATCCATCAAAGAACAGCCACCTGTTATCCTACTGCTGCTTTTTCTTTAAAGACAGGACAGGCTCAAAGACAAAAGAACTGTGCAAGAAATAAAGCAATATACTGAGAATGAGAGAGAGAAAGAGTACTACCTTTTGTAGTTATGCATCATAAATATTTAACGGAACTTGTTGAAGTGCAAAATGGATGCGCGGGTGCATGTGCTCAGTGACTGGGAGAGTGTATATGCTTGCTTTTTGTGGGGATGGTTGTTGTTTTCCCCTCATCAAGAGTGTGTATTGGGGTTTGTTTGTAAGATTGGGGTCGGGGGACGAGGTGGGGGATACATAAGACTCACCGAGGAACAGCAATTCCCATGGCAACAGTTTGTCAGGTAGGGGGGCTCGGGGTTCAGCTGCCCTGCAGATCCCTGGAGATGGAAGAAAAAAAAGAGAGAGTGTGAGCACAAGAAGGGAAAGAGAAGATAGAAGAGAGCATTGGAAGCATTTTGTCTCAGTGCACTTGACAAAACAAAGACAACTCACTCTTCTGGTTTCATGCCAGATTTTTTATTCATAAACAAGCTGCTGGCTGTAAAGTCACGATAAAGCAGTTGCAGGGCCTCTGCTGAGACGGCCACCCATTTGAATGCAAAGCCTCAGCTGCACCAAATCCTCCCTCACACAATTATTCCCCGGATTTCAACGCGATTTTCATCGAACGCTAAGCTGGCCACGGATCGAGACTGGAGATATGTCATCGAAATAGTCTCATTCAGCCACTGATGGTCATTAACATAAAAATTAAAGAATTAGAAAGCAGGTATGAATGGACCCATGAATAAAGACTGGATGAAGTGATTCTCCAGTCGTTATGACTCCAATCATTCCTGCTACCTTTTTAGCAGATCGTCACATTCTTCTTCAACAAGGCTGTAACCAGGATCAACATTTTAGTGAGGTCCACATCGAAGAAATGTGAGCCACTTCATAGTTAATACACCACAATGCAGAATGTTTTCTACATCAATTGTTAATTTCAAACCTCTGTATCTTATACTTCCATTCTTCTATGACTCAAGATAGACTTTTTAATTTTAGGTATTTTGGTTCACATTTATCTCTCTATATGTATATGATTGTCCTTCTTTATCTCTCCTGCAGTAACTCAGTGATTACAGATAAAGCATTAAAAAAACAGCACGTACCCTGTAGCTAACACAGGCTACATCAGGTAATGGTACTGTAATAAGCTAACTTTCCTGCAACTAGGAAGTTGATTTGGCTAGCAATGTTACAAGTAGATTGCATTTTACAAACTGCCAAATGTATGCCAGACGTTAGCCTGTAGTATGTGCTTCACTTATCTCTCAACAAGAAGTTAAAATCCGGCAGCGTAGCAATTCTTGCGTGCTAAACATAATGGGACATTAAGTCTATGGGCAAACGTCCGCTGTCGTCTTCAGCTGCTCTGAGGTCAGTTGAGAACTGATTATCACTGCTGATGCAACTGTTTTTCACATAGCAGGCACATAGCTGAATTTGTCATCACCTAGTATGGACATTATCCACTCCATAATCTCTCTTTCCCTCTCCCTATATCTTTGAAATATATCTTACAACAGAAATATTTCTGCACCTCATAGATACACTGCACTTAACACATTCATTTTGTTTGTTATAGACTATATTTGCAGAAATTGATTAGATTTAATTCTGATTAGCCTATTCAGACTATTTTTAAAGACTAT
This sequence comes from Pangasius sanitwongsei, assembly GCA_037576675.1. Taxonomy (NCBI): domain Eukaryota; kingdom Metazoa; phylum Chordata; class Actinopteri; order Siluriformes; family Pangasiidae; genus Pangasius; species Pangasius sanitwongsei. The sequence goes on along the minus strand of CM075016.1, from coordinate 15,869,982 downwards.
TTTAAACTAACCACCTCACAGACTTTCTTTTTCAACCTGCAACCTTGCTCCAAAACTACCCCAATTTGGTATTAAAAAAAATCCTACATGGGATTTAAAAAAAAAAAAAAAACTTCAGAAACTACCACAGTCCAGACTTCAGTGTCCTTTTAGCCAGTTACAGCCATGTGTGATATCTAATTAAAGATATTTACTATAAAGGTGTTGACTGTAAGCATGCACACAGGTGGTGGTATTTATAGATGTAAACAGGTTTGGATTTGAATTGATTTTTCCATCCTGCACATTGGCTGTTGTGTGACTGATAAAATGAGGAAGTGCTGCGGTGGAGACGTGGGGGAGTTAAAGCAGGGTTAACACCACAGCTTCATAAATGCCTACTACAGACCAAAGAGACAACACACATATACACTCACAGAAATCTGTGTATATATCCAAACAGCCTTTTCACTATCTAACCATATGACAGCTTATCACATACTTAAACCTTAAATGTCTAATCCTTAATCTCACAGATCCATTCACCTGCCTATCTTGACTTCTAATCTGCGTATGACTAATGGCTATAGTCATTATCATCTTCTCATCCCTCCATCAGATCTCCATGATTTATTCAGTTTGCTGTGTGGGGCAGTTGTTCTTGTTTTGCCTCTATTTGTGAGGTGTTTATTTTGTCAATGAGTCAAGTGTTTGCCCAGCTGACGTATTCGTGCTGAGGCTGAGGAGGGCATGATGGAGAGGTGCTGATGCACAGGACGGGGGCGGGGATGATATGGCATGATGCCCGATTTCCCTCCTTACCCTTTCTTCTACTCCCCATCTCAGAGCCCATCGCCTGGCAAAGCGTGGCTCTGCAGACCTGTGAGAGCATATCGATGCCAGTCCAAACGCTGACAAAGAGTAGAGGCTTAGCCATAATCCGTATTGACTGCCTCGTGCTTTGTCTGCCAATTTATATCATGGATTTGTCTCACTCAATGATGTGCTTCTGTCAAGTTCTCCCACATTAATCCATAATATTATTAGTTTTCAATACAGCCCTAATTATTCCAGCTCTGACCCGAAGAGGTAAGAATGAGTGGAAAAAAACAACAACAAAAAATGTTTACATGCAAAAAGGCGCAGCAACAATGGCGTTAATTCAATAGAAGGCGTTGTCAAATCAGCGGGTATGTTTCCGCAAAGCGAGTGTGAAATGAAACATGGTGCATGCAAGGCCAGTGCATGTGCAGGAGAGGAGGTCTTATTTGATATGCTGAATCAGGCATGCAATGGCAGATGTAGAGGGGGTGCTCTCAGCACTCTTAAATCTAGAAAGTACAGTGAACTTTCAACTAGTGTAGCACCAGGAGTATGTCTGAGACTGGGAAAACAGGCAGGACATCCAGGAGCTCCATGAAAGACTTTATAAAGGGTAGCTCAAAGTAGCGCAAAAATGCTAGGCTTGGTTAGATATTACAAGCAACGTTTTTCCAGAGCAACTTACAGAAATACTTTGTAAGTTGTTCTGGAAAAAGTTGAATCTGCTAAATGTAGGTATAAATGTATATGTAAAAGCTTCATCAGAGACATATCCACATGCTAGTTCAGGGTGTAAGAAATACCATCAAGTTAAGCCCTGTTATAAGGAAGTTAGTATAGCAAGACAAGAAAACATACAAGTCAAAGGTTTCATTCATTCATTCATTCACCTTCAATAACCGCTTTATACAGATCAGGGTTGTGGTGGATCCTGAACCAGTCCTGCGTTCACTCCACCACCAGGGTGCCAGTACAGAGGAGTCTTGATGCAGGTTTTCCTTGTAGGTCTTGAGGGATGGTGGGACAAGAGGGGATGTGTAACATTCCTTCAGGAACATGGGGTCCATTTTTTGGCTTTGTATGCAAGCATCAGCATTTTTATATTAAAGTGGGCATCTAGAGTAAGCCAGTGGAGTGAAAGCAGAAATGGAGTGATGTGGGAGAACTTTGGGAGTCGTGCAGCTGAACTTTCAATCAGTTGCAAAAGAAAGACTTGCTGTAGTCCAATCTTGAGATGAACAAGAGACTGAACAAGCACCTGAGTGGCCTCCGTGGATAGAAATGGTCGCATCCTTCTGATGATATATAGGAGACACTTGTATGACCGTGTCAGATTAGCAATGTGAGGGGAGAAGAATAGTCCCAAACTACCTCAAGGTTGTGTGCGTTGCCAGATGGTGTGATCCATAGGTGGTTAGGAAAGGCATAATTCTAGACAAAAAAATAATGCCTTCAGGGTTTCTTGTATTTCTTTTTCCAGCTATTGAATCATTGAAATGAATATTGCTATTGAATATTGACCATGTATTGAATCAATAAATATGCATACATAGATGTGTAAATGTAGAGTGCACCATTACATTGGCACATACTCCTGGAAGTAAAGGTTGATATTCTCTGCATAACGTGCCAGGATTTTTGGCACCTTGAAACTTTTGGCAACATGAAACTGTCACCAAAGGTTCCAGTACGAAACCAGTTTTGGTACCGGCTCAAAACTGGGACCAACAGAAAGTAATAATATGTGGAGTTGTTTGCTGATTGGTTATAAGTGATATACCATGTGCACAGATAAGTATCAAAAAATAAATACTAAATAAAAATAAAATTACAGAATAATCTAGTTTGTTGTAGATATTCATGGTGCTGTTAAGCAAAATTGTGCAACGTAATTTGTTAACCTGCATAAATGTTTAACTGGTCACAAAATCATACAGCACAAGCAATGCAGCACAAATGAACATAAGTTCTCTTGTTTTCTCATCATATAGGCTGCAGATTTATGGGCAATTTTTAGTACTTTGATAATGTGCTTGCTATTTTATTTTTGCATCAAAATGGGTTACAATTAGAGTAATTAATAATCATTTTTGCATCAAAATGCAAATTTCTTGATGTCATTATAGTTGATGGAATTTCATCAGTCAAGAAACTCACTGATGAAATGAGTTTGTTTCAAAGGAACAATCAAAGGAACCAATCAAAGGAACAATGTTAATCCAAGCACTTCTTTGTGTCTCAGTACAGTTGCGTCTCCAGTTGGTAGAAAATTAGCTAGAACTATAAATCTAAATCATATTGGTTTCTTTTTGGTTTGGTCTTTTTTAAAGCAGAAATAATTGTATGCACCTGCATCTTACTCGCTAAATTGAATCTAGCTAGCTAATGTTTGCAGATAAAATTGGAAAATTGTACAGCTAACTTAGCTACCTTATCTAACTTAATGATCATTCGAGTAACACTAGACAACATATATACACTAGTATTACTTTTATAGCACTGATATAAAACTTTTTCTATATTCATTATCTTCTTATAAACTGGATGTTGTTGTATGAAACAATTCAGGATTCCAGTTGTATGTGTTCTTACATCGTTGTGTATAGAATGACATTCAGATCATGGTCTCTAATAAGTATATACAGGAGTAAAACAATGGTACTGAAATGCCTCACTTAGAGATTTGGAATTTTCTATCCAAAGAGAAATACAGAAATATAGTATGAACTGAAGTAATGCTACATCAGGGTCTATTATGATATGCATTAATGTTACTATATCACCACATTCATGACAGGGTCTGCTGTGCTCATCTTATAGCTTTAAGGATGTGTTCTGGCATTTGCTAAACTAAAAGTATGCCTGAGACATCAGCATGCAGGCTGTCGATGTTAGAGCGCGCATGCACAAACGCACGACTCTCATTCTCTCTAGCGTGTTCTTCGCCTCTCACCCTCTCCCTCTCTCTCTGTTTCTCTCTACCTCTCTTTCCCCACATCAATTTGTGGTGGTGTGTGTTGTTTTTCTCCCTTTCGCCTGCGTCCCCTCTCCTGGGCCGGCGCTCACATCAACTGTGAGTTGATAACGCCACTGGTGGAGCCCTGTTTGGAATTTAGATTAATGTGTGACTAGCAGCCAGATGGAACGATAAAAATAAAGGAAAATAAGCCGGGAGAGCACTCCAACGGGAACAAAACAGAGGGGAAAAAAAAAAATCACACGGGCACAAAACAAGCCGGTTTCTCTCTCTGCAGCTTTGTGAGCACACACTGCATGCTGCGAAAGATGGGGACAGGGTCATGGGTGAGGGAATGGACTTATGTAGACATGTGTGTGTGCATGCATGCAGGTGATCGCGGCTCATCAGATAACAGTGCACATTTAGTGTGGCTGCCATGAGAAGGAGGTAGCAAACAAGTGCCTTTGTCTTATCTTCCATTGTTAATGCAAAAATCTAACAAACGTCTCTGTTCGCGGGCCTCCTCTGGCCCAGTGCTGCTCTTCAAGCCCCTGATCTGTAATAAGTACTTCTGCCTGAGCGCCTGGTCCAAATCCCATCTCAGCCGCACCGGAGGCAGATAGCTGCTGCTGCTGGCTCTACCACTACCATTATCACTGAGCAGCACGCCTCCTGGGTGAGTGGCAGCCAGGAATGAGGGAAGAGAGAGAGACAGCGGTGGAAGACAGAAGAACAGATAGATGATTTCATTCTTACAAATTTGACCAAGCAAGAATGCTGTTGTTCGATTTCATTTCACTTCATACTAATAAAATAATTAATAAGTAAGGAATAAAACACTTGAGGGTGTGATGTTATACTAAAATAATGAACAATGGGGTGGTGAGATGTGGCCAGACGCAAGTCTGAGTTAATGCTACCACACGGAAATTGGTAGCAATTTACCAACGATTACAATTTTCCATTTATTAATGAACAACACATCATTCCTTTTAAACTCTGACGGCTACATTTAATGGTGTGGAACGTCCACGAAACAAATTAGTTCCTGTTATCACTTGCACTATAGCAGCTATAAACAGTTGTTCCATCACCAGCCTCTCTTTTTTTCTCTCTTGACTTTAATAAGACAAAAAAATACAGCTTATCATTTTACCAAGAAACCAGAAAGTGCAAAGTTCTGTAGAATACTAATCATAATTGAGAATTCAACATTGCTGTGGTATAAAAAGGTATAAAAAATAACCCTTATTATAACCCTAACCATAAACTTTTCTTATTAATCGAGTCATGCAAATTGTTACTAATTTGTAAGTATGAGATCATGTGAGAGGGAACAGGGGGACCAGAGAAAGGAACAGAGAGAGAGGAGAGAGAGAGAAAATATAATAAAAAAGAGTAGAACAGAGAGAAGACTAGAGGTTTTGTGTAAGTGTCAGAACCAGTTGTGTCTAAAAGTCTATTCAAACAGTTTATATATATATATATATATATATATATATATATATATATATCTATATATATATATATATATATATATATATAAAAAATTAATAAATGAG
>CM075016.1:15771766-15856049 GCA_037576675.1 Pangasius sanitwongsei | reverse complement strand
AAAATGTTAGAATTGTGTCGATGTCCCAATATTTATGGACCTGACTGTATATATATATATATATATATATATATATAATTCATTTTTTATCAACTACAGAGCTGTTGAATTCTCGATTATGACTGGTTAGAAGGTGTTAATTAATTTTCTATAACAGCAACTCTGACAATAGTTCTGGCTGCAAGACAAATCACAGGTTTACATTTAAGCACTCATTTTGATAATATGTTTTCATTTTTATAGTAAGAACTCATTGTCAGGGACTTGTATGGCAGATGCCTCACATAAACTAATTAAAAGCAATGTGTAATTGTTTACATGGTGAAGTTCACATGGACATTGCTGTTGTAGAAGAGGAAAAACCATTTTGGGACATGTTGTTTTCAGAAAATAATCAACTTCATGCTGTCATTGATTGTTTTCCTATAACAGCACTCCCTGTTGTGTTTTATTTCTTACCTAATTTAAGAAACAAAGAAATAAAAAATAAAAAAATAAATTGAACAAACCCTGAATACAAAAATAGCCAAAAAAAAAAAGTCACAAATGGTCAGTGGTGAAAATTCAACACTGATAATAGGCAATTTCCTGGACCACACAGACCATACTGGACCACCTACGGGTAATGAATGAAATGTTGCATCTCCTCTGATATTTGTCTATCTGATGTAAGTATTTCTGGGTGATAATAATCGATGTAACAATTGCATCTGGTCAGGATGACTCCACACTGCCTCCACACTATTGACATTAGGGGGCCAATGGCACAAGACTGCAGACAGAAATATATATTCAGTGAAAAACTATATTACATAAACCCAAACCTGACAGTTTGTAGTTTGTCTACATCTAGAGACTGCCATGCACAAGACACATGCATGTCTAGAAACAAATAGATTTGGCTAGAGTAAATTGGAGCCATGTGTCTTTCTATTGATGGCCTTGTGATGTGTTGTGTGTTAGCAATGAGTGCAGTTTCTCTGTGTGCTATCTCATGTGATGCTTTATCGGGAGACCTACACAGACTCAGCACATGTGAACAAAAAAAGCCCACAGCAGCCCTGCTCTGGTTCCTCGTGTAGGTTTTGGGGGTGGTGCAGGGGGGGGGATTTATCAGACTGCACTGCTTTTTCATTCCTCACACACTGCCGCTCTATCTCTGTCTGGTCTTCCAGATATGCTAATCGGTGTGTAAGTATATCCTGTCAAATAATTACCATATATTAAACTGTGCTCATCTCAGTATAACTCGCTCATATGCATAATCGTATTTGGCTTTTTTCCTCTGAATGTACAGGGGAAAAAAACTGGTCTTACCTTGGGCAAGTTAATCTTTATTGATTGAATATCAGCCTCATTTGAATGTGTTAGCAAAGTGTGTCTTGAGGAAGCGAGGCAGGAGCTAACATTTTTGACTCCATTGGGCCTAATAAACTCTGAACCATCAGCTCTGGATAGTCATGAAGGACACACATGACTGGGAACTAGTGTGAATCTGGGCTTAGATGTCCCGATGCCTGTCAGACTTTTCACTGCTGTTTTTTTAACAGTAATATACTAGCAACACTATACAACACTTTACTATAACTAGTCCATTACAGAAAGCCTACTGTGATTGTTGTTACAGTAAATTATTGATTACTGTATTGATTATCAGTACTATTGTAGATGTGTATATTTACAGTGTGTTCATTGTAATAATGTATTACAATAATATAGTTCAAGGGTTCCTAAACTTTTTGGGCAAATGACCCCAAATGGACAATATGAATTTTCTGCAACCCCAGGCCTTGACCACCTCACATTTCTATTCCAGATTTATAATATAAATCCATATTCAATAAATCTTTCAGCATATTTTTATGGTCATTGTTTTAAACTTAAGTTCCACCGAGTCAGAGTCACCTGATGTTGTTGAAGAACTAGCAGAAGTAGATGGACAGAGAAATCTGTCCATTTTTATTGCTGAAATCTTACGGTAATGCAGCATATCAGGATAGCGAATATGAATGTAAATCGCAAGTTTCATGACGATAAGATCTAATATCAATTCTTTTAGCCAGTAATTGGATATTTGCCGATACCTGAATGACTGCCACGATGTGATTTCAATTTGATCGATTCAGGGGCCTGTGATCGATATTAAACAATGTGTCTATTTCACACAATCAGTAACATTTCTATTAATTCACAGACGCAACCAAAATATATTTTGAGAAATTTATTGAGCCTTTTTCCACTATGAAATGCTACATATTTCATGCAAATAAGGACCTGTGATGAAGTTACATTAAACTTTGACAGACGTCACGTCCGGGACGTGGCTGGAATTAGTGTGTCCTAAATAAAGGTCAATCTTAAAAATTGTACATGCATCGATGTTTACGCATTGCACTGATACATCGGATCGTTGGTTATCGATGGAGTGTTACACAACTAATAGCGAGCATGACTAAATTAGCAGTACACTCTTCATTTAAATGTGGTGTGTTTGACTCCAAGCAACATTACAAAATAGTGGCATGCAAAATCTGTCTTCATAGAGCAATATTTGTAATAGTAATTTGTAAAATAAATGAATAAAACAAAAGAGGAAATTATGAGTTTCCCTCTTTGTAAATCAAGTGACCCCACATGGGGTCACGACCCCTAGTTTGGGTACCCCGATATAGTTTGTGCTTATTATTTATTTTACTATAGAGATGTTTTTTTGTTTGTTTGTTTTTTTATTGAAACCGTTGCAACTGGATAAAATATTCTCAGCTGAGAGACATCATTCTAATAAACAGGAATGTTAACCAGTTCCATTAACTAACCATTAGCTAATTAGCTGTCATTATTTTATAATTAAACCACCTAGCTAGTTACAAATCACAACAGAATCTGCTAGTTAGATTAACATCACAACACCAAGCTACCACTACCAAAGACTGAGAAACTCGCAGTGGTTTAATATTTAATTAGCATTTGCTGTAGTTTTTAAATAAGATAACAATCTGTTACAAAAGACTGAGCTCGATTGTGGCAAAGATGATAGCTACTTTTTTTAGCTACTAATTTAGCATTAAACAACTAGATAGCTATATAAATATAACAAACTGGTGGTAGTGTTACCTAGCTATCATTATCTGTAACTATCTAACTAGTAATAAAATGCTATGTAGTATGTGGGTACTATGAATTATGAAATAAATTATTATGAAATAATAATTATTTAGTATGTAATTTATTGAATAGTAACTTAGTATATCAAGGGGGTCAGTCCATGACTGCACATGATGATAATACTAGGTAATGTCAGGTAGAGACAAACTGTGCTTACAGTGTGATTTAATGTGTGAATGTGTGTGCATGTGTGCGTGTGTGTGTTAATGCAGATCCTGTACACTAAGTTCTTCAGCGTCTGCCTTTCATGCTAATTTCTATTCTGTTTACTGTAACTTCTAGAATGAGCCTGGTTGTAATACAATTTAATATAATTTTTGCCAATAAGAATGTAAATAATAAATGTTAATTGAGGAGTAACATCACATAAAACCTCTTTGATGCAACACATTATAATCTTCTATTTACTGGATGATGACAGTAGCTATAAAAGACAATAAGGGTTAACACTGATTATCCTGGATTATGCATACATTTAAATCACTCATATTTAAACTAAACTACTTTGACTGTGTCACATACTGTATATTCAATATTTCAAGCCAGACCTCCTGATATTAGCTGAGGAACAGGAAAAAAGCTTCCTCAGATTAGTATGAGGCACTCAGGGAAATGACAAGAGCGGTACACAATGACTCACACAGCTCACCAACTAGGCATTTATCTTTGTGGCTTTTGTTGAGCCGGGGTTGTGCAAGGTCAGCGTTTCAGCTCTGCGTCTTTGTGAGGTTCAGGGTGGAGGAAAGAAAAAAAAAACAAAGCAGGACGACCAAGAGGCCACGTGTCATCAGTGCGGCTAACAACAGTTATTTCATTCAGAAGCGTCCATCTCTCTCCCACTGCTCCAGGACCTCTGGCCACTCGGGGTTTGCCCTCTCCTTGACCTCTGACCTTTAATAGTTCACAGGTGCTAGCCACACGCGCCTGTGACACGCTGCTTCACACTTTGCCTTTGCAGCTGCTGAAACTCAAGGGGGTTCTAAACCTCTTAGAAAAGAATGCACTCACCTCTAAATACCCTCAAGTCTCTAGCCATAGCCTACCTGGAAGAAAAAAAATGAGAGCAGCTCATGTTGAGAAACAGTCTCCATTTGTCTTGGGGTAATATGCGAGGCATAGCATTAAAGACAAATAGCGTCCCCACTTATTTCTTTTATCACTGTCAAGGCAATTAATAGGCCAAGGCCCCTTTTACTGGGTTACAAGACAGAGGCAAAGAAGGTGCAGGCTCAGTAAGTGGCCTCCGCCGTCACACAGGCCCACGCAAGCCATAAGACTAACCTGCATATCCAAAATGGCCTAAAGCTGGCACAGCACTGTTACTAAAGATCCTAAAGATCTTTGCATCTTAAGTTTAAGAATTTAAGAAATGCAAATGCAGTCCAGATGCATTTAAAACAATTAGACACCAAAACCAACGGTGCCCTGTAACCTCAAACCGCATTAACAAACCAAAACTGAAATAGCAAATCAGAAAACACAACAGCAAGACCAAAAAAACAAAACACCAACATAAAACAAAAAGGGTAGGACCATACTGATCACATGCTCTGTTCTGATTGGACACAGTGTGCGACTATCAGAAGGAAAAAGAATTGCACTATTTCCGTCTGCTATCTAGTTAGCGTAGCGAAAACAATTTACTGTTGCATTTTCAAATTGTTTCAGAGTTTCTTTGGCTCTGTTGTCATTTTGATTTGCTATTGGTATTTGTTATTTGTCATTTTTTCTAGGTTTGTTAATGTGTTCCATAAAAATCTTCTCAATACACTATATCATGCTGCCTTTCAGGTGATTAAAGAAGCCATGCAACATTGTGATTTTTGCAACTATATTTTGCACAGAACAACAGGAAATACGTGAACAACACAGGAAATTGGTTAGCAAGTTTTATTAGCAAATGAGCTGATTTAGATCAGATTTCAATCCGGCTAATCCGAGGGGCATTTCACTACTTAGGACCCTCCATCCAAATAACAGTGTGCACTAATAGTGTGGAAATTACCGTAATCACAAGAGGCTGATACATGATTCCTACGGCAACACACTATATAACCATATTTTATTCCTATGGCAATACCAAATATAACCATATTTTAACATCTTTCACTGGGTTGTTTTAAGAAAGAAAGCTAAATTCTACAAGTTAAGAAGCTTAATATTAAACTGTTAATTAAGACATTCGCATTAGATAATAAGTATTTGTGTTAGATATTGAGTTAAAACAGGTGAAGTCCTGGCACTATTCTCCTAACTGTTTTTTAACTGTCGAAGATGCTACTGTTTTTCCTGTAGTGTTTATTTCAAAATTTTCCAAAAGTTGGTAATTCAAAGAGTTCAAACTAGCCACAAATATTTTGCAATCACCTAATTACAACACATCGTGAATATTATTTTAACATAACGTGAACAAAATTTGAATTCTTACTGCTCATGATATTTGTAGTCAGTTCTTCTTTTTAATATCAATGCTACAATATTACACCATTTGCTACAACACAAGCAACATGTCTAGCGCTGCGACCTGTTCAAAAAGTTAATACAGAGCGCTGTGATTAAACTCATATCATGATACGGTATCAGGGTCACACTGTATAGGACCAGGACCACTGAAGAGCTGCAATTGTCTTGTGTGGTGTAAATGGTCTTGCATTTATCAGATGTAATGACAGATCAATTGTGGACAGTAAAGATGCTAATATATAAAATCCTTCTAATCTCTAACACAGCCTAAAATATTACTATCATATCATGATTGAGTTTTTCACACATGCACTGTAATGGAGAGAGGTGAGGATTCTCATTCCCTTTCCGTCAATCTAACTGATACATCAGAAAGACCATAAGAAAGCCCAAACCCCCCCCCCAAACACACACACACACACCTCCTTTCTCTTACACACAGCAGGTCTGTCCAGTTCAGTACTCTGGCCCTGACCTGTGAATCATACCTTGTGTCTTTACATGTGTGTACACAGACAACTTAACACCCCAGTAGATTGAAGCATCATCCCAATTACCTTCATAACACATATCTTTAAATTGTCATACTACACCTGGAAGGAACTTAGTGCATTAAAAATGAAATTGTAAACTTCCCAGGATCCTCCACTATGTTTCTGTTAAATAAATGTGATTTCAAGGAAACAGCTGTCTGTGTGGTAAGTGTGTGTAACAAAATGATAAGAGAGGAAGGACCTGATATGAGATGATAAAACACCTTGCTGATGTTGTGGTGGATTTTTGCATTTCACATGGGAGGTATTGGATGTTATCTGTGTCTGGGGAACACTTTGCCCTAGAGGCAGCCCAGAGGCCACAGACTGAGTCTGCACCCTCTGTTTCTTTTACAGGGTTTTAGCCACTCTTTTCAACATCCCTACATTATACGTGCAACAAAAACAGCACATTTATGATTCTGTAATTAATCAAGCATAAGCACTTCAATAATTCATTAATTATTAAATGCACAAAATATTTGCTTGGGACAGCAAAGATGTAAAACCATGAGTGAGGGACAGAGCAGTGACCGAGTGCGTGTCTCTCAGTGAGCTCTAGCATCATCTCTGATGGCTGCCCAGCTACTTTACATGTCTCATTTGAATATATTGATTGGGCCATCTGTAAGCCATTTATCTCTTTCAAAGAGCCGTTAAAAACAGGCAACCACTCCCTCCCTCCCGCCCACCTCTGTGTCTCTTCACCCATCCACACACTCTCATATACACACATGGCTACACACACACCCACAAATACATAGATTTAATAGATGCACACCCACACAAAGACAGAAACCTTCAAATTCTCCATAACACACCTCCTTCTCTTCAGAAAGCATATTGAATGTTCATCTGAAGCAGCCATCTTTGCTGGAGTGTCATCTATCAGAATTAAGAAATGGGGGTTGTACAATAAACAGATGAATCTGATAATGAGTAACATGGCATGAGAAAATGGAAACACAGAGCCAGCTTAGCCATGTGTGATTATTATAAAGCTCTGTGGATGTTAGATTTAGGACTATGGACAGTGTTAATGTAGACCTAACCATTAATCAGCAGTGTTCATTGTTTCCATTTCATAAAAAGGCAATGTGGCTAATTAATGTATTGGTATGGTGAAGAAGCATCAAGCATTCAGCATCCAGCCTGTTAATCTTCTTATCTCACTTTGCCTCCAAAGCTGAATCCTGTGCGACTGTGTGTGTATGTGTGTTCAAGCGTTTTGTTTTATAGCACCACGGTACCATATCTTCCCATCTTTAAAGCAGCACCCTGATAGTAGTAGTCCATCTGCAGGCCACTGATATTATTCTCGAACATGCAAAATCCTTTTTTTGGAACAAAACCCCATGCCAACCTGACTGAGTTTCTCTGGCAGTATTGTGTATAAATCAGTGGTGGATGATTACTCCTCTGCTTGGCTTAAGTCCAGTCGTACAGTAGACAGGATGCCAGCCATCCTATTCTGCTCAACACTAGCCTTTGTGTTGACTGTCATTTTATGCCTCGCTCTGTTCATCTCTGCTTATACATCCCTATTATATCAATAGAATTTAGCAGACTCAACATGGACCTTGCTGGCTGTGCGCCATTCACGATGCCGGTTTTTCACACACTCCGCGAGAGGTTCTGGCCACATCAAGGGATGACAGTGATGATTGCGTTTCTTGACGGTGCCATTTGAATGCTTATGAGTCAAATGGAGATGGCGGTGACCTTTCTGTGGTGCGTAAGTGCGGGCCCAGCAGATGGTGGAAAATTGGATGTGCTGTCTGGGCCATACGGAGCATATGTAGTGAGTTTGAGGGGACTCTGTGCAGGGCGGCACAGCCCAGGACATGGACTCTTGCCTGGTGAGACTGGCAGTGTTCTCTGACATTGGCACGGGTACAGCGCGCCACCCTCTGAGCACCCCCGCCATCCATCCTCTCTTCCTTGATCCCTCAGACATGACTCCTGTTTGACTAGGCAGAGAGGCACTTAAAGGAATATTCCAGCATTTTTCAACTTAATCTTTATTTAGCACATCTGTTGCATGCATGTGATTACAATAGACAGAAATTTTAACATGTTTTCTTGGACTGAGAAAAGAAATGGAAATCTGTCTGGTCAAAGTTTAAGGGAAGTTGTTGAATTCTGTCAATAAAAGACATCAGAGAATGGCTTCCACACATGATCAGGACAATCAGAGCCACTTTGTTTACTTTCATCTATGTCGTAACGCATATACACAAATTCCCTGAGAAAGTCTCTGAACGAATACATTATGTAGATTTAAGTCTAAATTTGCAAATACCATTGAATGAAGAATTCACGGCAGCATTCTACAAAATATGTGTTTTGCAAAAACGGCCCGTGCAACTCCTTTTACTTTTTTGTTCACACCGGCAGCAATTTTTCGCCTTGTATTGCTCAAATCACAGTGAATTGGTTGCCGGTGGGGGTTCCTACTGTTGGTTGCCATGGTTTCCCTGTAGTGCCTGGCTAGTGGGATATGACCACACAAACTAAAAAGCTAGCTACAGAATGCATTTACCATTCTATCAAACTCTTCAAGTCTGTAGGCAGCATGGCTATTATCACAAGCAATAGGAGCACAAACCTGGAATACTATCTCAAGCCAAAAAAAAAAAAACAGATAATGTTTCACAGTGAGGAGAAGTGTACTACTGTTGCTCATTATAATTTCGCTTTGCTTTTAATTAGCCTAAAGTTAAACTCTGCTCAATTTTTTACCCATTTTGCTTCACCAGTGATTGCTTTGTCTCCTGTAAATAGCCAGCTCTCATTAAAAAAATGAATGACTTCTGTCCCTGTTATAATGACGTGTCACTGCTGGTGTGAACGCAGAGTCACACTATCATTATATACCACTTCCATTACAAGTGGCTTTTGAGGAAACAGGTTCTTCTCTCAATACAGGAAACATAGTGAAATTGCTGCTGTGGTAATAAAATTGTTAAGTATTGTGGTAGTGTGTTTTCATATGTACACATTATATAATGGTGACCTGTATATTAAGGATGTAACTGACTACGAATATATTATTCAGAATTAACAGATAATGTGTTCTAAACAAATACAAACACAGATATGAATAGCAGGTGCCATACCCACTTTGGATTTAAATCCTAATACAGACACAAACATTTGGAGCACTAGACTGATACAGATGCAGATAGTAGCATTGCGTTACTCGCCTACTGTATATAGGCCTCATCACAAAATGTTTCTGTGTAATTTTAAGGTCATGGTATAGGCACAGCAATAGGACAGTCCCATCCTGTTTTCAATGTGAATGAATGACACTCTCTCTGGCTGTTGTCCAAATACAACTGCAGATCTGCAAGCATCTTACTGTACTGTGTCTCTCTCCCTATCACTCCACATCACATCTGTTCATTCTTCTCAACAGCACACATTATTTTTTCCTCTACTCCCCCTTCTCTCCTCCATTCTCTCCAGATCCATGCTCTTTTTTTCTCTTCCAGAGATCTTGGTGTCTGTACACAATTCCTGCTCTGCAAATCCTTCAGCTGGATGGATGAATGTCCACAGCCCATTCATCATCGTGCTTATCCGTCGCCCTCGCCGCTGTTTTTATATCATCTTGCAGTCAGCTTGACAAGTGATGTCCCAGTCTCTCGCTTTCTTATCCCTTCTCTCTTTCTCTGTCCTTTGCTGTTTCTACATCTCTGTCTTCTTCTTCTTCTCCCGTTCTTAGGCCACACTGCTACGATGGGTGAGCTGCCATCCACACTGGCAGTAAAACGCCTATAAAAAGCTAACACGGCAAAGAAAGGGTAATGATGAAATTTAACTGCCTGCCTTGGTGCACCTGGGGTCCAGCACGACCAGAGCCTTAAATCCCGCCCCTCCCCACAGCCAGCAGCGGACGCCCGGGGCACTGAACCGGAACTGCCCCGTCGGGGTCAATGCCACTGCAGACATGGAGAATTATTTCACTTTAAAGATGCGATATAGATTTTGTGGAATCTCATTTAGAGCTGCATAAAAGGAGCCAGCCGTGGAAGTTTGAAATATAGGAAAGGTGGAGGAGAGACCTCTCAGAGGAGGACAGTCATAGCTCTGCACTCAGCCTCCAGCGGGCCAGCTTGCTGCTCATCATTGCAGTACTTATGCACTCTGGTACAACATATTACACCATTATATTGAGAGCCGTTTTGTGGTAAGTATAACATAAAGCCTCAAACATGCTTCTGTCAGCCCCCTTGGCTCTGTTTTCTCAAAACTTACTCTACCTGAGCTCCATTGCTAGCTGGGTGCCGTTAGAGTGTCAAGACAGAACTATTTTCAGTTCAGTGACTGGCCCATGCCCAGAATTTCCTCCTCGGAGCCGGCTAGAAATCCTGGCAGTCCAGCGCCCTGGGCCCCCTCCTCCCGCCTCCCACCTGTCCCTGGCCATGGTACAGGCCCCTCTCTCCAAGAAGTGAGCCTCCCGGCCTGCCGGCGTGGAAAATCACTCTTTGATGGGCCGGCAGGGCTGGCAGAAGAGGCAGCCATACTGCTGAGGGGAGCTGACACAAACTCTTTAGTCAGGGCCACAGACAGAGAGAGAAAGTGAGAGAAGAGGGAATCAAAGGAGGAGGAAAAAACAGCGAAAGATAAAGCATGGTGGTGATTGTGACTTTCTACCTTTCTGGTCAGCATCCAAAAAGAGTCCGATCTATTTCTCAAATGAAACTACATAACATCTCATGCAGGGATCTGGCTGTCAAAGCTGTGTGAGGGGTTACATGTGCCTGGCTTACTTGCTGCTCTTGGAAATCGCTCTACTTAATTACTAATAGGATTATCATGACACGCATGCAATCACAAACATGATAATCCTCGTGAAAATTTGGAGAGCTCTCCCTGATGCCACCCTATAAAGCTCCTGTAGGATAGGGCACGGATACAAGAGCTATAACACAACCAGCCACACCAACCAAGAGAGAGCAGACTGCTCAAGAACCAAGGAACTGTGTGTGCATTGGTGGTACACTGCAGTGTGTGTGTGTGCTTGCGTGCCTGAGTGTGTGTGTGTGTGTGTAGCGGGGGATGCTTTGGAAAGAGCAAAATGGCAGGTGCTGGATGATGCAAGGGGAGGAAGGAGGAGAAAGAAGACGGGGGAAGCGCATATAAAAAAGACAGCAAAAAAGAGAAAACAGAAAGACAGAAAAGAAAAAACACAGAAGGCAAGATGCCACAGCCAAAACCGCCATAGCAGAAGGGCCCCCTGCGTTTGAACTGCCAATTCTAAAGTAATAACAGATAAATAGAGAGGGCTCTCTGGGCTACAATGGCAAACAGCTTGGGCCTGCCAAGGGAAAGAGAGCTAATGCTCTCGCTGGTGCACAGCCCCCGCGGCAGGCCTGGCGCACTCAGCCCCAGTGTCACACTGAATGATAAAGCAGACAGATTGCTTCGAACGGCAGACACTTTGATACCCAGCAGCCCCGGAGGCGCAGCCGGAGTGCCTCTTTAGCCATTCACGAGTTAATGTGCCAATTTGTTTTCCATTGCGCCTCAAGGAGAATTTATGAGGATGGACTGCTAGCGACAGACAAATACTAATAAAATGCTCTTTTTTGTGGCAATTTGGTTAATTGGCCACAGTGGGGATGGGCTTGTTGAGTTGGAGGGAGTGATCCCTGTGAAGATGGCCTTGCAGATGTTCATAAGATTCTTCTGTAAAATGATCTGAGGGGCCATTCACTCTCCCACATACTGCTACTCTCATCAAATCAGTGCATATACAGTAGGTAAACAAATCCACCATGGTGCTGCCATTGGTAAAGCTTGAAGCACGCTGTGGATATATCAGTGCAGTAAAACTCCCATTATAAGCTAATACAATTATTTGGAATGATTATGCTTTGTCTGATTATTCCCTAGTTGTAGTGCAATTTAGGCTTGGTTTCACAAATTTACAAATAAATCAAATATTTGACCAGCCACCACGCTTTATCATTTCAGGAAAAGTATATGGAGAGAAAATAGACTGAAACAGGAAATGGCAGAGGCTTTAATATTAGTGTCGTTTGAAAAGCAGTGGTGCTAAGGATCCAATAGGGAAGCCGCTACTGGAGCCGGCCAGACAGTAATTAAGGTCCTTTTTGTTCAGCATATTATCTCTACTGTTCCACTGTAAATTAGCCATGCAAAATTAACAAACCAACAAATAGCGAGGAAATCCTCCACAAATGGCTCGAGGGGGTCTCCTATGTATTCATATTCAGTGGTTGATTCATTGAATTTTGGTATTTTAAAGGAATCATGGGACATTTGCTCTAGTCCAGTGCTCTGCAGATTTTTCTAACAAAGAAGTATTATAAAAAAAAAAAACACTGCTTAACCTGTGTATCCATCTTCTAGGCCTTTTACACTAGATAAGAAAAATTGTTTTTACAATCCAAACAGCACATATCCAGCTAAAGCCACAGCTTTAATGAAAGGCCCTACTACAGCAGCACATAATGAGAGGAGAAGCCTATGGCGCTGTGGGCTGCCTGTGTGTGTGGCATAGTGTGTGGGCCCTGGTATTGGTGTAGGCTCCGAGTCTGTATGTGAGAGGTGTTAATGGGCTCACACAGGCCCACAGCTGAGCACAGTGCTCATTGCAGGGTGGTGCATTCAAGGTCGGGGATTACGGTGCATCCTGTGACCAAACAGATGCTTCTGACAAAACACATCACACCGATAAAGCGCCCTCCTACGTTCCCACTTCCCCCTTTCAGAGAGAAAGATGGAAGTACTCCTCCACTGCTGTCACCCTCCCTCCAAACACACTTACTCTCTCTAATCAATACAGGACTGCACAACAGGAAGACAACCTGCCTTCAGGCAAGGAACATAGCCCTCTAGGCAGCTCCAGGCTACATGACACAGAGTATCAAACTCAGTCCAAACTTCAGGTTACCTTCTAAGCACTACCATAAATACTGAACTCTTTAGATTACAAGAAATTCCAAACGTAATGACAAAAAAACTCACTCTGGGTCCTTCAGAATAACTTAGAACAAGTTGCTTGACTGGGGAGATTGGTCAACCCAACCCAGAAGGGATCCCTGGTGGCATAAGTCACTTAGGGGCACCAACACACCCAAGATGAGGAGTGTGTGTGTGTGTGTGTGTGTGTGCTGGGGGAGGGGCAAGAGTAGATGTATAGATGTGCTATACTCAAATGACAAGCCCACTGGACCTATGGCAAGCCGCAATTAATGACCCGTGCACACATTACAGGATGAAAAATGCCCACTGTCCGAGCACCACGCGCCCTGCTTGGCAGCTGGAATTCTTCATTACTCTGGTCTGTACAAGAGCGGCCTGTGCTTTCTATTAAACACTTTCACATATACAGTAAAGCTATATGAACACAAGTATATAAGAACTAAATTACCCAGTTCTCATATATTAAATAGTTCTTAAATAATACTTTATAGTCCAGCCTTTGAGACATGTACACGCAAAAGACACAATGTATAATCTCGCCATTCTCCAGTTACCTGGAGATGGACTACCCACAATGACCAAGCTCTTTCCTGTAATGACAGAATACACGTTACCTACTACATTTCTGTTTTTGCTGTCTCCACTAATCCACTACATATCATCAATATGACACTGAATGTCGCTGGAAAACGGTGGGTGAGAAAAGATGCAACCTACCTTTTATCTTTTATATTGTTGAATTGTTTTTTCCTACTAAATGCAAGAGTAACTGTGGGAGCCACGTTCTCATGTGAGGTCAGCATGGCAGACAACCATTAACTTCTCATGAGAATAACTAAAATACAGCAAGAGCCAACAAATGAGCACCAGAATAACTAATAACATCACTTATTTCAATATAAACATATTTAATGTATTGCAGGGTGGACTTTTCCTTTAAGGGTTATTTGGTTTTTCCTCCAAAAATGTTATGTAGAATCCTACAGCAGAGGGTTTTTCCATTCAGAAAATTCTAAGTAGAACCCCTTTCAGGAGGTTAAAATTAAACCATCCAAAGAGCCCTTGAGGAACCCTTTATATTTAGGAGAACATAAAAGATATACTAAATACACCCCATACAATACTTACATTTAATCATTCACTAAATAATGCAATGAGTGCACAAGTGCCCTGGATTTTACAGAATGTGTCTTCCACTGGGTTACTCATTTATTCAGTGCATAATCTCAACATCTAAATTGAATACAGTGTGTAAATGCATGAAAAATCACTTTAAAAGAGTTGGTTTATCTGATCATCCATATCTAATCAGCAGATCTGGCATTATAAACAGGCTCATGCTGAGCTTCCCCTTGGTTTCAGGATGTTCCCCATGAAATTCAAACCTCTCCAGGAAGCCACTATCATATTCCCACTACCACCAATAAAAGGTTAAAGGCCCAGTCATCCCTAATGTTAATTGCCATTTATGGAGTTAACAGATTCTTTTTTTATTGAGTGACCAATTATCTGATTTGAGGAAGTTAATTACAAAACCGTAATATACTTACTTGAAAAATTGTGAAATTTGTTTAAAAATGACCGCTCATATCCCATAGTATGGGATTTAACAGAAGCGATAATTAGATTAGAAGTAAATTATCTTTCTCAGGACATCAGTTATTAAAAGTTAAATAGTGTTCAGTGACAATTATTAAGACCTTAATTAAATATAGATGATTGTTTGTTAATTGAATCTATTTTGGGCCATTATAGATCTAATCATCACATTGTACAAAATGGCTGTACATCTATACAAATGCAAGCTTTAAGTCCTTAGATTAGATCTAGTGAAGCACCAATATATACCTAATATCCCATTGACAAACATTAAAATTAAAGAAATGTGTCCCATCAAAAATTCATAGGATCCCACTACAAACAGTAACCCTACAATTTAAGATTTGCTGATTTTTCTGGGGTCTGTGTGTCATAAAGTCAGTGGGCACACACTGAGGGACACAGGTGGCTCAATCAAAACTGGGCTGGGGGGGCAATTTGTCAAGACCCCTTGCCATGATTAGCCCCATGTCCACATCAGAGTGGAGGAGAGCAAAGAGAAGAAGAAAGGAAGATAGCAAACTGATGAGAAAAAAGTGGACAGAGAAATTGATACAGGCAAAGAGTGAGTGAGTTGGGCAGGAGGTGGTACAGAGGGGTATGCAGTGGATGCCTCAGTGATTTCTAGCAAGACACCTCCCACTCATCTTCACGTTATGCCTTGATGAGTTTCTCCATCGTATCCTTTCCCAGGACTCAGCCCACGGCTCAGATCCCACCAAGAGGTCTAGCAGCTTCCCAATCAGTGCTCGGTTTATCAGCCAAAACCACATTCATCAAAGCCTTGGCTGAACAATTAGAAATATTTACCCAAGCACTCACTGACCCAGCCACTGAAAATCCTCTCACTCATTTGTTTGTTTCTTTATCTTAGTCAGGGGGTCGTCCACTTATCTGGATGGAGCACCCCAAGAGTCAGATGGCACTAACTTCCAGAAACTACAAAACAAACCATTAAAAATATATAAGCCACAAGCCATGCAATGAGACCACAATTCATTAAAACTAAAAAAGAGCACAGCTAGGGGTATTGGCAGCAGTAGGAAAGAGTTTAGCAAAGCTTCCTCCTCCTGGCCTTACCCTGCCTTGCCTCCCCCTGCTCAGAATCTGTAGCCAGGATGTGTATGGAGTGTGTGTAGCTTGGATTAGAGTGTCAGTGCACTAGAGCAGAGCTGTGGGGGGAGAGGTGGAAATAGAAAGGACACAGGCCCAGGCCCCGTCACTCCATTAAGCAGGGTGTCTAACATCCCATTTCCCTTGCACTTCCTCCCCTCCTAATCCCTTTATGCGAACCTCACTCAAGAGTAAGCATGTGTGAAATTGAGGAGTCTCTAATACACATCGCGTGGCCTGGGCTGGCCCCTGCGGCGACTGGGGCAGAGCTGGGGTGGCTTTAGAAAACTGTGCCAAGCAGAATTATATCATAATCAACAGCATCTTCTTTGTCCCCACCTCTATTGCACAGAGCCACTGACATCCAAACAAGCCCATGGTAACTAGTGTGCAAAAATCCCAGCCTTGGAAACCATTTTTAGGGAAGTGATTAAGACCTTGGACTACCAATCAGAAGGTTGTGACTTCAAATTCCAGCACCGCTAATCTGACATGGTTGGATCCTTGAGCAAGACCCTTAACCCTCAACTGCTCAGGTGTATCCTGCCTCATTTGTAAATCGCTTTGGACAAAAGCAGCAGCCAAATGAGCAAATGTAAATGTAAAAGGCAAGGGGATCAACGATGCCAGGTTCTAAACCCCACCACCACATTTTGGGAATTTGTCTCATCAATGGCACATTATTCTAAAACTTCACTCATTCTGTTTTCCTTTAGCTACTGATTTTCACTATTTTTCAGCATCATGATTTCACCCTCCTTTGACCCATCATGTAACAATCCTCAATTCACTCTATCTGTCTTTACTTGACCACTTCTTCACTCCCTTGTTGTGGTCCAGTGGTCCTCCGCACAACCACTTAACAGCAGTGGAGAGTGTCCTCCATCTATATTTGCTTTTCATTCCATTTTGTAAGTGCATGTTATTACTGGATCCCTGCTTTTACATCTCCAAGTGTTCATAAGGCATGCCTCTCCACATGAGAGCCATTGCGAGTGTTCTCCTTTTCTTTGCAAGAATACAACATGACTCCCCCTACTGTGTGGTTAGATGCCTATTTGCTCAGTCAATTTGCTGTTCCCAGCATCCGAGCTCATGCAAATACATTAGCTGATGTGCGGTGGGCAATGGCAGCTTTTGTTTCAACAGCTTGCAAACTAACACAAACAGGCTTGTTTCTGAGGATTCACCACGCAAAGCAGGCTCCTGAGAGAGGGAAAACAATGAGGCATAAGTTACTCTATCCAAGATGTAAGATGCATAAGATACATCAATGCGTCAGTATTAGTTCGTGATAATGTTAGTTACAGTCATGACAAGGGATGTAGCCAAATACATTATTCAGACTGAACAGACAATGCAATCTAAACAACTACAAATGTAGATACGAATAGTAGGTGCAGTATTCTGTGTTCTTTTTTTTTTTTTTTTTTTTTTTTTTTTTTTTGTGAAAACTTGCCAGACATGTTTACAGGGCATCTGGTGCAAACTAGAGGTGTGGATCAGGAATGGAATCCATCAGAACGCAACAAAAAAAAGTTGCATGATTGGGAGATTTTTTTAATTCATACTTTCATACTTCATACTCACTAAGGGCACAAAGAGAATTTTCACTTAAGAATAAGAGGTACACAATTTCAGAATTCTAAATTTTGTCTATTGTTACTGGTCTGCTCCAGTAGACTGACCTAAACACTGCCTTATTTAAGGCCCCAAAATAAAACTGTATTTCTACCATATTTCTATATAAACTGGCCTGAAATTCCCAATAGAAATATGCTTTTATTTATAGAGTAGCTGCACACACAGTCTACACACTGTACATAGGGCAATTAATTAAATATATATATATTAACATATTGTGTTTCATCATCATTTCATCAAAAAATATTACATTTAATTTCCATTTTTATTAAAAGAAAATCTTCCTGAAAAATCATGCAGGTGTTATAACAAAACGCTAATAAATGACCCCTGTTTGACTCACAGCAGCGCTGCATCCCAGTATCATGGCTGCATGTCCAGCAAACGTTTGTGGAATGTAACAACCCCAAAAACTAAAGTAAATATGATAACATATTATTAGGTGACTACTATAAACAACAGCTAACAACACCCATGGTTTAAATACAAATACACTAAACAGACACAGATACAATTACAGGTAATGGCATTGCATTACACCCTACTATAGCATTACCTCTTACACCTTATACCATCTGATTACATTTTGGAAACTGATCATAGCATCTGTACAACTGCAGATGCTGAACTACTGTGTATATCTCTCTCTGTGTCTCTTCTTCTGTCTGAGTCCAGGTGTCCCTCCTGGGCTCTGCAGTAAATGGGTGCAGATAGTGGAACGAAGCCACAGGACAGGAAGGAAATGAAAGCCAGTGGCCTGAAGTCAACTTCCTGTCAGTGTACTGGTGGAAAGATGACCAATCATCTCTAGTAATGAACAGAATGGCCTCTGTGGTGACCATATGTATGGATGTGAGGGTGAACACTAAACCAGACAATGCAGAAAATATATAACAAATATATAACCCTAAGATATCAAGTCTATCTATTCAATATTGCCATCACGGTGAGGTTAGTGCCTGCAAATCAGCTTCCTTGTCTTCCTTAGAGGCCTCTGGGTGGTGTGATCAGCCTTAGGCCAGCCTGTCCCACAGGGGCACACACTGAAAATCACTGTTAAAGATAGCATCAGTGCCCCCTGTCCCTGTCCCTGCTCACTGCATGCTGACACTGATACAGCTCCCAGGGGATCTGGAGGATCGTTCAGAAACCAGGACCAGAGCTACAGTGTCCTTTGACCCTGACCCGAGCTGCTGAGGACTCAAGCCTGCTTGCTTCTCTGCGCTAGTCTAACATGTCTGGCCCAGATAAGCCTCCTTCCCCCACGCGCCCAGATTGGGCTGCTCTATCTCAGCGTCTCAGGCACGACCGTGACCGTGGCTTTACACATCCTGCGCTTCCTCGCTGTACTGGCTCCTGCCGCACAGGTGCTCATTGACTCACGCGCCACCGCAGTTGCTAAGCAACACGCTCTGAGGACACCCACCTGCCTTCAGGCTTCAGTGGTCTAAATTTTGTCTTAATTGCAAATTGAGTGGGAGACGAGAGTACGCCCCCTGAATGTGAAATAGATGCCAGGCCTGGTGCTGGATACTGGGGGACTAATCAGAAGACAATGACGGGAGGGCTACCGCCACGATCGTGTGACACACACTGCGGTGTCATAGCCATTACAAAGTCCTATCATTTGCCTTATCATTCAGGGACAATCTCAGCTAATGTTGTACCACTGTGGAATTATATCAAATGCAAAAAACGGAATGGAATATTAAAAAAATAAATCCTTCTTTTCAGAAGAAAAGGTAGACGAGTCAGCATGTCCATTTCTCTCCTCTGGCAAAAACTCTCACACCACATGCAAGAGCCCAATCGCTGAATTCAATTATCAGCCCCTGTACCAAATCCGCAAGAGACTATGTTCCAAAGGATGCTCATTTCAGCTCCTCTCTCACCAAATCCCAAAAGAAATCTCATTCACTTGAACAATGCACTTTTTCCTATTTAAAAAAAAGAAAGAAAATCAATATCTGGTTTCAATATGAGGGGATGGGAATCAATATCACCAGGCTTTCGGTTTTTCTCTCCTCTCTCCTGGGCAGTAAACAGAAACAATGGAATATGGTTATTACAGGGTCAGGGATGCCTTAGCTGATAGAATCTATGATTAGGTCCTTGTGTTACAATCACCCTCACACTTTACACTGCTGATGCCTTTAACCTTTTGATGGCATGTCCAGCACAAACAAACTCAATACCATTCTTTTTTTTTTTTACCCTTTCTCTTTCCCAGTGCTTGTCTAGGGGAAGCCGGGATCGTCGGAAAAAGAATGAAGAGGGGATTTGTCACTTTCTTCTCTTTGTAATTCTCTATAGGGCAGAGGCACAATGAAGGCTTTACTTTTCACCCCTCTCTATCCAACATGCATTTAAACGGATTGTTTAGCAAATGGAATTGGAGTTATAACAGCACATTATTGACACCTAGATGGAATACAGTCTGTAGTCCATGGCTTGGTTGAAGTGATTACTTAAATATGAATGTTTTGATATATAAATGGTCTCAAATACAGAAGCTCAGATTTTTTTATTCGACCTGCCTCCTGAGTCAAAAAAGTATTTCTGACTAGGTAAACAAGCTTTGTTTCCAACTGAGGCAACCCTGTTAGTCCAACCCTTTTAAGAGAAGTACTCAATTTGCATTATCCATAACCTGAACCACAGACAGTTGTTTATTGGGACCAAAGGCAAGACAGCACAGTGGGCAACTATGTGGATGTTTTGGCCCCTATGGTGTCAATGTCTTAAAGAAAGGAATTACAAACAAATTGCTGTGGGCATATACATAATTTAGAGACTGGTGGCAATTTTATGACTTGCTAATGTTCCTAATTACATGCCCGTGAAAGGCTTAATTAATTCAGGGAGGCAGGAAGTGGGAAGAACCGGGATCGAAAGTGAAAAAGCTTGGGAGAGAAGGGAAGTGGATGCTCGCGTTTGTTATCATGGTTCCACTGCATTGGTTTTTAGAGCCTAAGGAGAATTTAGGGGCTCTCTATTTGCTCAGAGAAAATGCAAGTCTCCTGAAAAAAACGACCATTATGATCAACCCCTCGCTGATACCTAATATTCTTTCAATCCCGCTCCGACTTTGCCAAAGTGGCTGTAATCATATTATTGTAAATGTTGGCGCAGTTAATTGCATCGAGAGGAAAATAGGTTACGCTTGGCAGATTAAGGAGAATTTTATAAAGTTTGTTTCTCCACAGGAGGACTGAGTCACTAATAACGGTTGGGAGGAGGAGGAAAGAGCGGGAGGAGATAAACAGGGTGTGGGAGTGTTTTAAACACAAATGTGTTCTGCTTTAATCAGTATAAACACTCCCATAACTCACACACAACTTTAAATCACTACCAGTGCATAAAATGCAAGAGAGGTCAGGTATAAAACTAGAAATGTTGAGAGGCAGAAGAGGATGCAAGACTTGTGTGTGTCTTTTGCTGCTCAGAACTGAGATGTCACTGCGATGAAGTCTCCACTGTAAATGCCAACATATGGCTCTCTCACTGCTCTCTGAAGAAACATTATTCATTTTCTACCTCATTGCTGAGCCTCAGTTAGAGACTCTCTTCTGGTACATTCATCAATATTGCCTAAACAACGACCCGTGTGTGTGTGTGTGTGTGTGTGTGTGTGTATGTGTATGCAAAAAGGCCAGAGTGCCCCGCGGCTCAGTCATGCAGCCGTGCCACGCGCACAGCTCACTGCTGCCTCTCTGTGTTCTGCCGTCCAATACGGAGGAGCGGCACTCATTATGATACCAAATTTACAGAGTGCGCAGAGCACACACTCCATTTAGCACACAATCTCTCATAACAAAAACAAGACAGGGAGGGAGGGGGCAGGCGTAGTCTCTTGCCCTGTCTGTCAACAAAGCCATTGCAGTCACATCAAATGGCGTCTGGAGTTATCGGGCTCCAACCCTTTATCTTGTAAATTCAACACATGTTCCACATAATTCACACTAACTGTGACAATCAAGCAAGCAGGCAAATATGGGCTCCTTACTGAGAGATCAATGGGGCTCATTCTGCACGGTATGCATTTTTAATTCCTTATTTATCGCAAGTCCTTTAAGACAGACAGGATTTGATGGAAAACAGAAAAGAAGTGTAATATTTACTAAAGTTGAACACTGAAAAGGCAATTTCACCAGACAGTTATGGGGATCTGGATGAAATGGCACAGTGATTGTCTTTATGTAGACATAATTATTCTTCTATTCTATAACTATTCTTTCTTTGACTTTCTTTGTTTATTTATTTCTGATGAACATCAAGTAATGGCATAAAAAACAAAATAATAAAATAAAGAAAATCTGTGTATATGTATGTAGATGGGAAATAACACCTTGAATGAATTTATATTTGAATTTCAAGTAGCCATCCCTTTGCCTTTGAGGGCCATAAAATATGATGATGCTGATGGAAATGCAGTGTGTATTTCATCCAGAGTGAGGCTGTTGTGTGGTCAGGAAAGAGCAAGAGGTCCATGTTTCCCAGCATGAAGAACAAAAAGTTTTCCGTGTATCTGTACCCCATGGAGAGAGGCACCTTCCGCTTCTGTAGTAAAATGCTGACCAAAGAGACAGCACTCTGTATGATTCTGCCCTTAAAGCCACGTTCATCTTCCCACTGAGTTCAGCTGCCGCATCCACTTCTCTTCACTTCTGACATCAACACACACAGCAGTCAGATCCAAGTTTTAAGCAGTACTCTATAGGGACGTACCCAGCCAACACTGCGTCTCTATATACCAGGGGTTCTCCAACTTTTTACAGCCAGGGACCCCTTTAACTGTAAAAACAAATCATGACCCCCCTCAGTACAGGTTTATTTTACAAACAAACTATTCAAGTATTAGGCACATCATTTAAATGTGTACTATATTATCACTGACATTGTGTACTATTATTATTTCTGACCTCTTTAGAACATTTTTTTTTAATTAAAATTGCCATTAGAATCTGGTTAACATTATATATAGACATAATAATTTTGATAAAGGTGGTTTGTTGTTTCCAGCACTGTACCTAATTATGTACGTTTAGGTGTGAATGCTACATAAAATGGAAGTAAATCTGAAAACCACTAAATAACTAGTCAAAAATCACATTTACTTGGTGTTTTTAGGTGTTTGGACTATGTCTAAGTTCATGCACAACCACAAATACCACTGCCGTGAGCTGAAATATCTTCATCTGAAATGTAGCAAATTTATGAATATTCTAATTTCAGCTCATCTGTAAGGAAATGTGCAGTGTGTTTATCATAGCGGGCCATGTGAGTGGCTGTGGCTCAGGGCATATGGAAATGAAGTGGAAAATGGCGGTGATTAAACGTATGGGGGTTAAATGGGCACGCTATGTGCTGCACACACTATTACCTCTACATTGCTATACTGGAGCTGCATTTGTATTAAACACATACTGAGACACGTCTGATTGTGCATACACAAACCTAAAAATCATTCCGCTTGTTTACACACTTTCACCCAAATAAAGCATATGTTAAAAAGTCTCATATCAAGATTTTTAACAGCTGGTCCTGCTTGAATTATGATTATGTAATGATTATGGCGAGTTATATTTTAGCACTAATCTATTTATTAATACACTGTAGAAAACTGGATACACTGTGGAAAATTGACTGTACAACTTTGTTTAAAAGTTTAGTAACGATAAGGTGATTTAAATTTATTCCCTTAATACACTTCAGACACAAAGAGCTTTACAGCTTCATTTGAACAGGCTATCTGTTTGTTTTCTCACTAATTTTGTTGCATGATGTCTTGTTCACAATATATCACTATCTACTGCAGTACTGAAAATGTCCATCCGTCCATCCATTTTCCATACCGCTTATCCTTCACAGGGTCGTGGGAACCTGGAGACTATCCCATAGGACTCGGGGTACAAGGTGGGGGACACCCTGGATGGGGTGCCAACCCATCGCAGGGCCCAATCGCACACACGCTCACACATCCTTTCACACACTACAGACAATTTGGAAATGCCAATCCGCCTACAACGCATGTCTCTGGACTGAAGGAGGAAACCGGAGAACCCGAAGGAAACCCCTGTAGCAGGGGAGAACATGCAGAGTCTATGCACACAGGGCGGAGGCAGGATTCGAAACCCCCAACCCCAGAGGTGCAAGTGCAAACCACTAAGCCACCGTGCCCCCTACTGAAAATGTGGTTTCTTAACTTTAATACACACAAGTTTAAAAGTCAACCATCCACATTTAGCGCAATTTTGCTTGCATGCATATCATGCTGACAAGTTAAAATTTTCCAAAATTACTAACGTTAATCTCCAAGACAAGGACACAACAAGAATTTTAATACTTTTAGTAGCTATTACCGTAATGCTAATGACACATCATGTTCACTGTGATGTGGAAAAAAATAGAGCAGCCAACTTGGACCATAACAGCTTGAGAAGGATACAGGTTTTTTGACATCAACAACAAGCATCTGTTTGTTTGTTTGTTTGTTTGTTTGTTTGGCAGGGTTTATGGTTGAAGTGGACAATTTTCCTGCTGCATTTCCCAGAGTATCAATAAAAAAGAGCTATCTTTGGTGACCTGCCTACATCCGTCTCTCTCTCTCTCTCTTTCTCACACACACACACACACACACACACACAGGTTCTCACACACACATTTCAATGGCAAGAAGAAGAGTAGCAGCAATTTTCCATTTTCATTTTGTTGACCACTTGACCATGTGCTCTCAGTCCAACAGATGAGCTTTGCTCTTCTAAGCACACATACACCTGCAGCCTTGTACTGGTGGAGGGAGACGATTTATCTGCATGTGCTGTTACAGATATACACACACACACACACACACACACACACACACACCACCACGACCACGTGTTTCATGTGCCGAATTAAGACATTAATCTACATGGATCAAAGAACATGCATACAGTATTTACTACAGATAAAACACAATTTTATTTCCTTAATTATTGCTTCCTATGAGTGTGTGTGGTGTCGTGTGAGTATGTGAGTATAACAGGGCTGATGAGGGTGCCAGAGGCAGTTGTTCCACTCTATGGTTTTACATCATTGTTCTCATGCCACCCATTTTCTCCTTTCTCTCTTTTGGCAACTTGGCTGTGGTTTCTGGACTGTTTTGTGCATTCCTCTCTCTGTCTTCCTCTCTGATTTTCTGCCATTCATCCCGCATTTTCTCCTCTCCATCACTACAACATGGTAAGCCTCCCCGAGGTTTCCACAGGGTCCTCGAGCCGATAAAGTCTTTTCATGTCGAAACCCTCAGGCTTCGAGGTAAATCCTACAACTTGGCAACATCATGTGCCAAGTGAGCATGCCAGGGCCTTCCTAGTAATGCAGTACAGTCCTGAATCTGTGCTCCTATCAATCTATACCCTTCTTATTCTCCTTTTTTAAACAACCTCTTCTGCTGCTGATTTGCCTAGGGATCCATTAGGCCTTCTTTCATATCCAAATTTCTAAGGGCTTTCACCTGAAAAATTACAGGAGGGCTTTACTGTCTATATTTATTATATTGTAAATACAGAGATATCATACGGTCTATCCAACTCACAGAAGATTTTCCACAAAGACCACCCCTGCTCATTAATATTCATAATCAGACACCCCACTGGTCATTATTATTCATTAGCTGACACCCGTACTGTAAAAGCCATATATAGGCCTCAGTATGCTGCAGAATATGACACCCTAGTGAAGCAAAATGATCAGCTGAGAGATTGGCAGTGTGTATATACAGCAAATGTTATATAGGATTTATATAGCAACATATCAAATGTTAAACTGACCCACAAGGTGCAAACTGTGCCAAAGGACAGAGCTGCAGCACTGCAGAAATCTGATTTGGTTTGTTTAATTATGTACAGTGTGGAACTAAAGTAAAGCAAATAGCAAATTAAGCTAAAGGACAAATTTTGCTCGGATTTAGGCTTGGCAAATGGTCTAATAGGTGTAAAAGCACCCTAGGATTATGTTACCTTGTGTTACACAAGTAAATTATTGAGGTAATAGCATGCTCAATGAATATAGAAGTATGGTGTTAAATCTCAAAACTTTGGATCTTTTTTTAAATTTGGTGTTTTGTAACTTGCTGCTGTTCTAAACCTGACCAATAAATATGCTATGCAAAAAATAATTAAATCCTGAAACAAATCAATTGCTTAAAATCATACCGGCATGCCGTCATGAAAAGAATAAGAGTAAAAGCACACAAGAGGGCAGTTGGAGGATGGGTATGGAGAGTTAGAAGAAATTTGAAAAGTGTCTAACACCGCCTCAGACCTCAGAGCATATGACTGAGCGTCTGGTGCAGGTCACTGTGTTATTGTTAAGTGTGTGTGTCACCACAGTAGGGGGGCAGTGTGGAGCAGTGCTGGCCCTCACCTTCAGCAGAGGTGACCCTCCACAGGTGCCCTCTCCTGGCTCTTATCAGTAGAGCACAAGCATAAAGGCCCTGGCATGAAGAGTGATGGGCCAGGCCGACACACACCATGTGGCCTCCTCTCACTTTGGCCCCCATCCTTTACGGAATCATTTGCATACTGCATAGGCAGTGCTGTTTTTATTGAGGTCGTTTTTTTTTATTAGTCCTTCATTGGCTCCAGCTCAACAATAAAATCAGCTTACATCAAGACACAGATGACCTTTTTCATCAAGCTGTTCTTTGATGGAACCACTTCTCATGTAAGATTCTTGACATATATGTGCACGCTCGCCACTTCTTCCTTGAATGTTAAATTAAAAACGTTCTTGTAATTGAAACATTTCTTCCTTTCGAACTAGGAAACCATTACTATTTACGTATATATAACTACTTGAACATGCACATGATACATATGAGTTGCATGGTTTGGCTATCAATAATTGTGTGTGTGTGTGTGTGTGTGTGTAAGACAAAAAAGACACATTGAAATTCAATTCCAAAAATAATAATCTCCTTAAAACTGGCTGAAAAAATTGCTATGTGCTTACACCATGACTAACTAGTCTTGTTACCGCTGGTAATGTAGCAGTCAGTGCTAACTGTCTTTGTGAAAAGTATTGACTCTTATTTCATTGTTATTTTAGCTTAGGTTTTGTTTGTGGATTGACTGATTAGTTCTCAATTTATTCGTTATGTTAATTACATTTGATTATTCTCATTACTTTAGTCTTTTTTGAGCTCTGTCTCAACTCTGTTGCCATTTGCTTTCATTGGTCATACTCAACAAATTTACCATCCTTGGCAATGTGTTTATTATAGTCTGTAAGATTGCTTTCACACAGTATATCAGGGTTCCCCGATTGCCATCCTGGAGAGCCAAAGTCCAGCACAGTATGGTGATTTCCCTGGTCAGAGACACCTAGATTCAAATTAGATGTTAAAAACAGGTTTAATTAGGGTGTTAAAGCAACACTATTACAAAACTGTGGTGAACTGCAGCCCTGCGGGACTATAATTGGGAAACCAATTATTTATGTAGGGCGGCAGGGTGGCACAGCAGACAGAGTTTGCTGCCTCACAGCTTCCCAGTTCAATCCTGAGCTAGGGTTACTGCCTGTGTGGGGGTTTCTGTACATGTTCTCCCCATGGATTTCCTCCAGGTTCTCTGGTTTTCATCCCCAAAACATGGTGGTAGGTGGATTGGCTATGCTAAATTGTCCCTAGGTGTGAATGTGTGTGTGTGTGTGTGTGTGTGTGTGTGTGCGCGTGCACACTGCAGGGTGTCCTGTGATGGACTAACATCCCATCTAGGGTGTATTTCATCCATGCACCCAGTGTTACCTGGATAGCTGCACCACAACCCTGACCAGGATGAAATGATTACAGAAGATGAATGATTGCCATTGCAAGTGAAAAAATCAAATGATTGATTGATTGATTGATTGATTGATTGATTGATTATTTATTTATTTATTTATTTATTTATTTATTTATTTATTTAGCTTTAGCTAACACCATGAGTAACTAGTTTTGCTAATTACTGGAAAAATTGATGCTAACTGGGTAGAATGGCTCATTCAAAATTCTTACATTTTTTTAAAGTATTGACTCTTGTTTAAAGATGCTTTTATCTGAGGTTTAGTTTGTGAGTTGAGTGATTAGTTTGTGATTGATTAGTTGTTGTATTTATGTTTGACCAGTTTAGCTTCGGCAAATAAATCTGCAATCTTTGGCACTGTCTTTATTATTTGTCCTGTTTTTCTGACTGTTAATCACACACTGCATCAGGGTGTAGGGTGGTATAGCAAGGAAATCTCCAAACAACGCTTGGTCCTTCAGGACTGGAATTAAGGCTCCGTGCCTTATATTGCTCAAAATGTGCTCATGGCTATGTATATGTTGTGTGCAGGTGATAATCTAGTCACACTCACTCATAACTTGACCCAACCTTGCTAAAGCTCCCCACTTTCTGTCCCGTCACATGCATTTGGAAAGCCACACACATAGGGCTCATTTGCAAAGGCCAAATCTAGGGAAGTCTCTGCACCTGCAGTCATCTCTGGCCTTGGCACCACTGATCCAAGTCCAGATCTCAAACAGCTGTTCTACAGGATTAAGCTTTTGAAAACAAACTATTCCCCATACTGCTCCAGCAGCCTCTGGACTGAGCTTTAGCCTGGAGTCGGCATGATCACTCACCCTGGGAGCGCCCCCCTCGAGACCAAGCAAGAGCCCAGCTGAAATGGATCCCTGTCAATATAAATCACCTTCCCCATGGCTGAGCCTTGCTGATATGCTGAGTGTGTGAGAGTGTGGGTGTGTGTGAACCTGGGTTATAGTGCCATGTCCTATTTCGTGTATGGGTTAATGACAGTGAAGGAGCTGCATTGTCTAACTAGGCTGATTCTGCACTAGACCTGATGTTAGCAGAGCTGCATCAGGGTTTTTTTTTAAAGAAAGCTTCCATTATGTCTATCAGAGGAGACAGGGTCATGTCTGTAGATTAGCTCAGAAAAACTTGGCCACATCTATCACGCTAAAACACAAGCTAACTAAATGTGTCTATTTGCAGCCTCCTTTTTTTTTTTTTAAAGGAAACAGAAATCCATCTCGCTTGTGTTTGGCAGTCCACATTAAAACGCTGTGCACGAGGAGACCAGCAGAATGAAAAGAAACTTGTTTTTTCACACCGTTGTGACAGGGAATGCAAATAGCCTGGCGTTCCCCTAGAGAGGGAGAAAGAGTGAGAAAAAGAGAAAAGAGCACAAATAGAAATAGTGAAGAGACTGAACCAGTCAACATGCAAATAGGGAAGTGATGTCCATCTCTGTTTTTTTTTTAAAGAAAAAAGAAAAAGAAAGAAAAAAAAACATACTTTACTCACCCCTCACAATATTATATCAATAATTGCTGGAAAAAAATTAAACAAGTAAAACAATGAGTTTGCCTGAGGCTCCCATCTCTTCAAATCAGTCTGTGCATTTTAAAAGAAGGTCACTTTTTTTCTCTCCCTTTGGATCGGTGACACGTACACGAAACGAGCAGCTGACCTGAGTTTGAATTTAGAGTGTTCATTAATAGGATATTATGCCATATGCTCGCTGCACTGTCTTATTTTAATGCTTGGCACTGACTTGAGAATTTGTAATTAGTGACGGGATAATGAGGGTATTGGAGGGGCTAATACGAGGTGTGGAGTAGGAATAGACTTGTTCAGTGTACTGTAAAGCTTTAAGACGAAGCGACGTACGCTTGGCCACCGGAAAGTGTCACCGATTACCATGCAGAACAGACATAGCTGAGAAACCACTGCTCACATGTCTCAAGCCATCCAAATATAATAGCCCTAGTCACACTTCTCCACAGGCCACAGAACGCCACGGTCGTACCCTGCCATCGTTAATTTAGTCGCGTAATGATCTTCATGGGCGTGTTTGAAGGACAAATGGTTCCTTTCCCAGCTCTGCTCTGCTGTCTGCTTTCCCAGCAGTTTACTCTGACACACCATCAGAAATGATGCTGTCTGAGCCAAAACTGTCACTCTGTAGTTCAGACCACTGCATGATAAACCTGCAAACAAACACATTTCTCAAGACGAGGCAGTAAATACCAAATCGCAACATAGCAACACAGGTGCATTATCCTCTAAGAGGACATGGCTCGGGAACACTGCACAGCAAAGACAATAAAAGTGGAATTATAGAGAAGTCGAGAGCTATAATGGACTGCGCCTGGTTGGATCACCCCATACAAGACTGTGAATCATCGCAACCCAATCACACACTGGCACATCACCGTAATTCATTGACTAGAATGGTGACACTGCAATGGACGTGTGACTACATCTGTGAGCAGTGTGCTAAACACCCGCTCCATACTGCGAAACGCATTCGCTGCTGGTGCGTGCCCCATTATCATTATGCATCCCTTCCCTTCCTGAAAAAAAGTCCGTTAGTTAGAAAAGTTCTCAACCAGAGAGAGAAGTGAGTGAAATAAATTCCGCTCGCGCCCCGCACATGACATTGCACATAAATATTCAATAAATTAGCCTCGGCCGTTTTATAGATTGATCAGTCATCTCTGGCACTCAGTGACAGGCAATGCTGCGGCTGAAATATTAATGCTGACAAATTAGGGATTTCTGAGTAAATGATGTCACATCGTACGGCTTCACTCAAATTTACTCCTTGGCACAGGGCACATTCAGCTGCACAGTAATGCACTCGCACCCCCGCCTCCGTTTCTGCCTCAAAAATGACATCCATTATTCTATCGTTAAGCTGGATTCATTCTTTCCCCATACCCAGCATAAGCAGAAGGGAAAAGAGAGAAAATTAACCCCATGAAGGCCAAATCCACCTTCGTCTCATGCTCCAGTTGGGCTTCTTATTCAGCCTGGTGTGTTATGCTTCCAATTCAGTCATTCAAAATCCAAAGAAGAGAAGCCAAGAGAGTGGGGGTGTGCTTGTGTGTGTGTGTGTGTGTGTGTTGGGGGGTGACTCTTGGGATGTGAAGTGGAAAATGGCTGCATGTGCAGGATGGATTCTGACAGCGTCCCTGGGGAAATACACCTGAGTGTGTGCGGTGGCTGGGCAGACCCTGAAGAAGGGGGTCAGGGAGAACCAGGGTCTAAAGTCAAGGAGAACATTTAGCCACAGCTGCACCATTGCAAACCCAAGTCAAAGATAGCACTTCACTTTAGCCAGTCACCTGCAGCAATTCGCTGACAGGCCTGAGTCAAATCTAGGCAGTGTATCTACCTACATTACACTACTGGCTTTAAGACTCAAGGTACAGTCCAATCTCAGACATATAGGGTACAATGTGGGGGTATGTGGTTCTAGATTTGCACTGGATTACAAAATCTCCAAAATGGCTCTATAAAAGAACCTGATATAGGGACCACTGGATTCTTTTAACAAAAACCAGAAGTAGAGGGTAGAATGATTTCCGGTTAGCCTTACAGCTGATGCTTAACCACATAAACACCAGCACTATTATCCTCTTCACTTGCAATGGCAAGATTTTTCACTACATCTTTGTCAATGCTGCTGAGATTAAACTTCAAAAATGTTTCCAGAATTGTTGAACATTCAGCAACAAAGAAGTCCAAGCTGAATAAAAGATATACATTTTTTTGGAAGTATTTATTTACAACTATCAGGGAAAGGTAATGTTAACTGATATTATTACTGAAGTTTAGTAGCTAGACATGTAGTGAAGCGATATTTTCTATGCATTAATAATATTTGCCATATGTCTGTTTTTCTATAACTTCTCATAAACTGTCTTCTGTTCTGTTTTTTTTATTTTTTTTATTTCTTTCACTGCATTGTTGTTTTTGTAACAGAAGTAAAGTTACCCTGCAAAGGCCTGGAAGTGAAAAAAGCTCACTGGGTAAATAGAATAGCAAATAAAATTTGTTTGTAAAACCTCCAAATGGAAGATTGTTTTTATATGTTATTATTATTGTGGTGCATGTAGTATTAGTTTATTATTTACAATATTTACTAATAGTAATAAAGCTGTAAATAAAACGGATTTAAAATGCTAACCAATATTAACAATTTAATAATCATATTGTTAGTTACACACTGTTTTGCAATTATTCTTCTGCCAGCTCTCCCACTGTAAAATATTGTACCCAGAGGCAGAGGGAGGATCCATATGCAAAAGGTTTACTACAGATATCGGCAGACAAAAGTCGTAAGGCAGGCCATGGTCAAAACACAATCGATAATGATGAACACAGGCAATGGGAATCCAAAGAATAATCCAAAGGCAAGGCAAGAGTATACAACCAGGCAGTCAGCAATAATAAAGACTTAGAACTTACGCATTTGGAATGGCATGACTTTGCGAAGAACTAACAAACATGAGCTGCTAAAATGTCTAAAACCAGGAAGTTACCAGGAAGTGATAGCAGAGATTGCACTAGTATTCAAGTGACTGCGACCAGTGTTGGCAAGGAGGGGAGGGTTCCTGTGTTCTCATTACACCTAAAGACGCATCCCATAATTATAATTCATCTGATGTTAGCTACTGGGCGAAAAAATAGCTTCTTCTCATGTTCATTCATAACTATGTTGTAAAGTGTTACACGAAAGTAAGTTTGCATAGCAGTAATTGTTCTTGTTTTCAACTACTCACATGGTGCATGTAGTTTTGAAGAAATGGCTGTCCTTTAATATTTCCCTGATAAGGAAAGAAAAGAAACAGCTTAGCCCTTGATTACAGTGATCAATATAAACAAATCAGCACTCTCAAGAGAAATGCAAAATGCTCATTTAAAACAACAAGAGGAATGTGTATTACATTGAGAAATAGAACGGCTTTTAAATATGCAGAGGTTCTAAAATTGACCTGGTGGTATAGCATTACAAGAGAGGAATGCCTCTGCTCAGCAATAGAGCCCGGTTCATCTGGCCATAGTCGCTCTGTAATAGATGAGGTCTCTGCTGGGAATCAATAATATTGGTGAGGAATTGCCCCGACGCAGGACAGCGAAAGATGAGCCCCCACACTTCCATCAATACCTGATTGCAGACTCCCCTCTAGCTCCCAGGCTGGATCAGCACTCTGCTCTCTCTGAGCCCAAAGGACTCTCACACAGCTCCAGCCAGCCCAGATAATCACCACTGTTCCCACACAGGCTGCACATGTCTCAATGTCATAGTAATCATTGTATTCTGCACAAGTTAACATGTGAGATGCATCTGAACTCAGACAATTTGGAGATCTGTATCTCCAAGAAAGCAGACACGAGGTAAGTTACTTCTGAAAAGTGTACTACAAGGGCCTTTTGGATGGAGATGAAAGTGTAACTTTGGCATCAGTAGACTCCATAGATACATCCTTACAAGCCTCACGTTTTGATTGATGATGAAATGAAGAGTAACAGCCTGCAATGCTCTTTATGATACTGCGTCTGGAGTGGAGTCATAACTCTTTGGCTCAGGAGCCAAAGCCTGAAGGCCTCAGAGTAGTTAATGCAGAGACAATATCTGTGAGGCTTGCGTGAAGATGAAGCCACCTTCGCTAGCTAACATGTTCGCATACTCTCTGAGGTTTAGTATTGGCTGTTGCATATAAGTACACCAGTACCGCAATTGGCGGTATTAAAATTTCATGACAATTTCCATGACTACAGGAAAAAGATTGCTGCTGCAAAATGTGGACAGCATACACTATGGCAAGTTACTGGAATTACATAAACAAATGATAGAACATAAGGAAGAGGAATAACTTCTTATTTTGTTTCATATTTAGAGAAATAAGATACAGGTGGTCCAATTTAATGAGACCATTAAATAAATTGAGGGTTGAAGAAGTGAGTTTAGCATGCTACTGCGAAACCTATGCAATGCTTGATACAAACTGGCTTGGGCACACCCCATTTGTAGCAACCAATCACAAGCTTTGTTGCATAGCATGTTTGCCCAAAGAGTTTGCCAAGATACAGCAAGTAAACCCTCTGCACAATGTCCATTTGCTCCCCAGTAACGTCATATTGTTCATGGAAGCCAGCTGAGTGGCATCTCTGCATTAAATATGTCGGAGGGCTCGGGTCATGTGTCCCTGTGGTGTCTCTATGTGTCCCCTAAAGAAGAGTCTCAAAAACTGTTGGAAAAATACCTGTAGTAGGTCTGTCAACTTTGCTGATGAGCGGAAATAGACCTCTCAACGCCGCTCTTAATGCAATCATTTCCACACAAGCCGGCTGCCATCTTTGATGCTGAACGTTTTGTAAATTCGGAGCAAATTACTCCGTCAGAACCCAGCGGCGGCTGCCTGTCAGCTCTGAAGGAGAAGGTGACATGGCACAGACAGGTGACTGACAAGGAGCCACCGGGGAAAAACAGGACGAAGTTGGAGGCATAGGAAAAGGAGAAGGGTAAGGAAGGAAAGGGGGAACGAGGGGGGAAAGCAAGAGCTTTTTTACCCAGCGTCCCTTGGGCACTGCAGTATCAGTCAATCTGAGGGCTAATTCGTGTCAGAGCTTGTATCCTATCTCCTTGAGAGGCGAGCAGAAGGTTGATAAAAATTGAAGTGGAAATGAAGCTGGATGCACAGGAGGATAGGCACAACAATGGTGTAGAGAAATAGGCTTGTATCCTTGATGCACTTTCTTTTTTCTTCAAGAGGAGATCCCTGACCTTGCATCTGTCCTTGCCACTCAGAACTTTCCTCTGTGGGTCAGGCTGTTGCACTCTGTCCATTTAGTCTTTTGACTGTCTGCTGCTTTCTTCCAGTTTTCCCAACATTCAGCAACTTTTAACCACCTCACTTTCCTTTTGGTGAGCCAGCTGACAGAAGCTGAGGTGGCATGGTGGAAGTTCTGCCATTCTAACTAACTTACATCTGACTTGTTTGTTTGTACTTAAAGGTCTGTACATACAGAAACCTGTTCCTCATACCTTTAGATTGCTCTATCTCTATCTATCCAATATGCCAGTTAATTCATCAGAAAAAACTGAAGCATTTCATTTTCTGTTCTCGACAAAAGTAATACATATTTTTATTTAAATGATACTAGTATTAATAAACATATATGAATGTTAATTAAAGAATTTTTCATTTTAAATGACATTTTAGGCCTGAGCCATATATAAAGGATTAAACAAAAATGTATAGATAACACTTAAATAATATTTCCACTTTTCAAAAACATTAATAGAATGTTCTATCCATCTACAATGCAATACTAGTTCCATCACTAAGGTTAAATATCATACTTTAGTGACAATTAGTAGTCTCGGCCATCTGAGTGAATAAACCTTAATACAAATCATACAAATGCACAAACTGATACACTGCTGAGCAACAATATTACTCGTATAAGTTCAACTTAATAATAATAAAAATATTAAT
The DNA here is from genome assembly GCA_037576675.1 of Pangasius sanitwongsei. Classification (NCBI taxonomy): domain Eukaryota; kingdom Metazoa; phylum Chordata; class Actinopteri; order Siluriformes; family Pangasiidae; genus Pangasius; species Pangasius sanitwongsei. The sequence goes on along the minus strand of CM075016.1, from coordinate 15,821,252 downwards.
AAGAAAGATCTTTATTTAGAAGAATGCTAAGTGGTTGTTCCAGTAGTTGTACTTGAGGGGAAAAATTAAATTGTGGATATATACAGTATATTGTGTACTTCTGTGCATAAAAACATGTACCTGATTCCCGTATTCCTGTACAAAATCCAATATTATTTTTCATATTATATATTATTTTTAATTTTGAGAATGTAATAGCTAGATGAAAAGAAACTGCATGCCCGTCAGCATGGGTTGTATGTGTAACCGAGAGGCAAATTATGAATAAGTAGCAAATCCAAAACAGGTGGAATTAAACCTGCCTCATTTAATGACATCAATTAAGGGGCAGATTTGTTGTCATTTTCAGGAATTTTATTGATGGATCTTCGCTGTCTCAACCCCATTCCTGCTTTCACTGTGTTCTTTATGAAGTGGAGAAAAAGGCAAAACATTTTCTGAGCTCCACCCCTGTCTCCCTCATGCATACGCTCAGAATTAATGAGATGCTAGCTTATGTGTTATCACGCAGGAACCAGCAGCTGCTGACAGGTATGTTTTTGGGCTTTACATGAGACTGGCAGGTGGTGCCTGCTCACAAGAAGTTTAATATCCCACTTACATCCCTCTGTAGCATTAACATGAGAAGCTACCACTAAAATGAGAAACAATAGCTGAGTCCTAAGCACTTAGAATCCATCACAAAAAGAAGTGAAAGCAAAGGGGTATTTAACGTGTTTCCAGGGGCCTTTTTAGAAAGCTGCCAGCTTCTTCAATGGCTTTCTGTAGAGGAAAAAACATGGCTGTTGAGATGCTGCCTCTCAATATGCACTACATTCAAATCAAGGCTCTGGAAAGCGACAGAACGAGGAAGGAGGAGGAGAACAATGGAGAAGTAAAGGTGAACAAATTATCAAGGACGGTTCAGTTATCCTGGGCAGCTATGACCTTTCTTTACAGTCCACCACGGATAAAGCAGATTAATCCAATCCAATCCCAAGCCAAATAGATTTTTTTTTTTTTAAACAAACCTTTGCCCCAGACACTGGTCACGATTAACACTGTCTAGTTTTGAATCTAAAAACAGCAACAAGCTCAGCTCCAGCACTGCTACAATGGTGCTGTCTGGCAGACATTAATACTAATGTAATTAATATCTGTCTGTCTGGGTCATGAGAGTTAATACCTAATATTTTGTGTTCTGTATTCAAACATTACATTGGCTGCAGATATGAAATTAAATACAAAACAAAGAATCAGAATGGATATTTTAGTTATTTCCCAAATAAAGTCCATACCAATTCAAGAACAAGTGCACTGCACATTATCAGTCAATAGTTTGGACACATCTGCTTGTATTTGATATTTTAGTACATATTTTATATTTTAAATTCTTAACAATATTTTTGATGAAGGTTTTCACACTCCTGCCATTTTCTTGACCAGCTTCATGAAGGAATTTCACCCAGGAGGTGTTTCGCAAAGTTCGCCAATAGGCCAAACCCCTCATTGCTTCTCCTAAATTCTGAATGAAAACAACTTTTTTGTAAAGCAGATTAACTTTAAGTGAAAACTATTTATAGTTCTACTAAAAATATGTACTACTAAAAATTGGTCTTATCTCCAGCATCCAAAACTGATTTTTTTTTTTTTTTTTTTTTGGTGGGGGCTATTAACAGCATTATTATGTTTGCTGAAAAAAGTTACCATATGAAAGGAAAGGATTTATTCATGATTTGGGACTGTTTTGCTGCTAGAGGTTCAGAGGAATGATGGCACTTTTTACCTGCATATTTTAACCAAAGCCTGGCTGTAATATGGATCTTTCAACAAGAACATGACCCAACCCAACCAGGAAACGGCCGTAAGACACAAAATCAGGGTTTTATAATGGCTATCTTATTCACTGGACTCAGACTTGTGGTCTGAATTGAAAAGTAAACATCTTCTGACACCCTCACATATAGTAAATCTCAAAAATGTACTGTAAAGGCACATTCAAGATTCTGCATGAAAGAATATACCAGTTTCCCTCTATAAATGTCTCCAATGGATTTTTACAGGAAGAGAGTCATTGTTGTCATTCTCTCTACAGACTTCACCAAATATTAATTGTAAGGTGCCAATGATTTTAAAAACTGAAGGTACAAAATATTACTTATTTCATATAATATTAATTTTATGTGTTCACATTTTTTCATTCTCTTAACGGGTTACAATAATCCTGGAATTGATCAAAAGGTGGCACATGTTTCAAATGGATTTATAAAGATATGCTAACCAATATTTGTCAGATTTGCACATGTAAAGGATCTTAAATTATCTTAGATACCTGAGCCACTGGTATATAAAGACATTACTTTTTATTCGAAGGCATCATCTTCACTCCAGTAGAAAGGGATAAACCTAGCACGGCTTGCATGCACTTTGGTAACCTTTGACCTTGAACACTGTGCTAATACCCTCAGCTGCCAATGCCATGGCCGGTTGGCAGCAAGGTCTTTGTCTCGGCAGGTCTCACCTCTCACACAGACAGACAAATGCTTTCTATTTGTCCTCCACAGCAGAGGTAGAAGTTATCGATACGACCCACAAATGATGTCAGGGATTTGTCAGCAAAGCTTATGAATGACAAAACATCCGCCAAAAAACACCTTCTACCTAGGCCAGGAAGATTGAGAGTCCAAATACATTATTGATTTTTTTCCTCCCCTACCTTTATAGATAGAAGCTCAGACTACAAAGGCAGGGGGAAAAGCTTTTGTGTGCTAAAATGTATCTAAAAGCTTTTTTAAAAAATAGTAATAAAAGAAGATAGGGATGGAATTATATATATCAGCTAACAGGAGTGCCAACAGATGGGAAAAGCTCAGAGTGGAAGATGCTAGGTTGGATCAGTCATGTCTTGGCTGAGTTGTTTGTGAAAAAGATCAGGAAAACAGCTGATAGATAAATAAACTTTGAGGCCTGAACAAAAGCGGTGGAGGATAAGAGCAGGGCTTTCCATTGAGAAGCACCCTGACGTCTGGTCCAATGCCATGTGGATGCTGTCTCCCAGCCAGAAGACAAGGCCAGGCAGGATGGCACTGCAGCCAATAATCTCTGCACCAGACATCACAAAATGGAGAACAAATAGAGAGGGGGAGAGGGTGGAATGCAACTGCCGAGGATAGAGTACACACACAGTGGACTGATGCATGCCACGTAAAGACTTCCATACCAAAAAAAAACTCTGAATCCAAAAAGACAGAGGGATGTGGAAGAAAAAGTCCAGCATTTTCTGAAGTAGATATATTAGGAGATGCACAAGTCACAGTGTCTGTCCATGTTATGTCCTGCCTGTGCCACGGAGGAAAACACTTCCAGCTCTTAGAGGGAAAAAAAAAACCTTTGGCAAATAGAGTGGTGATTAAAACAAACAGCGGAGTGTTGCCGGAGGCAGAGACGGACAGGGCAAACAGGCCATCCCCACAGGAAGCTGTCCGCTGGCAGCCCTTCACGGCGTGCTCGCTCTCTCTCTCTCTCTCACACACACACATACACACACACACAACTGCTGCTGAGTCAGAGCAAGAAACTCACCCCAGCCTCTATATCTCCCAGCACTGCCTTTACACCCAAAACCTCACACAGGCAAGACAAACTGCTCGTGGGCCACAAATAATTCAATATGACGTAAAAACAAGCAACTGGAAGCTTTCTGTACAGAGATATATTCTTAACCGTCAAGCTGTGGCCAAAATGGGTCTTTATTTTTAAAAAAAGAAATACCAGTATTAAATTTTATGTGCTTGACTCTCTAATAAATATAAATCATTATTTTTATAAAGTATTTCCTTATATATAAGAAGGTTAGAGGTAGTTGTGTAACGTTTTCTTAAGACTTCAGTTGTACAAGCTAAACAAAATCCATGCACATCACCTTCTTTTCTTAAAATTCACATCAATCTTTAATGAGATCTGAATTTAAATAACAGTACTTAAAAACGCTATCCATTTGTAAATATTAAATAAAAATATGATTTGAATCCATGTCCAATTCTTTTGCCATTATAAAGATCCTCGAGTATTTAAAGGTCAGCTGTGTTCATTTGCATAAGTATGTTTTGTATTGCTAATATATTGCTAGTATTGAACTTAGCATTACCCAAAGCTAATACATGTTGTTATGCTATGAATTTATTCCTGGCTATCCTGAATTTATCCCTGGGTATCAGTGTCCATGTCCATATACTGTATCTATCTATCCATCCATCCATCCATCCACCTATCCATATATCCATCCATCCTTCTATCCATCCATCAATCCATCCATCCATCCATTCACTCATCCATATATCCATCATCCATCCATCCATCCATCCATCCATCCATCCATATATTCATCCATTATTTTAATCATTCTTTACACCCTGTTGTCTCCATTCCCCTTTGCTAAGCCTTGTTGATCGGTTTTGTGCATTACAGAGCCTAATTCTCTGTTCCTATTTTCTTCTGTTTTTCTGACGTTTACCTGTTATTGATTATGATTTGTGGATTAAGAAATGAAACATATGCCGCATCCTGCCTCTATCCACAAGTTACAAAAAATAATGCAGTGATATTTTCTTAACTTCTGGTGTCAAAACCTTTAAAGAGTGATTATAACTCATGTTGGACTTTAAAAATCAAGCAAATAAGGTTTATAGTTTCCTAACGGTTATATCTGTGTTCCCACAAACCCAGCAACCTCCTTAGGCACCCTTACATCTACTGTACTGCTTATGAGCACATCCATATCAACATACTACCGTAGCAAATGTTATATTGTACCTCTTTATGTATTAAGAACCATCACAGCATGAGAAGGTATTTGTGAGTGTATATTGAATGAGTGTGAGTATATCTGAGACCACGCTGTGGAGGACTATAGCAGTGATTCTCCCCTTTGGCCTTAAAGACACAAGACTAATCCACATCTAACACATTTTCTCCTCTGGGAGCTTCTTTGCTATACTGAGAAACATGACTCAAATGTCCTAGGATGTCAGATCAAGCAGTTGTCTCCATCTAGCATTTTTTTATATATTGTGGGGTGTCTGGTTGTGAGGGATTTATTTCACATATCCGAGGCATTCATATAAGGTTTATTCTGATATTTTTTTCCAAGGAAGTTAATGTTATCACATCCCGGTGAGTGATTCTTTAAAGCCACAGTCAGGGATTTCAGACTGACAGAGTGGCAGCTCCAGTACTGTGGCTTTTCTGTGCACTAAAGGAATGGGATGGGGGTGTGTTTCTCTCTGAATACAAGTGCAAGAGTCAACAGTCAGTGACATAAAGAACCAGATTTAAAGGCCCAGACTGGTTTGTTTACCTTTGTGTCGTAAAATCCCACGCTAGCTCTGAATGAGGTAAAATAGTTGTATTTGAAGGCTAAAAGATATCTAGGAATCAATGAATTATACATATGATGCAAGCATGCAATGTTAAATGCAATGTTAAAAATGACACTGCAAATTTAAGAGGGTGAGTCAAATCAAAACGTTGTATGTATGTATGACACAAATTAGAACTGAATTGATTTTTTTCTAGATGAATCTGGACACTCAAGAAGATGCCTTCAAAAATAATGAAATTAAATGTTTATACTTTAAAAAAAATACTGGTACTATAAAGAGCAGTAAACAGTAATAAATGAAACAAAGTCAGTATTTGGTGTGACGATCCTTCACTTAAAAAAAAAAAAAATAGGCTGCCTAAGATTTTGCACAGTACTATACATCTTATGCAACTTTGAAAGAGTCAAAAATCCTAGCAAAACAATCCGATAAAATGTGTTTATTAAAGCACCCACTACAGCATCAGTGCTTTTGGTGCATAATTTGACAGTAAAGTTAATGATACTATATTATAATACAGTTACATCAACATTCTGCTATTGCTGAACTGAAACGTAAAACACAAAACAAGGGCATAACAGCAACCCACAACAGCATCATGCTTTTTAATGTATTTTCATTTACTATATTTTTGGAATCTTCATGACCAACTGTGTAAGTGTTCACATGGTACAACACAAATATAAAAAGGGGCTGCCATATCTAATCTGATCAGCTCTTATTACATACACACACACATACTGTATATATATATATATATATATATATATATATATATATATAATGCCAACAGTCCAAAATATAATTGAAAACCATGCAGTTGGTTAGATTGGTTAGTATGAACATCAGCCTACTGCAGAAATCAAAAGACATTAAATAGAAAATCTGCAGAAAGTCATAGACCGAATGATACACAGTTCAGCAGTGCTGCAGTGGCATACACACAGCACATTTCACCCCTGGCAAGGCTTCCTGCTAGAAACACTCTAAAAATTGTTTAAAAAGATTCATATTATACTGTGCTGTCTAGGTCTATGATTAAAATAGTATATGTGCTATATTTAATAGTTTGTTTCCAAAGCACAATAAATACCAAATTCTTACTTTGTGTTTGTATAAATAAAGCTGAAGGCTCATGGATCACTGCATATGTGTATTAGTTACGTCTGATCACATTACAAGAAAACGTTTGTTTAAAGTTTTTAAAGATACGCATTTCTCTGTAAAACATGATATTTTAAAAAGTGATGCTATTTATTAGTAGATACATATGGAGTTAACACTTCATAAAAAAATGCAGCAGAAAAGACAGGTGCACATTTTTAGGGTGCTCCAGATAAAATAGAAGATTTTGAATGCAACACGCCCTTTAAAGCCGCTCCACCTAATTTTGACTAAAAAAATAAAAACGTGAACAAATCTGAAAATATCGGCTTGTGCCCAAACAAAAATGGCAACATGCTGACATTAAATCTGCAAATGATGTTTGTGTTTTGGCACAAAAATAACCCTATAACCTTATACTATACACAGTATCTGAAATTACAGAAATTCTTTCCAATATGGCTTTACAAACTCCTGAGTGTGGCTTTAACTCTGATGCTGCACCTACTATGCGTTCAGAAAAAACTCTTTTCAAGGTTCAATAATAAGCAAATCCCAGGACTGATCCCTGAAATGAAATGAGCAGGGAGAACAGGGGGATGACAGCAGGGAGGAGGCAACATGGCTGAAGCCGGTCATTTGTCTGGATGTAGCGCAAACTTAATGCCTTGGCTTAAAACAGCAGATGATTGGCTAAGATTAAGTATCAGATCTCACAGCATTTGTGGAGCATATGAAATCACTCTCGATGGTCTCATTTTCCCTTAATTGAATTAGAAGCTTTCCCAGCACAGACTGCTGGGATGGATGGGTGCTTTTTTGCCCTATAGGAGTGGAACAGATACGTGCCCGAGGTGTCAGAGATAAACTCTCTACCATAAAGCCAACATCCGATGGGACAGGGTCAGCTAGGTTCCCATGACATCACCGGCGAAATAATAGAGCCACTCTTAGCCAAACAGGACCAGCTGAATGGGGGCTGTTCCATCATTTTCATGATGTCATGTCACTGGCTTTCTACACCAATGGGACCAAGTGGTACAGTGATGATATTCGTACACCAAAACTCCAATTTTGCAAATGCAAATGTACAGATCTCCTGAAGCTACAATTAACAGAACATTACCGAGTCAATTTCATCTCAATTAAATGAGGCATTGATCAAATTGAACAAAAATAGCAACCTTGGTGTGAAAGTAAATATTAGTGAATTGTATATTTATCTAGAGGTTAAAGGGGTGCAGAAGCAAATCTGTCTGCAAATTAAATGATCATATCAACATTGAATACTATTCACATTTACAAGTGAACATGATAGATACTATAATACAGAAATGTCATTAACAAAGTTGTTCACCAAAATTTTTTTTTTTTTTTTTAAATGTCCTGAGTGTTACATTAGCATGTTGGTAATTCAAACCTATTTCTACAGCTCTTTTCCTAGAAATATAACCCTGTGTTTTGCTGTCTATATCTTGGTGTCATCTATTGCAGCTCTGGTGCTGCATTTCACAGCGGTTTTATTGCATCTGGCCCACACTGCACTTTAGTTAAGCAGTGCTTCAGAGGTGAGACCTGCATCACTTTCTCTGCCCTGTTCTTGACCTTAGCCCAAAGTTATATAAACTTACATTCACTACAGCAAAAGTCACTGTGCTGGAGTCAAAGCCTACACCTTCAAATCCATAACCAGCTGTCTGCTTTCTCTGTTATGTATTTGTTCATATTTACACCAGGCTTCTAAACAACGTCCAGCATTTTCTGCTGTTTCTTGGAAACACAATCTGTCTGCCAGTTATCTGAGGAATTACTGCACCTGGGCTGGCTACGATGGATTAAGAACAAATGAGAAATTTAAAAAGGGTGTCTATCAACAAAAAGAGAGACAACATTGACAGAGGAGTGATCTAATTTCAGTGATAACCCAGTGACCCACTGCTGTAGAAACATAGGTAAGAAAAGGACAACTGGAGAGGAAAAGACAAAGAGTGCAAGAGCTGAGGCTAAAACTGAAGGTTAGCTTATCTGCATGCACTGGTGTGCTGCTCAAGATCTTTTTACAGCGGCTCATACTGTGTGTCTTGATCAAGAAGTTGTGAATCTGTGACAAGGATGCAGATCAATTGATAAAGTGAGTGCAGGTCATGGCACACTGAATAAAAAGAGATTAAGGAAATACACATTCTTAGGAAAAGAGCTCCTCAAGGGTTCTTGTAATGTTTTAGTTTTAACCTTCCTAAAGAGGTTCTAGATGTTAGGACCTTTTCTGAAAGGGCTCTCTCTTGTAGGATTGTACATAAAATATATAGCATATGCCCAAGGGACAAATCAAGGAACCCTGCAACACAATAAAGATGTTTATATTAAAATATATGTGATGTGCTTATAGATATTGGTACTAATGTGTTGGTTGGGGCTGTATTTTTTTTTCCCTGTGAGAAGTTATTGGGAAAAATTTCAAGCATCTCAAATATAAGGGATAAGAGTCAGGTTTCACTCTTAGCCGCTAAACACAAAAGAGCAAGAGCTCACTCACCATATTCTAGTGGTCTTCAATATAATATTAATGAGAAATCCAGTGTAGAAGTAGTGGAGACAGTAAACATTGGACTCAAAGTTCCAGAATGCAATGCAGCAATACAACACAGTTGTGCTGAGCTACAGCAGAGATTTGGCTCAGCTAGTTAGCTCAACCACGATGATACTGACGGCGGTATTAGCATGAAGCTTTGGAACCTGATCGGTTTGAGTAGAATGTACAAATGAGGAAGTGAGAGAGGTGGACTGACTAAAGGACTAAATCACTGCTGCATCACTCTCTTTGTATAGAGATGAAGCCATCTCTCCACTATCGTCAGGTAGTTGAACAGCATTGTGGGTAATGTAGGAAACTGTTAACCAAATGAAAACAGATCGACATGTTGATAAAAGTCAACACGGGATTTAAAAAATAATCAAAATAATCTTTGAAGATCACAAGTTAATTATAAAGATTTATATGCAAGTCATTCAGGGTTTTTTTTCCTTTGAGGATTCTAGATCAAACCATTTTTGAGTGTCCCAAAATTTCTGTATCAGTATGTTCTTATGAATTATGTATTACATAGAGAAAATAATGATTAAAAACCATTGTGTAGTAAAAAAAAGACATTTACAGTAACATGTACAGTAAATATTTATAATTAATTTGTAATGTCTTTAAGTACAGATCGCTGATCAGAGCTTTGTGTAAGGATACAGTGAGGTTTAAATTATTGTTACATGCTTACTTTATAAAATACTACTAGAAACACACAAATCATGCAAATATTCAAGAGTTCAGCATAAGAATGAACTTGAGAACACTGAAATAAAGCTTAAGGAGTGTAAACTGATGTACAAAAGCAAAATGTACAATGGCGACTAGAGAAATGGGAGCGAGGGATCGGTTTGGCCCTAAAAGTGGCCTCAGTGCTTGCAGGCAAACAGCCATGAACCTCAACTTTACTTTGTCAAATCCTCCCTGAGCTCATTACCGCCCTGTCCCCATTGTGTTAATTGAAGCCACAGTAACGATGTTCCTCGCTGGCTCTATAAAAGCGGTAGACTTGTCATTTTCTCTCCCCAGCACTCCCTCAAGCAACACAGGTAATTGAATTGTGGTAGGGATCTCTGTAAGCTGGCTTGTTTTAATAACTTTGCTAGATGATGTTTAATAAGTGTGTCTTAAATGGTCTTTAGTCTGGCCAGGGAGGATGAGGAAAGGCAAATGTGCAAATACAAATGAAGAAAAGACATTTCTGTCTGCACTGGGGCACAGATGTAATCGTGAATTGTCTGTCTGTCTCGGCATACAGTTCAACTCTGGGACACTGCGCAAATCAGCACTGCAACTCATTTTCAGCAGTGGCGATGACAGACTGCATCGTACAGTAAACCCACTAATTGAGGATTTATGTTTATTTCTCTGCTCATCTAATATGTGCTGACTTTTTCAGAAAACCAGGTCAAGGAAGACTCAGTATGTTATGTTAGCTTTAGTGTGTTCTTTACTTTTTTAGTGTGTTTTTAAGGCAGCTGTCTTCACAGAGTCAGAGGTGAGATCTGGGGTGAGATCTGGGAGATCTTTCTTGCCCATTGACACTGTTGAGAAGGGTCTACAGTGGTCAGGTGTAATAATCACCCATCTGCCCCAGCTAAGCCACTCTGAGGTGAAGGAAAACAGTCTGCGGTGCAGAGGGGGAAACACAACCCTTTGAAAACAAATACGAGTTGGAATGTCAGCGTTTGGTCAAAATGCACTGGCGGGTTAGCTTAAAAGATTCAGGAATAATTTCCAAAGAACATGTAAATAAAGAGAGCAAGAAAGTTATAAGGCAAGCAAGTAGAAATCAAAAGGGCAAAGGAAATATGGAATAAGTAAACAATTTAAAAATACAGACAGACTGACAGCAAGCAAACATGAAAGAAAGAAAGAAAGAAAGAAAGGATAGAGAGCTACTCAGACCGACTGATAGCAAGAATTAAAGGAAAAAAACAAAGGAAAAATAGAGTACTAGAAACACTAATAAACACAAGGAAGGAAGGAAGGAAAGAAAGAAAGAAAGAAAGAAAGAAAGAAAAGAACTAGAGGGCTAAACAGACAGAGCAATAAAAAGAAGAACAGAAAGAAAGTAATCTTGACACAGACAGAAGACAGACACTGGGTTGATCTGCAGTGCTTTAGCTGCTGTGGTTGATGCTGGACTTCCAGGCCTCCATCACCCAGACGTCCATTTGCATAATATTGTGTGTTGTCAGAAGAGTGACGGCTTGCGCAGGTAGTTATCTGAGGGGTGCTTGTTTCCCGCCCATCCAGCCTGCCTCTGCTCTTCACGCTGCTGGACAGAAGGCATCCCCAAGCCCTGTGATTACTGTGTCAACGTCTTTACATGTCGCCCCAGAACGTGGCATACACATCTACATATACATATAAATGTAAATTTGCTCCCCCACAATGTCCGTGCACCTGCGTCGACAGCACTGACAGCTGGGATTGATTCAGAGCCTTCTCCTCTGAGACGTCCGAGAAATTAGCGCTCTGGCTCCTCTTGACATCAGAGCTGATCTCCTGATGTAGCCAAGGGAGTAAGCGTACAGAAAGTAAACTTCCATGTGGCTTTCCTTTTGCTTTTGTCAAGTTCTGTTCACCCATTTTCAGACAAGCGATGACTGGAATGCTTTATTCAGCCATTTATAATATAAATTCAGGTATTGAAAAAAAAATCCTTTTTAGTCAATACATCCAAATGATTGATTTGGAAGCAAAGAGACAACCATTCACAGAGCATGCTCAACATTGACAAATCAGTAATGGATGTTTTGCCTGAACTAAACACCAGATGAGGCCTTGCTCTATAAGGCAGTGGTGAAGAGAGAACTGCTTTGTTGCTTCTCGCAATCCTTTTAGAAAAGCAATCCTCCAGCCTGTTTCTAAAACCCTGACCAAGGACCAGTGTGCATATTTTTGGTTTTGCTCACTGAGCTGGGTAGAGCATGCATCACACCCTTCATGCTGTGACTGGTCCTGTGGTAGGTGATGAGGTGATGCTGGTACCTGATAAGGTGACGCTGGATGATGACGCTCGTTCAGCAACACCTGCAGTGTGATCTCCAGCAGCTTGTTCTGTTAGGCCTCCGACACCCACACCCACCAAACAACCCTCACCTCTCAGCTCCACGACCCTGGGAGGCCTGGATGACATAAAACCAACTGCAAAAATATGGTTCATTTTTTAACAGCTCCAAGTGGATTTAGTGATATATTTACTGATCAAATAAGATTGTAAAGGCTTTTTTCCACTGCTGGAACATTCACACTAGAAAAAACAGAAACTCTGCTTGTTCCATGGACTGTAAGTCTGGTACGAAAATTTCAAATTACATGTTTTAGGGAGGAACGCCATAAATCTCATTGGTGGAGCTATCATTCAGTGATGATTGGTGACACATACCACATTGACACAAATAATGATTTTTACTTTCATTTTTACTTTTTATTGTTCATGTGTGTTGCTGAAACTGTCACAAAGCAGCAAATCTGTATGTAGAGTTAGATCCCAAATGAGCAAGCGAGTTGCAACAGAAGCAAGGAAAAACACCTTGAAATGATATGAGGGATAACTTGAGAGAAACCAGACTCATGAGGTAACCTATCCTCTTCTGGGTGACTCCAGATAGAGCAGTTATAAATCATTACATATACGTGTGTTGAAGAGTAAAGACAAACAGTACTAAGTGTGTTGAAAGGATAAAAAATGTATGTTATGATCATATCGTTAATAAGAGTACTGGGATGAGTGAGAGTGGGAGAGTCTTTATGATCTCAACAACAGTTTATAGGAGGCGCAAGTCTACAGTATCCAGGTGAGATTATCCACTGAAGCAGGATGCTTCATAAACATAAAATCTTATTTGGGTAATGCAAATCTTTGAGGTTCCTCCACAGGGCTGCTGGGCTTGCTCCATGATAGAGTGAGGAGCTTGGCAAACCAGGACAGCAATCCTCCTAATCAAGAGAAACTAGTTGAGATGGTTAGGGCACCTTACAAGCATGTCCCCTGGTTGGCTCCCACTAGAGCTGTAACAGGCATGTCCCTGTGGAGGCAGACCCAGGACCCCCTGGAGAGATTATATGTCACGTCTGGAGATCTCTGAGGATAGAGAAGTCTGGGCTAACCTTCTCAACCTGTTGCCACCCCGACCATCACCAGGAACATCAGAAGGAAGTGGAAGTCTTCATTACTACATACAATTGGTAACTGTGATTTGGTGACCTAGTTAACTTTATTACTATACCAAATAAGAATCTTTTTTGTTTGTTGTCTCCTAGGGTGGAGAGATATGCTAATCTAGTGACAGTAAGAACCCTTCTATATAAAAAGGCACTCTTTCCATGCAATTTGGTTGACTACAAAGAAGCCCGATGCCAATGTTCTGAATTACAAATGATCTGTTTTAAAGTGAGTTTGATCATTATACCAAGATGTTAGCTTTTCCACCTAATTATTTTTCTTTAAAATGAGGCAATATTGAAGGGAACAAGGAGACTCTAAGCAATCAGTCACTTCATTGAGTTCTGTAGAGTCAAAGGGCAGTCAAAAGTCGATAAATCTAGTGAGAAGTGATTATAAGTTTAATGTTGTAGCCAGGAAAAGTGTGTATATTATGACTATGACACATTACAATTAATGAAATGAGGTGGTGCTCTGAAATAGTTTAGACTACACTAGGATACCTATGTTTTGTATTTCAATACCAAATATCAGTCAAGGATGTGTCCACAGTAATGAATGGTTCCTGTTAAATTCTGATTGATGCCTACTGAGTCTAATGTAGACACAAATGCTGCTTTCAGGGGGTCCTGTTTATTTTCACATTGACTGTTGACGTCTCTGACAATTACTGCTATTTCAAACTGAAGCAACTAGTTTCCAGAGGAAGTCTGAAATTTCCTGTAGAAATTCAGAATAGGGTGAGTGCTGCCTATTAGCCTGAAAATACAAATTAGTGGGTTGAGTAGGTTTCTTTTCGGTTCTGTTAATAAAAAAGAATAAATAATTTCGATGACAACTCCTCTCCAATTAGACGAGGACAGGGTATCTGTATCCAGGAGGGCTAGTCTCATTTGAAGTTACATACTGATTTGGTTTAATCCAACTCTCTGTTAGACAAAGTACATAAATCCTTGATTAGTTATAGTTTCACTTACTGTAAGTGCTATAGGGGTAAAGGATCAAATATTTAGCAGTCCTAGTTTCAGATGAAAGGTGTTGGCAGTGCATTGGACATGATCTAATCTAATGTTGATTAAATTACTACACCAAATGTTTTGTTTTTGTTTACAAAGTTCACCTGGGAACTTAGGTGATACCTCAAGACAGCTAGCAGACAACTGGTTTAGCTTTTTTTTTTTGTTTTTTTTGGCTGCAGTTTGGCTCTGGATCATCACAGATTAACTACACCCTTCATAAGACTATGAGCGATATAACAAAAAATGAGATCAGCACCTTTCTGAGTGGGATAGATATCATCCTACCTTGAATGGCCAGAAAAGCCATTGAATGTAACCCGATTATCTATAAATTCCACATTGATAACAACAGTAATTTAACTGAAGCAAATATAAACTGATTTAATAGACAAAGAAACAGTATTAATCTACCATTTCTGATTCTAAAATAACAATGGCATCATTAAACATTGTAATAATGACATAGTTGCTTCTACTGCAGCCAATGCAAACATCCCTGCTATCTCTCAACTTGAAGAAAATGAATCAAAACTAAACCCCCCTAAGTTCTGGTTCCTTTTGGGCCTTTTTTTTTTTTTTAGTTTTTGAATGCACAGTGGGAAAATGCTCTTAGTGTGAGCAAAAAGAACCCAAGAGCTTCAGTGACTGATGTTCTCCACCATTAGGTTCACTGCCAGAGCCTCACTCTCAGAACAAGAACACAAGTATCTGACCATTTCCCACAATCCAATCAGCCTCAGACAGAGCCATCAGAGTTAGTGCTGGGATGTGCAGAGAGTGATTATCCTGACCTCAACAAGTGGGGGTCACTGTGTGTGCCAGAGAGAGAGCGAGACAGGGGGTGAACTTAGTTTGGCCTTATCTGCCACCAGTTGAGACCCCCATGTTAGTTTATACGTAATTGCTTTGGAATTGCAGGCACTTATGAAGTGACACCACAACAGCCATAAAAAGCGGTCCTCTGTTCCGAGTGGATAAGGGTGCAGTGTGTGGCTCACTGGACCCTGACCTGCTCCATTTCTAAGAGCAAGGCAGCCAAGGGCCGGCCCAACATCAGCTACGATGATGACTTCTGACACGTCGCAAATCGCCCACGGCTGACCCCTGGCTGAGATGAGCTTTGAAGAGAGTTTGCAGGCAGATGTCTGTGTCATTAAGTCCTTTGGGATGGGGGAGGAGGTGAGCTAACAGTCTTTCACAGTCATCATTCCCCATTCTCTCTCTCTCTCTCTCTCCCCTCACTTAGTGGTGTCACTAGGTTTCTGTCGAACTCTCTTATGACATATTTCATTCCCATGCTGGACACCGCAACAACCTCTGTTCAATAAACACAATAATTAATTTAAATAATTAAGAGCAAGGAAAGATAATCATCGTTAAACACAAAAGTTGCCATAATTCAATAGCACATCATACTGCCAGTACATAAACACAGGATTAACTTTTTAACAGTACTGTAACAATATTGTTTTCATAGAAATAAAACAAACTACATATGATCTTTTCACAATCACTTTTTACTCATGCAGATCCTGGTAATATTCCAGTTATATACACGTGATGTTCAAAGCTGTTTGGTAAAATTTGGCTTGTGCATTTAAGATTTTTTATTTTTATTTTTACATATTACCATTTAAGTGTTGCACCAACTACAGTATAATTATATCCATGCTATAAAACATTTGAGAGTAAGCCCTAATTATACTGACAAAATTTGAGCAGAAGCACATGAGGCAGTGGTAGAAAGCAGTGCGTCACAGTGGCAGATGGCAGCTGACTTGTGTCCAGGAGTAGGAGAGAGTGAAGTCTAAATTCATACTCCCTTCCCACCTTTGATATTCAAGAGGATTACACCTTGTGTTCAAATAGAAGCAGGACAGAATGGGGAAATGAAAGGCGACACAACACAAAATGGAATTAGAGACCGCTTAAAGGACTTCTTCATTTATTGTTAACTCCTTCCAGTTCATTAAGCTTAATCCTTATTCGGGTATAAGGAAGGCAGGTCTGAATGGGGCGGCCCTGGCCGAGGGGACATGTGCGTCTATTGTGATTCTGCAGGGTTAATCCTATGCCTGTAGCAGGGGGGCTGTTCTGTGCTGGAGGACGCTCTGGAGTCCAGCACTCCCTCAGGGCCCTGGCAGACTGGGGCCCCTGAGTCCCCCAGCCAGGCGTGCGGTGACAAGCGTGAAGCAGCAGCTTTTGTTAATCAATCTGCCAGGCCTGCCCCAGCCGGACACACGCAGGGTCATACACAGCCCCATTAATACAGATGTAAATGCCAATAAGGCCTCGTAATCAAGACACAAGAGGAAAAAATTGACTTTTTACAAGGGATATAGTGAACGGTTCTCCCTGAAGAGCTGGCCCCTTCAGACCAGAACACTGTCCAAAAGCCAAAATCAAACACAAACGCTAGCTTCATTCCCAGGCTCACCTCCACAAAAGATTTGAAACACCAGATGAAGTCCAGATCAGAGAATAGACATCAGCTGACCTAGTCTGGCACACAGATCAGCTCGAGGCCACATGGATCAGACTGACAATCGGTTAGAAAGGTCACGGGGACAAATAAACACAAGTTGTGTTTATAGGTCACACAGAAAAATATCAATAGCAAATGCAAAACCAAAAGGCAATATTGATGAGGTGTAGTGCTATTTGTATGTATCAGTATTGTACAGTACTTCATGTGTTGAGAAAGGCACTGTATAAATGAATATTATTATAATTATTATAATAATAATTATTAATTAATTAATCAATTAATTAATTAATTAATTATTATTATTATTATTATTATTATTATTATTATTATTATTATTATTATTATTATTATCCGTTTTAAAGGTATTTGGGCATTTAGAATCATCAGCACTCATCTGGAATAAAATCATCAGAATTAGCTTTAAAGTAAAAAGTGCCATTTGTAGTTCAGCCATCTGTTTTCTACCACACTGTGTAGATGTGTGCCATCTAGTCATCTATTTAACAATTTTGTTTTATCAGATTTTAACTGAGCAGACTTTAATACCATGCATTAAACGTCAACAGTGTGACCTATTATAAACAGCTTACACTGTGAATAGGTATCACTAATTAAAATCTAAACTACAGAAAAGGATTTATACTGTAGTGATTTTCAGAAAATGAGCTCAGAATTCAATTCACAATTCAGATTTTTTTTGTCAAGTATTTGTGAAATCAACTGATTATTTATGAATTTTGTCTAGGTGGAGTGTCAAACAATATGATTTATGATTAAATAACCTCAATTTACGTTGATCTATAAGTACTGAATTTTTCACTGTGTAACTGTAACAGGTTTTAGTACACCAAATATTTTAATCTTGCTGATAAACTCTTCGATTTGAAGAGAAAAAGTATTAATTGATTTAGTCTGTGTTTTATTCTTAATGTCAGGCTGTCTAGAAGAGCACAACGCACTTCTGGGCAACAAAGTCCTCTGAATGATGAGGCATAAACAGGGCAACAAGAACAATGGCCTCAGATTAGCAGCTATTACTCTATTGCATTGCTGCTACGTGCATATTAAGACCGTCGTTTAGCGCCATTTAGCAAGACAGAAATCCCAAGTTCTAAATTGGAAATTCATTCCCCCAGGTAATTTCAATATGAGAAACTTGAAATGCATTTGATCTGACCTAATTTCAATTAATTAGATGGGATGACTGTTTGGGGAGACCCAGAGGGTCGCTAATGTGGGCCGAGGGGCCAAAAGGAACACATGGAAAAGTATGAAAGTGCCATCAATAAACTGCTGGAGACTAATTATTCTATAAATCGGTTTCCCAAAGTCTCGACACTTTAACACAAGTCTGCAGCCTAATTACTGGTCACAGCATCTATTACTAACCTCCCAGCCCACGGTGGCTATACCTCTCAGAGTATTAATGACTGTTCCACTGGCTGCTATTACAGCCCCCTGAGTGTGAATGAGTCTGTGTGCGTGTGTGTGTGTATATATCAGTGGCACGGTGGATAAAATTTAGCACAAGTCATGTACATATGAACCTATGGCCTGTTTATGAGAGGAAGGTAATAGGGTACATTCTTCTACTTAACCTGTGAAAGTGCAGTACTAAAGATGTGCAATGTATTTAAACTGAAAGCAGAAGAAATACTGTGTGGTCATTTTTCCCATAAAGCCAAAACCTATATGGGAAAAAGACCGTGAGTAAAAGCTCAGAAAATAATTTTCACAAATGTAGCAGGGAAAGAGAGGAGCAGTGGTGATATTTTTTTTTGGAAGGGGATGAGAGGAGATGAGGAAAGGGAGATTATAAGAGAAGATGAGATGAGAGGCAAAGCGGAGATGATCAGCTCTCTGCCTACCTCTGGCTGGGCGTCTCTCCAGCACCCTGCTGAATGTGCTTAATTGGCAGACCCGTGTGAATAGGCAGCTGTCCTGGCCACTGGGCTCTAAAGGCAGGAGCAGCGTTGAGAGGCTGCTGGAGCGGCTCACTCTATTCTTCTGTTCTGAAAAGCTCCCTCTCGCCTCTCTGAGCTTGGGCCTGCACTGCAAAATAAAAACCTATCTAATCACTGCAGATTATCTGCCTCTAATGGTCACCCACGAGTGGGTTCGCTTCCCCTCCATGAGCCAAGAGGGAGGGAGAGACATACAGATCAACAAATAAAGCCAATGGCTTACCGCAGCGGGGCGTCCACTGTGATGACACTTAAGAGCCAGTTCTGGAAATGAATCCATGTACTGAACTCCCAGAGATCAGCACAGACTGCAAAAAGAGCCACAGGCACACAAATATGATTAAACCGCGACTGGCACAAGCAGCTATTATTTCTACGCACACTGCTTGTGTTTAAGCAGGCTAGATTTCAGGTTTAGTAATCATTACATGTTGCCATTAAAGGGCAGAGAAGTTACACCAGGAGATGACAGGACAAATATTCAACATTAATTAAAACTTGAACACGCAGTCATGTCACACTTCACAATCACAGACACAGATGCTGCGTTTGAGATCCTCTGCATTGTCATTCATCCTCTATAGTGCCTGGCCTAGGGTCTGCTCGCAGAACACAAGTTCAGGCTGCACTGTTTTACCTCCTGGAGTTTCCATTATCTCTGTACCATTCTCTAAAATGGAGGTCATATCAGGTGCTATTTCCACAACCTGCTTCTCCAAATGCACCATTTCTACTCACCCCCAAAATGACACACACATTATGCTTTAACGGAGGAGCCGATCTGAAACACAGCTCCGACGCTCCACTGGGACTTAAAAGGCAAAAGAGGGAAAAAAAAAGAAAACAAACCAATAAAAACACACAAAAAGCATCAACACTAAGGAGAATTGTTTTTCCAGTTCATTCAGGACAGAGGTACGAGCGGAAACTTTCAGCGTGCTTTCTGGTCTTCATTCTGTAAGGTTCAAGTTTATATTAACGTGGAAAGACGTTAAAAGTTGAACCTGCAATGTATGACAGACAGAGACAAACCTGCAAACACTGATATTAAATAAATAATGCAATAAATGTTCACATCACATGCCAAAGCCAACATCAAAGAAAAAGTATTATTACTGAAATAGAAAACAGTAATATAATGTGTGAAGGTAATGAGAAATTAAAATGATAATGAAATTAAAACAAAAATCAATTCTGGAAAAAAAGCAGCGCAGCAAACTGTAACTGCGTGAATAAGAATGCATCAATAAAGGGAAAAATATTTAAAAGCATATATGACAGTTAACATTATTAGTTAAAATCTATTACACTAACAGTTCTAAAGTATTTCTATTTGTCAATGTTTAATTTCTAAAATTAAGGCAAAACACCTTTCTGGAACGGCATTGCCATAAGAGTTCCAGTTTCTCATATTTTGAGTGTTTTATTATTAACAGCATGTTCCATCTCTCAGGCCCGCTACAGCAGATGCAGAGTAGTGGGTCAGGGAGCTGCCGCATGGCAAAATACCTGCCTCTGAAACCAGTACAAAAGGCAACAGCTGTTTATTACCTTCTGCAACTGTGTATGACTGTGGAGGCAAAAGACTGATAAAAGCATAGCAGCAGATTTGAGACTGAGGCTTCCTTTTCCTGCCATCTGGATAATTAATCGTTCGATATCATAAAAATAATGGGCACTGTCTCACAATGGCCCACTTCTACAAAACGAGACGATATGTTCGCTCATCTGTTTACTCTTATGCTGCCTTTTTATTTGTGTGCATTCCTAGGACTCGTCGTGATGATTACGGACGAAGCATTATGGGGGAATTAAGCATCGCGTGGGAGATGATCAATGGGCCACTCTAATCTGTCATTTAGGCTTCATTCACCTCAGCTATACAGATGCTGCATACTCACATGGCAGAGCTGAGGGGGTGCTTCGCTATCATGCTAGCTTTCGCACATCTGTGACACACACACACACACACGGTTGACAATAAGAAGATATTAAGCTCCACTGTATGCTACCTGTGCTGTACAAAGAACATAGCACCTTCCATCACCAGTGAAAAAATAAATTCCTTCCTTGCCATTTAGCAGGGATCATTGTCTATTGAAAAGGACTCTCTGTGGTTGCTCTGTTTCTCTCACCCTCTTCTTGTGCATTATGTAGATAACCTGGACTGATATGTATCCTGAGTGGGTCACCCAGAGGTCGCAATCACACACTGTGACAGAAGAAGCCAATCCCAGTAAATCAGCAGTAGGAGGGGGGCCCCGCAGGGTGTCCTCAATGTGCCTGTAAGACAATCGCGTAGGCCAGGGGGTGGCATGGAAGTACCTGCGAGAGACCATGAGAGGACCACAGGGACGGCCTTTGATCACTGGGGAGAGAAATTGGGGAGGAAAGGAAGCAACGAAGTATCCACTCGCCAAGCGACGCATGCAAAGAGATAATGAGGTGCTCTCAGGCACTGTCGTGGAAACAGAGCAAGACTCATCAGGAGCAAAATAAAAGGCTGTTTGTTGAACTTGCGATTACCCAAACTTGTCATTCACAACACCTCTAATTCAATCCATATTTGCCATAAGCAAATACACATCAACACTACATGGCTCACTAAGATGCACATATCCATTGCTACCTGGTCTTCATTTAATCTCCAAAGGTGTGCTGAAGAAAGCTTTACGAACACAAAGACAGCAATTAAGCTCTGTAACTCAGGTGCAGTAAAGATTAAATTGAAACGTCTGCGGAGGAAGTCTCTCATTCCCACTTTGCCCAGCGACCTTCCACATTCATTCCAGCCTTAATGAAAATCTCTGATGACTGATAGATGGAGCTCACGTATCTACATGCCATCACCTCCTGATAGGGGAAGCTGAAGGACAGCACCAGAGACTATTACCATAGCCTGCGCACCCACATTAGAAAAGTCATGAAGAGCGAGTCAGTAACTCCATGGACATGGCTGCATTAACACAAGGTTAGAAAATGACATGGAGTCCCAAGAACTAGGGCATGTCACACCCGCAACCCAGGAGACACCTGGAGAATAGGTGCACAGGATAGGGAGCGATATCTGATTCAATTAATTCAATAAACACCCAATACACAGGGCGACAAGGAACCCAATTACCTGCAGGAGTAGTGTATGGCACTGACTGAGCATGGAGCTAGAACATTGCGAGAGGGAATGGGAAATGGGATGTGTTCGTTCAGAGGAAATACACCAGTACAATTCTGGCACTTTCAACAGTTCACTGCAGGTTTAGGGAAGTGCAACAGATTACACACAGTAGATAACACTACACAGGACAATCTCCAAAGCTGAATGAACACCTACAATGTCCAACTGGACACAAGTGAACACTGAATGAGTTCATTCAACACTGGGCATTTTACAGTGTTGAGAAAAATTTGGATAGGCATTTCAAATGGAAAAATATAACCTAAGAAAAAAGGTACTATGCTGAGATATTAAGGTACAGTTGCTTGTCACTATGGTTTGTATCTGTAATTTGAGGACTATAAGTGGATAGTAAGATTTTTAAGGTACATAATTGGACCTTAAGGTTATTTGACCTGGTAGGCAGTACATTGGAAAGTGGTGGCTCACTGGTTAAACTTGATTTGACTGTGTATCACTAGCATCAATTCAGGTTCATTGGCAATCCCCAGTGTTAAAAATAATCTGATCATTTCATATAACTCACACCCACACTTTCCAGAGTGGTATTTCCAGCAAAGATTTTGGTATTTTTGCAGTCTTCCAATAGTTTGTTGATTACTGTGAAATTATTGTTCAGATATTTGGACATTAAACAACATTGAGGACTTTACCTGTAAAACCATTAACTGTAAAACAAATTTTATAGACCCGCTCAGTACTTGGACATGTCCGAGTTGACATTACTTGAAGGCTGAGTTGTTTTTGACTTGCGGTTTGGATTAAACCAATTCAATTCAAGTGACTGGTCAAACCAGCTAATATCTATAAGAACTCAGTTGTAAAGACAGAAATAACAGAATATAGTGGATTGTGATTTCCACCACATTTACAAAAGAAAAAAAAATTGCAGACCCTTGGCTATGCTTCAAGTACCCCACTTTGAGAAGCACTGGTTGAATTAGCTGATGAGAGTCAACTGACAGATTGTTGACAGTCTTTATATTTGATTATTTGAGTGTTTTAGAAACATTTCCCAACAGACAACAAATCACGCTATAGAGGATGAGTTCCTCTAGTCAAAAGTTGTTCACTTGATGAACAACCAGCTGAAACTGGACAGATGAGCTCTCCATGCCATGTACTCTGCTGCCCCTTGTGGCTAAAGAAGTCATCTCAGTCTTGTTCTCTTTTTTCAAAGCAGGGGAATTGGGGAAGTCTTTCCATCTACTTTTAACCAGAACAGTGTAAATCTGTCATTTTGCTGACAATACATTGAATGAACAAACAGCTATAGGGTGCATTGTTGCTCTCCTAGTGAAGCAGAGTGACAGTGAAAGGGAAGAAAGGGGGAAAAGTTTAACTTGTGTTCTTAAAGCTTGATCTTACCCCCTACACAACAGGTGTTCTAGTCAATCCTTTTAAGACAATACCTCTTTGTTCCTCATTCCTCATTGCAGAAATTAAAATGGAAATGTATGATTCAATATCCTGTAAAAAAAAAAAAAAAAAAACACTTTATGCTCTCCATTATCTTTCAGATACAGTATTTTCCAATATTATATAATAATTAAAACCATGTGCCTTAATAGAATGTGGCAATAGATGACACCCCCATCACTACAATCACACACATGCTCACACACACACACACACACACCCACTTTGCATATGTCCAACCTTGGCTAGGGCTCAATGTGTGGCACGTGTGAGGGCCTAATCCTAAACTGGAGCGGAGTGATCGTGGGCTTGATTTCCAGTGCTGGAGAGCACACAGAGCTACTTGTAATTAGGAAGAGAATTTGTCATGCTCTCCGGCACGGCGGATGAGAGTCGGTGAATAGCAATCTCGCCACTGTTTACCCAGGGAGCGGCTGGCGCTGCCGCACGTTCCTCCAGCTACACCGAGATTAATATTTGATGCCGGGAGAGGGAATGTGTGCTCGGCTCCTGTTTATTTAGGATATTGTGAAAATACAAGGAAATTTGCAATTTTATTGGCTTTTCCAAGCTGGCGCTGTGGTGAAGAGGCATGGGTGAGAGAGCAGAGGTAGGCTTGGCTTGGCAGGGTGGTGACCCTTAACCTCTGTCCTTGTCCTAGTGGGTTAGGAGATATGAGAGTTCAGCAGTGCATAGCTCTGTGCAGCCAAAATCAAACTTCTACTGCAAACAAGCCTCTAGAAAGTAGCACTGACCATGGTTCTTTCACTAGCATCTGCTATACAGAGGAGTACTGAAGAGTCTTATAAGTGCTCACACCAAGAGTTCAGTGGAAAAGATCATTAATTTAAATTATCTAAGCCATAATTAATGTACAAGAGTAAGGAAACATAAAGCAAGATATGAATATATGATTTTTAGGAATGATAATAGTTCAATTTTTTATCTCTTTTTGACAGAAATACTGTCAGTTTTCTCTGTTCTTCTATAAAATCAGATCATAACTGGAACAGGATTTAAAAAAAAAAAAAAAAAAAAAACACAAACCAATTTTAGATTATTACTTCAAATTTTGCAGGTAATTTGGTTCCAAAAATTTTAATTCTTACTTTAAAAAATAATAAGATATTATAGAAGAAATGATCAGTTACCTGAAAAACGGTAGAAGTGGGATTAAAAATCAATTGGAAATCATGCTGTGGAATTCTTCTGTGCTTATTATTGTGCTTATAGCTTATTATTTTTACTGTGCTTAGAGGTAATTATTTCTAATGTATTAGCGGGGTCTTGAAAAAGCTAACGCTAAAGCATGATACCTTATTTGTAGACATATTCCCAGGTTGTTGTTTTTTTACATAAAAAAAATTGTATCACCTTATTAAAAATATTTACATATTATAAAAAATTTTGTATTTATAACACATTCATAAGCATTGCATAAATCTATTATACAGCAACGTAGAAGTTTATTTTGGTTATGTTAAAATTTTGAAGTGTAATTTTATGTTTTGTATGACTGTGTACATGAAAGAGAGATGAGAGATGAACTCTCGATTATCATTATGGATTGACTGTTGAAACTTTACATTTATGAACTTTATCTAGTAACTTTATGGATTTGTCTTGTGGGAAACATCATGTTTCTGACGTCTGGACATTTCAAAAGAAGTATGCAACTGACAAGGTGGTAGTTTACAAAATTATTTAAGCCCAATGTATATTCTGCAACTTCACTTATTTAAGATGCTATATGATTTCCATGTCCTCACTGAAGTAGTAATTTATATTAAATGTTCTAAATGTTTAGAAGCCCACGTGACAGATTAAATGGATGGGAATTCAATTAATGAAGATTTCAGAAGATTTCTCAAAGTTTGTGTAATTTACCCATAATGAGCTACCAATGATCCTCTAATTTACCCATAATGCCAGTTAAGGCCTCAAGACAAAATCATGCCAGATAGGTACCCCTAAAAAGTGTCACCCATTATTTTAACTATCACGTTATCATTAAGATTGATGTATACAAATAAAATAGGCTTCTTATTTCCTCACATTTGGGACGTAGAGTAATAAATAAAAATACAGGTAGTCAGATATGGACAGATCGACACATACAGACTCATCACTAACTGACAGAGCTACTCTCCTGGCAGCTGTGATTAATGCATTTATAGCACCAACATATTCCTACACGGTCTCTAAATTATTAGATACATTAGATTTCACAAGCAATCCTCTCACACAGTGGATGCAGGAAGCCTTGGACACATAAAGAGAGTACTACTGCTCTAGAAATTAGCCACTGAACCATGGGTGTGTGCAGGTCACTGGCATTTTCAAGAAGCTCACTGCAGCAAGAACATCAGTCGCTCCACAGAAATAGAAGTTTGTGATGGAGGAAGAGAGGCTGTGCTGGGTTGGCTTGTGGGCTGCAATACTTAAAAAAAAAAAAAAAAAAAAAAAAGCACACTTCCACCAAAAATCATGCTGAGATGGAGAAGCATAGAAGAAGCACCCGTGTGTGTCTTGTCCAGTTTTCATTAGTATCTCAATACACGGGGGGGCCCACAACAGTCATGCTTTTTTGTGTGTTGCAAGTATGCATATAATTTATTGTGGGGAACACAATTTACATGGGCAGTCAATGCCTGTTTTATAGCATCACAAATAGATGTATGAAGTGAAGCATATAATGGTTGGAAGCAGCAGGAACAAATACGTTCTAAATCTTTCAAATATGCGGCACGAAAAAAAATGTAACCAAGGAATATAAAACAGATTAATTCTTCCATGTTATATATTGTTTTTTTTTTTATTTACAAATCTAATCAGGGAAATTTGCAGGGGAACGTGGCTGGGATGTGTAAAACGGCATGCAGCCTGAGGGGCGGCTGCCTCCAGCACCGTCCGCCCTGCACAGCAATCGGCCGTCGATTTGAAATGGTAATTTACAGGCAATATTAGGGAGAAGGAACAAGGATAGTTAAATGGGCAATGAAAACCTCTGAAATGACGCCTTTTATCCTGGAGCGCGATGATGGAACCAGTCTTCACTGAGTGTTTTTCAAACGACATTCCCGCATTGCACACTTGAGAGAAATGCACGGCCACCTCATCTTCGTGCACATTATGGCCTGGAGAGGGGAGGCGGCTGCCAGCCATGCTATGTCTGCCTTTCAACACTTTATCTCCAGCCACAATAGAGCCAGCACAAAAGGGTTATGGCTGCCTGACAATGACCTGGGACCAATTCCACTCTGATAAATTTGAGATAAAATGGCTAGAACCCTCTAAGGTTAACTACAATGACAGGAGAGCTTGGGAAAAGGTTGAGTTTGTGTGCACATGTATGCACAGGTTTTACGTATATACTGTATCTTAGCAGGACGTATGTAAGAGTTGATTGTTTCTTTGTAGAAAAGGAAGACATTCACTGAGTGTTTTGTCACGAATATGTTCAGAGGTGATATTGTGAAGGCCATGGCTGTTAAAGGTTTACAACATACATATAAACACAAAAAAATGAGGACATGGCATAAATCCTAAAGTGCATTGCCAACTCAGAACCGAGAGAGAATCTGCCCTTGGAACACAAGGCATTGTGCTAATTGACAGCTTAAGAGTCAATAACTGGTGCTGAGGGTATAACCTCCGTGAGAGGAATCGTATGGTAATCGTATTAATCGCACATTTGGGATTGGGGTTTAAAATGAATCACTGTTGACAACAATAAAGCAGGAAGAGCGGGTTAGCATTAGACGAGATGAGGTCATCATGTATATTCCATAAAGCTGGACACCTCTCAATGGTTGTGAGGTGTCAATACCGGTCAGGGCCACAACGCCTCCTCAGGGAGCCGTTATGAGATCAAGGTAAGATATAAGCACCATGTCGAGGAGACAGAGTCCTGACTCCTCTCTGATGAAATGGGGAAAGGGTCAAACTGAACATGAGCATCGTCTGAGAATAGTGATCACCTGAACATCTCATGGGGATCTGGAGTCTTCCTTATTAATATTGTGCTGAGAAATAAAGAGGGATGATTATGTCTAAAAAAAAAAAAAAAGGGATTAGAAACAACTTATTTTTCATTTTGGTTCGTTCTGAACAGAAAAAATATTTTTATGCTCCTGCTCCAGCGTTCCACTCCTCGTGCTTAATTGGAAACTGGTAAGAAAATAAAAGAGTGGCTCATAACATCATTTACATATGATAGCCTACTCTGTTCATAAGCTATAAACAAAACCAAACATTGCATTTAACCAGCAACATGTTTAATATTTTCAGAGCGTCCTTCTACTTTGCACTGTGATTTGTTGCTTGCAGAATTGTAAGAAAAATACGTTCTACACAGATTTTTCTGCTACCGTCCCATCTTCAAAAACCCAATTAAGGTTTTTATATCTAACGTCATATCTTCCTGTAGCCAGGCATGCAGGAAGTGATGAATTCTGGACAGGAAATTAGGCCTATTGGGAAAATGTTTAGGTTTAGGCTTCACTTTTTTTAAACCACACTTGAATGGAAAAATAACTATTAAATTGTTAAGCGCTTTTTAAAATAACATTTTCCCTCTGGAACAATTTAAAGTGATTTGATTTGTGTTTTTGATTATGTTCAACGGAAATTTAGCTCATTTTTGGATTTCAGTTTTCTTCTCTGCAACGTTTTTAATCCCTGGTCTAAAAATATGTTGATAATCCATACCCACCACTCCATATTTGTGTTGGAAGCCTATATGATATTTTTAAGGAACTGCAGTTTGAACTTTTACTACCATAATAAAATGCTGGTCTGACAAAAAGTGTATGGTGCAGTTTACTATACTCTATACTGCGCTATAATAATGTTACTGCTGCAGATGGATGCACTTTATAGACAGATTAGACACATTAGTACATTAGTTAAATGCACATATATCAACTTCTGCCTTGGTTCATATCAAGTACACAAGTTCATCTTGACAGTCGTAACAGTGTCTAATAGGGTGAATGTAAATACATCTGTATGAACTCATCCCCATGTAACACATGTAATTAACTGAGAGCGGAAGAATTTTGGACACACTTATGTACTTACAAAAAGCAAAACTGAAGTTGATACATGTGTTGATAAAATTTGAATCCTAGAGTTTGATGATTTTTTAATTGATTAATTTTCTGCAACAGCAGCTCTGACAATAGTTTGATACACCCATTCTAATACATTATCACTTCTATTACAACTTTCACAAGGACATTTATTTAGTATTTTCGAAAGCACTCTTCAGTGTCAGTTTGTAACAATCTGAGGTAATGCTGTAACTTTAAGTTGTTCTGGCACAGGAAAGTCTTCAGTACTTTCACTTTCTCACTAATATGACAAGCTGCATTTTGTTTTAACTTCAAACGAGAGAAAAAGAGAGAAGCTGCTGAGAGAATTACTGTTTATAAAGGCCCAACATATACATCTTTGTATAAATTGTATGTAATTAGTTCTGTAAGACTGAACATAACTATAAATGGGTAAAACATACAACATTTGTTTAATAAATAACAAACTGTTAGCACTGAGAGATCGTTGTGGAACAAGACACTTAGGGACATGCTGTTAGTGGAAAATAATCAACTTCAAGGTTGTAAGAGTAACTCCATTATGTGTCAGGCCACATCACATCACCCTGTCAATGATTATTTTCCTATACCCTCTATTTTCCTTTATTTTCCTACCCCATCACTTTTTATTCCTTACCTAATCTGTAAAAGTATATACATTATAGCTGCACGTATAGTTTATTGAGGACATAATTTAATTTTCACAGAATAGAAAGATGTATATTTTAGGTCACTTTGATTTCTTATTGCACCATCATACAGACACACACACACACACACATACACACACATACACACATATACCTGAGGATGCTGAGGTTCTGTGTTTCCACTTGTTTCTGCTGACAGGACCGGATTGCAGCAGGATGTCAGTGTCAGTCTCACCAGCCATGGCCTTCTCTCTCTCTCCTTCACTTTCTCTCTCTCTGTACGCCTCAGTGCACAACAGCATTCAGGGCAGACACCTGCATGGCCAGAGCGATCAATACCGGGGCATAAGTCAGACTACACGCACACACACACACACACACACGCACAGCATGTTACCAGACCAAATCTGCACTACTCCTAACCTTAAAATGATCACACGCCAGTCTTATTAATCTTTAACAAGGCAATCTCTGCCAGTGCCACATTGGCTGAAGCAAAACACATCAGGAAAAAAAAAAACATCAAATAATGTGTGTTAAATAATACATTTAGTTGTGATATAAAAGTAAAAACAGAGTTAAAGTTATTGGTTTGCTAAGTGGTGTGTGCGGTTTCCCTTAAGCATGTTTGAGGAATCCATTTGCTAGCAGTCTTATATCACTTCATGTATTTCACTCCCTTTATGTACTTTCTAGGTTTTTTAATTAAATCGCTTTCACTTTAAGTCCCTTTAACTCTTATCCCAAATAGGATCAGTGTTTTCTTAAAATACAGTAACAAAGAAGCCATTCTGTTGTTGCAACTGCCATCTATTGAAGTCTGTCTTTAGAAAAATAATTATTGCAGAAAGAGGTATAGTTCGTAACATTTAAAGATCCTTCTGTTGTGTAGCATCTGCTGTGTGCTGACTATGAGACAACGGTAGCATTAACAGATGCTAACAAATGACACCTAACAATAAAATAAAAATACTAAAGTACAAAGTAAATGAATCCATCATGAAGCTATGGAAACCCCACCACCACCAAAAATAAATAAATTACCTAATTTTTTTTATGTTTGTACTTTGATTTTTTGATAATGATATTTTGATAATGTTTCTGTGAATTACCAAAGTCTAGATTTTATTAGCAGCTCACAACACCCTGCAATCAATTTGCTCTTTTAACAAGCCTATAAAACTTGCTAAACTGGTGTTTGGGTTATGGTAACAGCTCTATTTATCAGGCTTGATTTTATACCAACCAGTTGACGAATGAGCAGCCATTTACTAAACGCGCATAAATTCCTGTTGTTCCTCATTCCTGTTCCTTGTTTTTTAAGCCATGTGGCTGTGATTTACAAGGAAAAAATGACAGCTGTTCATCAATCCCAGCAGTGAGGACACACAATTATGTGTAGTTTTTCATTTCATTCATTTTTGTGACCTCACCCATTGCATATAGTAGAAAAATCAAATTAATATAAGCCATAAATAGATTAAGAAAAATATAAAATTGTCATGTTGTAATTTCTGGACAGCTATGAGATCAGGTTACTATATTATAATAGTATGATATTAAAAATGTGAAATATGAAATATGCCTAATTTCTTCATCAAAACTGTTTGGACACACGCATTATGTTCTGTATGCTGTTTAAGACCCAATTCCTCTAGTGTAACAAAGACAGTGGGGTGATGGGAAGAAAACAGATGATTTGTGCCCCTGACTATGGCAGGGAGCAGGAGAGTAAATAGATAAATCACAGGTGAATTCTCTGTTTGGTCTTTAGTAGGTCATTGTTTTTGTCCCTGATCCATTAGGGAATAATAGGAGGTGCATTAAGAGAGGTGGAGAGCAGACGAGCGAGAGCGCGGGCCTGTAGGGAGGCAAGCCGTGTAATCTGGCATAGACGGCCATCTGCAATATGAAAACAAATGGGGTGTCATCCCCAAGAGGAAATCTATCCCTTTTTTCAGTCATCCATTCCTTCACAAACATACACCCACAAATAAAATAGGCTGACCTGCACACTGGAGCAAGAAGTCACATGTTTACACAGACATGCAAAGAAGTATTGTCCCAACATTTATACAAATCTGAGTGCAAAGAGTTTTATTATCAGTTCTATTAGACATGACTGTGGTCAGTGAGATTCAAGGTCAAATGACTGTGAGTAAAAACTCAACATATTCTTTGAAAACACATAATCTGGCCACTTTTGGATTCCTGCTCATTTCACTGGCCCTAAAAGGCTAAAATGTGAAATCTGATAGAAATGGAAATATAAATGGAAAGGCAGAAAGGAAGAAAGAGATGGAAAAATCGCCCAGAGCACATTTCCATTTTTGATAACTCCTGATGCCATGTAATGCCACAGCACTGTAATATGCCATAAAAAAAAATCTAATGACTGCTTCCTCAAATGAGCAAAGATAGGGAAGAGGGGGGCGAAGTCTCCTTTTTATTTATTTATTTCCTCTCATGAGCGACAGAGAAAACTCATCACGCAGGCCTCTAATTAATGAATGGCTTAAATGTCACAACGATGGGGGGGATGGGGTGGGGGGCACTTGACAAGGGAGCATATCTGCCTAGATTTAGAGCTCTCTTTCCCTCTCTCGATCTCTCTCTCCTTCTTTCCTACTCTCTCTCTCTCTCTCCCTCTCTCTCCCTCTGTCTCTACAGAACTCAGACACCCCAGGGTTTAAACTTAATTCACCACATAAGGTACTCAATCCTGGCTCTTAACAACCTCCTTGGCAGGCCAGCCCATCTGGAAGCCACGGTGGGAGGCTCGGCCCGGACTGCCGGCCTCTCCCTCCTCTGCCTTGCTCCTCAGCAGCCTAAATATTCAATTAAAAATTAGGGCCTTTTGTCGCCTTGTTAGGGGTCTGCTGAAAGATGGTAATTGAGCCTTTACCTGCTGCGTGGATGGGAACATGTGCTAAATGCAAAGGCTTCCAACGTTGTTCTCTGTACATTGAAAAACAGCACATTCTCATTTCTGGAGCAACTTTTAGGAAACAAATTTTATATCACAGTGGTCTGAACACCATGAAAGTGCTTGAGTATGATGAGCAGAGTATGCAACACACACCATCAGCCCAGAGTCAATGAAAAATAGAAGAGATATGCTAAAACCCATTGCCCAAGTCTTACACATTCTTCAGTGAATAACGTTACTTGGATACTGGAGATTTTAAGCTAAAACTTCTTCTGTAATCATAAAAGACCCTTATGCTTGTACTGAACATAGTTTCAACACACTTAGTACTGTTGGGCTTTATAGTATATAATTGTGGAAGAGTAATGTTTTATAATCCAACAAGCCTCTGACTTGCTTATTAGGGATCTGGATTTCTGTGAAGCTGCATTGTGACAATGTCTATTGTTAAAAAGACTATATAAATAAAATAAAATAAAAAAACAATAAAATAACATACCACCAACAGAACTAGTGAATACTGTTCTTGCTTCTAAAAGGCTTCCCATAACATTGCTTAAATGTCATGTTTTATGCCATTAATCTGATAAACCATTACAGGAGGGCTCTTATACTTAAACATCTTAATTATATTTTTTTAGAACTTGCAACATACAGTAAAATAGATACAGGACTGAAAACATAGAGAGATTTGTCTACATTTGAAAGTTCCATGCAGTTTTGTAGAGAACATTGCAAAAATACTTAATTCCTGAGATAACACTGCATATCTAAACTCGAGTGAATGAATTATAACAGTAAAAGCTTGTCAGAGCTTGGCACCTCAGCCTGTACTGGCCCTTTAAAATGGTTGCCCGTATTCAAAGCAGGCCGATTTTTCTCGCCTCCCAGATAAGAGGTTTGAAAAACAGGGACCCAATTCACATTATCTGCTTCCCTTATTGTCTATATTAACCTTCCCCATGGTAACTTGTTCCCTGTAATGCTACACTTGTCTAGCCGCAACACATCAGCACGGCAAGCCAATTGTGTCATGCAAATGAATCCGGGCTCCATTGTAAAGCTTGCAAGAGAGCAGCGGTTTATCAGGAACATGTCTGCCTGAGCAGGCTGGGATTGTGTCTCCACACTGGCAGGTTGGGAAAGAGAGCGAGAAAGAGAGAGGAGGGGGCTTTATTTACAGCTTAATGGTCAACTGTAGAGCCGAACAAAACACACACATACAAAATACACTTGCACAAGGGAGGACATTCCTACTGTCACAGGTCAGCTGGAAAATTATCCATTGTTTTGCTTAGCTCTTTCCATTTTTTTTCACAATGTGTGAGTGTGAATAAAGTATATCAGCTGAACACACTTCAGAAAAGGCTCTAATCCGCCAGCGGGAGATTGTGTGAGACTTTGTGTGCTGTACAGACGCAGAGGCAGTAGGTTGAGTTAACTGGCAACAACCCAAAGAAAATGGCCTTTTTTTTAGATGGAGTAGTGTGCAAAATTAAAAAGATTCCCCGGGCCTTCAAAACTACACTGAGTACACATCATACTAACATTAATGCATATGCGTTATTCCCATGGACTAGAAGCCCTGTGTGATACAGACAGTGGGGGCAGTATTGTGCCTGTAATAATTCTCATAGATTCTTCCTCTGGGATATGCAGATAACAGGACACCATCATAGCTCACTCAACCACCCAACCAAACAGAAATATGCATAATAAGGCTTGTAACGTTTTCTTTGCGTACCAGAGTCTATCCTGGAGACGAGCATAAGAAGGCTGTATGCAGAAAATGGCCATTGTGTCACCTCTTCTGAAAAGGCTCTGAAGTCCCTGGAAGGTAAGCTGGTGAGAATTTTTTATGGTTTGCATAAATCGCTCAAAGCGTCCATGCCTGCGGTCCCTCCCGCTCTCGCCTTCCACGATGGCCTCCCCTCCTTCCTTCACTCATTTCAGTCCTCCTCCCCTTTTTATTCCTCATCCGTTTTTTAATTTATGCTCAGCATACTAAGCACTCAATACGGGCAATGTCTGCAGTGGCTGAGATAGCTGTTAATGAGAAGAGCTCCCCCTTTATCTTCTTTATTCTGCCACTATTATCTGCATGCAGTCTATAAGCGCACAGTTACCTTACCAGCCGATAACACCCAAAAGGCAACCAGCGCTGATGAGCTTTCTATACAGTGGAGTCCACACAATACCTCTATCGGGGGAGCAGACCTCAGGAAAAAAAAGGGATGGGGAGAGCAAAAGGGGGTGTGAGAAAAAAAGATGGGAAAAAAAAACTCCAGAGCACCCAAGTGACAGACAACCAGAGATGGTTTGCTCTGAATACGAGGTGAATTTACAACTGAGGCCCCCTCGAAACATGACTTCTTGCACGCCTGATTCTGTCCCAGCTGCTGCAGTTTCTTATCTCGCCGCTTCCTCTTCTGCCTCATAGATAACAGTAATTCTTCTCCATGCTGTATTTTCGAACACCTTCCCAGAATCCAGCTCTCCCCACCACCACCTAACCACCTTCCTCAATCCCCTCGCCATCACCTTCACCACAACCACAACCAGCAAGCAAGCCCCATCACTATTCCTAACCCCAAGCCTATATTCCTATTAAACACACACACACGCACACACAGATGCATGCCTGCATGCACACAGACACACCACACCAAGAGAGAAATCTGAGGGAAAAGATGCAGCAAATGTCTTTCTGCTCGGTCTAGATAAAGGGTTAAACACTACAGTCAGTCGGCCTCTTTGTGAGATGAGGGAACAAGAAAAAGAAAGGAGGCAAGGCGAAAAAGAAGGTGGGGGAGGAATTAAGTATTCAAGTAGAGATTTTTTTATCAGTTGTATAGCGTATAAAACAGTCATTTTTGCCTCTTTCACTTAGTTTTTCTTATTCTGAATGTGGCTGCAGCCCGGAGTGTTGAAGCCAGATAAAAGAATTAGTGGTTGCACAGAGGGACCGGGGCGCTAAGTACAGCTACGAATTAGAATGTCTATCTCTGTCGCTCTCGGCTCATCCTCTCTAGCCAGCCAGCCTCCGAGCTCGTAAACAATTTAATCTTTTCACTACAGTTTGGGGGAGAAAAGGGAGAAAGGGAGAAACTAGACGTGGACATTACTTCTCCTCTTGCCGTCTCCTCTCAGTGGCTTCTCCTTTAAACAAGAAAACTGACGCAAACATTTGTAAGGTGCTTGAAGATTGAATCTGCTTTCTTTATCCTCTCTGCCTTCTCTCTCTTTCCCTCTCTCTACCTCACTTTTTCACAGCACTCTTTTTCTCCCAGTGTCTTGAAATTGAAGATGTAGTGCTACTTCAGCTCTGGGGCCTATTTTGAAGATGTAATGTAATACATAGCCTGCCATATACCAGGAGTCACACATAGGCGCGTTGTTCAGTGGGTCCCTCAGGGCTGGCCTCAATGCAATGAGAACACAGGCTCCCATATACAACATCTTTTCCCATAATAACCATCTCCAAAATACCTCTGATTTCTGCTATGATCGCTAGGTCTGTCCATTCACTGTGATGTCATGCAGCTCATGCAAACCTTGCAAAACTTATAGGCCAAATGACAGAAAGTGACATTTTTTGTTCTTATGCATCTCAAAGGCACTGAAAGGAGCAGGGCAGCTTTTGGTGGCTAGATGGATGTTTGTCAGACTCATTGTTAGTAAACTTAGAACTGCTCCTGAGGGTACGCTATGATGTGGGATTTATTTCTTTAAGAGCTAACCTTGGGACTTATCAATGTCATTGCGGTGACAGACCTTCAAGCAAGTTGTATTGCTATAGCAACACATCCTCCAAAAGTAACCTGCTTCAGGCAGTTGTGGGTTCAGCTCAGGTAAGCAATGAAATAGTGGCTCAAAACAGTCAAAGCAACAGCAACACAATGAAGATAAAGCTTTAAGCACCTTTCTTTCAGTTGTAAGTAAAGAGTCAACACAAATATTAAAGTTTAGAACATATCAATCTATTCTCATGGTCTTACACTTTCACATTCACAGCTACTCAAAATAATCAAGTGGTGTGAAAATTTTCAAAGGTTAAAGGGTTAGGTTTAGTTTTCATACCCATTTCATTGAATGAAATCCAATGACATTGTCCTTGCTTGTTCAAATTTGTACAACTTTTTAATCGGATCAAGTGCTCAATATATTTCATTTGTGTAAGGCTCAAGTACAACACTCAAGATTTAACTCCCAAATAATTCAACTTATAAACTGAAAAGATGTTCATTTAAATCAGTGATAAAGATATGACCATAATAAAAAAAATCTGTTCTGTGTATTCCAGTGAACATGGCAACGTGAGTTAAAGGAATATTCCAGTATAGGCTAATAGACTAATCTCTGTTTTCATCATCTATAGTTTATGGGCATGTCCCTATGGACAAATGTGTTTATATTCCTTTACCAGAAAAAGAACGAAAAACCAAATTACTGGAAAGTGACCTATAATGGAAATGTATTCAAAGTATGCAAATATACAACAAAAGTGTGCATAAAGTAACAATATGGTTTGCCAAGGCTTATGGTTCCAAAATCTAGTGGAAAGCCTTCCCAGAAGAGTGGGACCAACTCCTTGTTAATGCCCATGTTTTTGGAATGGGCACATATAAGATGGTGAGATGGTCAGATGGCACTGCAGAAATACAGTAATAATCAGTCCAAGTTATTTATGATTTTCTGAAGGTTTTTTGGGATCCATGCACCAGCCACATCAGAAAAACTGAGCCATTACTTTGTTTATTTAGTGCTACAAGGTAATGTATAACTGCACATCCTTCCATCTGACAAAGTATACTCATCTCTTTAGAGATTCATATATAGTACCACTAGAAGGTTTGTGAACCCTTTTCTCTATTTCTGCATAAATTTGACCTGAAATGTGATCGGATCCTCATCTAAGTCCTAAAACTAGATAAAGAGAACCTAATTAAACAAATCACGGAAATCATTGTAGTTTTTACATACATTCATTGAGAAAAATCATCAATCCAATATTAAATATCTTTGTCACGAATAGTGTGTTGGAGTATGAGTTAATTTTAAAGGGGTAATTGAAGTCAGTTGTTTCAGTCAAGGTGATGGCAATCAGGCATGAGTTTAGCAGGCCTTCCCATGTTTCAAGAACATAAACTTGGGTCTTCACTATCAAAGTCTGGTCTTCGCCACATAGGAGATTTCTGAGGATCTCAGAAAAAAGAGTTATCGATGCTTACCAGGCTGGAAAAAGTTACAAAACCATTTCTAAAGAGTTTGGCAGAGGAAATTCAGTACCACTATTACTCTTCCAAGCTGTGGTTGTCTAGCAAAAATCACTCCACGAGCGTGGCACATAATATTATGGGAAGTCACAAAGAACCCCAGGGTATCATCTAAGGACCTACAGCCTGCACTCGCATTGAGTAATATCAATGTTCATGAGTCCACCATCAGGCAAACACTAAACAAAAATGGTGTGCATGGCAGGATAGCAAGGAAGCCACTACTCTCCAAAAAGAACACTGCTGCCCATCTGAAGTTTGGTCAAGACCATGTGGATAAGCCAGAAGCCTACTGGAAGAATGTTCTGTGGACAGATGAATCCAAAATAGAACTCATTGGTTTAAATGAAATGCGAAAACCAAACACTGTATTCCAGCATAAGAACCTCATCCCAACCATGAAGCCTGGGTGTGGCAATATCATGGCTTGGGGCTGCTTTGTTGCCTCAGGTCCAGGATATCTTCCCATCATTAATGGGCCTATGAAGTCTGGACTGTACCAGCAAATTCTACAGGAGAATGTCAGGGTATCTGTCCATGAACTGAAGCTTAACCGTAAGTGGGTCATGCAGCAAGACAACGACCCTAAGCACACAAGTAAGTCTACAAAGAAACAGTTAAAGCAGAAGAAATTTTAACATTTTGGAATGGCCAAGTCAAAGACCAGACTTTAACCCAATAGAAATGTTATGGAAGCACCTAAAAAGAGCAGTTCATGCAAGGAAGCTCACCAACATCACTGAGTTGAAGCAGTTTTGTAATAAGGAATAGGCCAAACTTCATACAACATTTTGTGCAGGATTATTCATCAATTATCGGAAATGAATTGTTGGAGTTATTGCTGCTCAAGGGGGGTCACACCAATTACTGAAAGTAAACGTTCAGATACTTTTTCTGACAAAGATATTTAATGTTGGATAATTTTGCTCAATAAATAAATGTAAAAAAACTACAAGGGACAAACTACACAGGACAAAAACTATGTTCATTAACATGAGGTATTGTAATGCATTTATAGCATCCTTAGTAACTGTCTGGTCACAGGTCAGGGTCACAGTGGTTTAAATGCTAGTCTGTTTATATTTTTGGAAATTGAACCAACTCAATTCATAAGAAATGTCAGGGGTACAAACAAAAATAATAACTGCATGAGTGGATTAAAAAGAAATAAATAATTCCATAATCTCTATTTGAGACCAATTATGAAATCGAGTTAACATTCAAAACCCAAATACTGATACATATTTTTGAATCATTAAACAGATACAGATATAAATAGTGCTATCATGTTACAATATAGTTTGCAGACATGTTTATTGAACTATCCATTCTCTTACCCTTAGATTTTTATTATAAATGGGTTTCAAGTAAATATATAGATATAGTAGATAGAAATTAAGTTGGAAATCACTGTCTTATTCCTTCAAATAAGTGAACATGATTGCCTTCACTGAATACAACAATGTGTTACACAAATCTTTATAACCTTACGTTATCTGCAATCAATGCCAGGAAGGTTATAGTATGATTTCCTCTGGAGTTCTATCTAAGCTGTATAAACCAAATCCTTGGTGCATATGTTCCATTCCCTCTTAGAGAATCATTTGCACATGAAGCAACCCTGGAGAGAGGAAAAGAGGTAGTGTATGGTGTGTCTATAACCATAATAAACCAGCATTAGCTGTGAATGACAACAATGAAGTTCCCACAGACACATGAACATCATGTGTGGTGGGAGAGAAACAAGGCTGCATGAGGAAAATGAGGTCTGATTTAGCCAAGACACAGGAGTTTGGACATTCCCAGCAGAGAGCCAGAGTGGGGGCATTTGGGGCAAAGAAGCAGGACTGGGTGGAAGAAAGATAGGCAGTGTATCCCTGAAGTGGACAGACAGGGATCCCTGCCTTCCCCTAGTTCCCTTCTGTAATACTGTCCCACTTCATGCCACAAGTACACTGCCACCTCCTGCCCACTCCTTAGATGACAGGAACTCGGATGTCATTCACTTTTTCCCCTGTCTTTGTTCACCCTCCCTCTCTGTACTGCTTCAGAGTTGTTAGTGGAGGGTGTAGACATATTCAGGTCACTGATGGAAGGCACAGAAAATGTGATTTCAGCACCCCTGCTGGCTGGACATGTAGTGGGTGAGAGATCTGCAAAGAGGATCGGAGGCTGCTGGGGAAATGAGGAGAAGGAAACAGCACATAAAAAGCCTATAATGCATTATAATGCAGGACTGGGTTGACGTACAGACTTGAATTTCCATATAGAGAGGAGGCCCTTCATGTATTTTCATCTGATAGCATCTTGCTGTACACCAACCAACCACTGGAGTCATTATGTCCACACCAGGCAGATCACCCTGGTAGGTGCTGGTACCTGATATTACTCTGAAGGGTCTAAGCCAAACAGGAGGTCAGAGAGCACTAGCAAAATGAGACCAAACAAGAGCAAGCCATTCCCTCTTCCACGACAAAGTATCGTTGAAGGTGAGAGGTTAAACATGTCAGCAGAGTAGTGGCTCATCACTGGAATAATGAAGTCGGCTGGCCATGCTGACTCACCTGAGGACAGGTCCCGTTAAACCTGCACAGATCCCATCTCTAGGGTCAGCCCTTTCCACCTAATCTAACCCACTGCTGATGAAAGCACAATTTAAGGACAGGTGGGGAAATGGGGGTGGGGGGTGCATTGCCAGAGTGGATAAGACTCAATTTGAAAAGCCTGTAGTGGGAAATGACTATTTTTGGCCTCCATCATGTCATACAGCAAGGGCACTTTACTGTGCTGTTTGCTGGGGGGGATGCAATTTTACAGCCCTTTCTGCAGCGGGATTTACTGGATGTGCAGTTAATAGTTTATATAGTTGACTGCAAGCAGCAGGGATTAAAGATGGAGTGTTGTTTGGAGCAGGATCTTGGGGAATATATTTATCCACACCCGAGCTTGGGTCACTTGTTGTAATGCCCAGCATACTGACCTTGGGTTGGGCCAATACTGGGGCTCAACAGCCTAATGGCCACCATAAAGGGCTTGGATGTCTCTGCATCTGTCCCATAAGTGTATTTTCAGTGGGATAGGAGCCATACTCATGTTATTCCCTAAATATTTCTTTTTTTTTCTTTTTGAGCTCTTTCCACCACTTTTCACTCTTTCCTTCACATTCTTGTTGCTCCCCTAACATCTAGAGACACTGTGGCTTTGATCCTATTGGCTCCTGAGTGTTGTTTGCGATACACAAACACAGTACCACAGAGCAATACCAAACAGTTCTACAGTGATACCTCTGTGTCATTTACTCTGGCACTGGCGGGCAGCCTCACGGCTAGGCTGAAAATTAAACAGAGCCTCCCTCCCCACCTGTGGCCTGCTTATGTGTGAGGTTTAGTGTGGTGATTCTGTGGGTCCATGTTTGTGAACAGGCCCCTAACACCAAATTGCCATGCCTTGTACACAGCCCCCACCAGCTGGACCAAACACTGGCCAGCTCTGACAGATTTACACACCTGCCTGTGGGGCCCATGACTGCCCCAGTGGCCCAGGGCTCAAAAGCATTCTGCCACTAACAGGCAGAGGATGGGGACTTCTTTGTTGCCCATGAAAATCTTCTCAGCCTCTCATCAGCAGGCCTGCACAGTGCTTGCTTATAGTGAGAACCTGTTAGGTGTAAACACTTTTGTGAGGGGGTTGACATCAGCTAGACAGACACACTTCACACTACAGTCCTATATAGTTCATTGGAGAGAAAGTCCACGAAAAGCACCTGCAGATGCTTATCCTGGAGGGTAACTGAGATGCTTATTCAAAGGTAGCTAGCACCACCTGAGGATGTAGGCCTGGAAAGAGGAAGCATTCCAGTAAATGTCTCTTCTAAACATCAAAGGTTTTAACAATAAAGTGGATGATTGTGAATTGTGAGGTTTTACAATATACACTGTCATTGCAGGATACAGAAATCCAGATGTAGATTTAGATTGTCAATAAGCAAACCAAAGGTGACAGTGGCAGTGAAAAACTCCCTGAGATGAGGAAGAAACCTTGAGATGAACCAGGCTCAAAAGCTAACCTCTTTGTCCTCTTCTGTGTGACACCAGATAGTGGGATTATAAATCATTTTGTTAATAAATTTATAAATTTTAAATTTATATCCTGAATGTATATATTTTTGCAAAGCTGCTTTGTGACAATGTCCATTGTTAAAAGCGCTATACAAATAAAAGTGAATTGAATTGAAATGAATTGAATTACAGTATACAGTTGTAGAAGAGTAAAGGCAAACCATGCTGTGTTCAGTATAAACAGATGATTACAGCAGCAGTTCTTAAAAGGTAAAAATCTATAGTAGCTAGGTAAAAGTATCCAATGAAGCAAGACTGAGGCATGGGCATGAGCAGTTTTTGGTATTTGCAAATCTTTAGGTTAGTTCAAAGACTCAAAATTCAGTCGTAGGACTTGAATTAAAGTGGCTAATTGGCCACTTTATTATGGACCCTTTGTGGCTACATTCACTGGCTATTTTATCAGATCATTTTGTAAGAAAATAATTGCTCACTGTGGCACATCTGTTGTTGTACACAACTGCCAGCCCCTCCTCTACTCCCTCCATCAGTACACCAATACCACCATAGGACCACCTCTGAAACAATATTTGTGAGTAGGTACACCAACAAGGTCATGTACTTAATAAATTGGCCACAATGCATAGGAGTCTAACAGCACAACTGTGTTCAGGCCACATATTTCAGATGAAATCTATTTCTTATGATTACAAGAGTCTTAAAATGCTGTACAGTGATGACTGGCACGTTGCGTATTTGAAGCATGATGCAAAGTATTGATCAAAGAACAATAAAATGCAATGTTTGATGAGAAACTGGTCAATAATCATGGCAAGTCCTTTGAAGGTGACCCATATTTTATCTTTTTCGTTTACAGATGGCCTACTGAAAAAGAAATATGGCTAAGAGTGCATGTGGGGCATGTGAAGGGCGCAGGTTCCTTAAATGGCCAGTGAAGCGAGGACGAGCCAAACTGACCAGGAGGAGGAGGAGTGTGACCGGGAAGGCTGAACAACTAAACCATTCACACAAACTGAACAGCCAAAATAGAGTCATAAGCTAGCATCAGGTCAGAAACATGAAATCTATAGGCTTTATAGAAAGCAGTGACAAAATGGAAACATGTCTTATAGAAGGCGTTTTAATGATTGCAACAGGTGTTTAAAATCATGTTGATGGCTAAAGCCGAGAGCAGCCACGGAGAGAAGCAAAAAGGCTTCCAAACAGCTATTTACTAACAAGAACAGATTCAGGTTTTGGAAAGACATAATTTAGAGATTTAGAGTGGCTAAAACTACTCCACTCCATGCAATTATAACCAAGCCGACCTTTTAAAGGAGAAAACGACGCATGAAAAGGAGGGTAAAAAATTGACCCACTTAAATACTGTCAACAAAAACTAGTTTCTGTGCCTTTGTTTTGTTCTGCTTTCCCCGACACAGTGTCTCACTTTTGTTAAGAGAGAAAGAAAACGTTAGGGAGAAATGATTGTTGTGTGATGTTTACAGTGGCCGAATGGGGAACAAATTATGCTGTCAGGGACACATACAGACTGAACTAGAAGCAGACAATTTAAAATTTTCACTGTTCAACACCTTTAATGACTCATAATGCAAGAGGTGTGGCCGTTCCTATTAAATGTGTGGCTGAATCAATAAGAGGGATAATTGGAGTTGTTAGAGCATATTATAACACGGCTATTATGTGGCAGTACAATGTTGTTCTGTAAACTGTTATTACAGGGGAAGAAGCTCTTTGCGTAGGGAGGCAGTAGGGGGAGTGCTTCTGAATGGGGGTTATATGCAATAGTTGCCACTATCTGCTGTAATTATCCCTCCCTTTATTGACAGGGACTTCACTCTCATCTCTCTCACTTTTGTGTACTCTGCAATTTCCTGCACTGCACAGCCCCATTTTTTAAACAGAGATTGTGCATTTCTGTTACCATGATTGTTTATAGATATAAAGTTGGGAGATGTACTTGTTAACCTCACTTTCATTTACTTTTTTTTTTTTTTTTTGCAATTTCAGCCAACTTTATCGTTCAGGTTATTGATTGACATGCTGTGAGTGAATTCTAGACATAAGAAAGCACACTGAGAAGATCCTCTCATGCTTCTATAGGTGAATTACACTCCATGACAGAACAAAAAATTCTAGTGCAGTGCACCAAACTGGCCTTAATGTACAGCAGTGCGGCATGTCAAATAGATAAATGCATGCTGCTGACTTTGATGGTGACAAGTGAAGTGAGGGGGCTGTAGTGATACACATGTGGCATCTCGTAAAGAAGAGACCAGGTGACACTCCTCAAAATGGATTCTGATATATACTGCTGAGCACAGGCTACTGAGGGGGAATAAAGGAGGGGAAGGGGGCATAATGGTCAAGAATTTATGCATCTGTACATTTATCAGTGTACATTGTACCTGTGTGTTCAAATCTAAAAGCCACTTCTGTCTATGAACAGAAAGATCATGTAGCTATCATCTCAAATATAGGATATAACATTAGTTCACGCCTAGATTTATTAAGAAGCATAACATATCAATTTGCATTTCTGCAAGGATGGAAAACGCTTGCATAACTGTACTTCATTATTATATGTAAGTATTATTTTGGCCTACTTATACTTTGTTTGAGTATTATTAAATTTGAATACTTGTACTTGTACTTAATTACATTTCCAAGGAAAAAAGACCTCTTCTTCTCTCATCTAGCCAATGAGTGTATGCTATACATCAATATAGCTCTGTTTAGCATCCATTCAAGTTCATCAGTGTACATACAACTATCAAGAATCATGTCAATTCATCATCTGCTTTGACCTTCTTATGCTACAGAATGTAGCTAGTGATAAAGCTGTCTGTGTATATTTGAATATGGATAAGCCACCGGACTGCAGTGTCGACCTTGAGGATGAGTACCCCAGGCCCTACCTCAGTAAAATGTTTCAGCATGCTGCAGTAAGCAAAGACTCGTACAAAATGAGGTTTTTCCTTTGCCTCTCTAGAAGTCTTGAACTCCATCTAGTTTGAAAAAGCATGTTGGGGTATGTTTGTCTTAAATGGCTAACATTAACTGGCTATATTTAACTAAGTTAGCCTGTTTTCTTTGTTAATAACAGGTTAATGACAGACTCACATTGATGCCAGTAGCTAACATAAATTTGCTAGACAGCAAGTCAAATGCTAGTTAATGGTAAATATTTAATAATATATTTTACTTCTGATTAATTCATTATTAAATTACATAGCATTAGTCATCCATATGACCAGCAAACCTACAGACAGTGTATGATGATTTCAGGCAAAATGGTGTAAAACAAATGCTGTAAAACAAAAAAAAACTGTTTTAGCTTTAAACAGTTTGCTTTCATGACATTTAGCTTAATTTTATTTACCTTTTAAAAGTGGCAACTTTTTTTTTACTATCACTTAAGTATAATTTGTAAGTACTATTTCCATTCCCGTATTTCACATTAAAAAAAAAAAAAAGCTCTGCAACAAAGCGATTAGCTAATACAGAAAACTC
This sequence comes from Pangasius sanitwongsei, assembly GCA_037576675.1. Classification (NCBI taxonomy): domain Eukaryota; kingdom Metazoa; phylum Chordata; class Actinopteri; order Siluriformes; family Pangasiidae; genus Pangasius; species Pangasius sanitwongsei. Next base: position 15,776,428 of record CM075016.1, on the reverse strand, counting down.
TTCAGTGGAGCATCTCATTGACTTGGGGTCAATCAGAAGAGGTAGGAAGTTATAACAATTACAACAATTACACAAATCCAGTCCAGTGTTCAGAGTTTTAAATCACTGGTCAGATTCCTATTTTTTTAATCCCACTTCACACTGCAGACACCATGTGAGTGTGAATGAACAGGTTTGAGTGCGCTCAACATGAGTATTAGACCATATTAATCAGAATGCAGGCCAGAGGTCTTCTGAAGATTTTTCAATTGTGAGAATCATAGCACTAACATTTTTCAAACAATACAGCAGATTACATTACTACTCCCTAAAATATGGAGAATTAGAGTTTTTACTTCAGGTCAGATTTCAACTGTTTTGTGATTTGAAAAAAAAAAAGCTTTCTTGTTCATGCAAAAGGGGCTTTAAACTTACGAGAGGATGAAAGCAGTCTATGTAAGCATTATTCATTGCACATTGGGCTTCATTTTGATAAGATAGCTTGGCTTGGCTTGCAACTAGGAGAGAATGACACCCTGTTGTATTTGTGACTAATTGTGTTGTGCGGACTCTGTCACTATACATTTAGAAATGCTTTGATATGTTAAAAAGCCCATCAGGCTTTATTAGACATCCAACAAAGAACATTTAGTTTGTTATCAAACTTCACCCCATAAAGCCTATAGTTTTTTTCTTCCCAGGAGTATAGTGATCATTGGGCAGTTAGCATAGCTATTGTCAGTAATCTTTTAAGTAATCTAGCATACTTAATTAGTGTGTTTCAATCAGATTAAATACAGTAGGCAACAAGATAAGAATGTATCATTGGATTTATTCTGCTCAGGTTAGGCAATCCCATAATTCTGTTCAGCACAGCAAAATAAAAAAGTTTCAACAAACTGTTATTCTGACTGAGAATGGATGAGTAACGGAATCACTTGTTTCTTTGACAGCTATGTTATTTACTAATTAGTTTAAAAGATATAACAGTGTTTGTAGACTGCCCTATATCTTGTCAGTCTCATAACACAACCTGACAGCTAATGTAGCTAGCACATGCAATTAAATAATAGTTAGCTTTAGTTAGCCTGGTTGTGTTTTTAATGTACTAAAATTGACAACGTAGGATTACTGTGAAGGGAGTCCCAATTTGCAATGCCTGCTAAAGTTCTTTTTGGTTAAAATGATGCCTGTTGAAGCTGCTAATATTTCATCATACCATGATTCTACTGTGTGAGTTCATGTTAGCATATGATAAGTAAGGAACAAAACACAGCAGGGCTGTGGAGAGATACTGTTATCACCTGTTATCACCCAGAAGTCGATTTTCTATTAACAGCATATCCAGCATTTTATTTACTGTTTTTATTTCTGTATTTAGTGTCAAGTGTTTTATTCCTCTTATACAACAGCAATCTGCCAGCAAGTACAGATAGATAGATAGATAGATAGATAGATAGATAGATAGATAGATAGATAGATAGATAGATAGATAGATACTTTTTACCCATTTATACTTACATTTTGTTGTGGAACATCTCTGAGACAGTTCCTGTTCTTGTTATCACTTATGTTATAGCAGCAGTAAACAGTTAATAATACAAAAATGCAGCTTACAGAAAAACCTCAAAACCCTCCATCCTGAAGAATTTAACTGAAAAAGTGCAGATACCTGAGACTACTTCCATAAATTTTGATGTCTCCATACAGAAAATCTAATTATATCAATGATTATATATTTTTTTAAATTAAATAACAGCATGTTTATGTTTCATTTTCAAGTCCTTGAGAATTAGCCATTATAAACAATAGAAACAATAATGTATTAATGGCAACATGGTAACATAATAACATTATATATATATATATAGCATATTATGCTTATTACATATTTACTATGGAATGGTAACAATGGTTGTTATACCATGACATTACAATAGTTTTATTACAGTACTTATTTTATTTGTTATGGTACTCTTTTGACATTACCATAGGTGGCTATAGAGTTGAAAGTCATGGACTGGTATTAGGTTGATAAATCATATGAAAGAAAGAGCTAGTTTTTTAATATGTTTTTTTCTTTTTATTCCACCAAAATATATGGTTCATTTTTATTATGGTTTGTAGGCATAAAATACACATTGAGTCAGTAACAATCTTCAGTCTGCAGTTGGAAGACTGATGGAATAAAGGAAAAGAATGTGCAATTATTCTGTGCTCTGTAAAAGACAAGGAATGGAAAGAGTCAGTCACTGTGACAGAGTGAACAGGTGCAATAGCATGAGTAAGGAAGAAGAAGAGGGAAGAAAGGGTCAGAAAAAGAAAAAAAAGCTAGAGAGATGCCATGTTAGTATGGAGAGAGATGAGAAGAGGGAAGAGGGTCAGATGAAGAAACAGAAATAGAGGTAGAGAGAAGAAAGGTGGAGGTGAAGAGTATGTGAGAAGAGAGTGAGAGAAAGAGAGAGATAGAGTGAGGAGGAGAATAGGAGAGAGAGAGAGAGAGAGAGAGAGAGGTTAATAGCAGGCAGAGGGCTCAGGGCTGATAGAAATGCAGAGCGCGTCTGGAGCCTGGCGTTCGGTGATGGGCTGGAGCTCAGATCTGGCGCACGCTATAAAAGAGCTCATTGAAAATAATTCAGAGTGACGGCTGTGCAGGCCCAGAAACAGGAGGCAGAGAGAGAGAGGGAGAGAGAGAGAGAATGGACTAGAGAGATCAGGCTGAGCAGAGAGAGATGGAAGTATGGGAGCAGAGGAGGGGAGGGTTGGTTTGTGGAGAAGATAAGCTGAGCAGGAGGGGAGGTACAGTGTGGACATGGTTTATAATATACAGCTGAGAGGACACATGACAATGATAAGGAATAAGTAAGTAATGTAAGGGGAAAGTAAACAAAAACACAGAAAAGCAGAAAAGACTGTACTGAAGGAGTATACAATGGTGACTGTACAATCTACTGCAAAACTGAAATATAGGCAAATTTTAGCCAGTGAAAATATCTTCAATATAGGAAAATGTATCTAATATGTCTCATTATGAGACTATTCTAGAACAAATATAAGATTATAATTAAACCTATATCTTGGCCTTTTTGTACAATTTTGAAATTGTCTTATTCTATAGGCAGATGGTTTCGCTTCCTTCTAGAAATAAAAGCTTAAAATAAGTAAAATTATCTGACACTTCCAAGTTTGGAAAATGATTAGGTGATGTTTTTCAATCTTGCCCAAAAAACTGCCCACTGTAGCCTCAGATTCCAGTTCTTGGCTAACAGGAGCGGGAGCTGATGTGATCTGCTGCTGTTGTAGCCCATCCACTTCAAGGTTCAGCATGTTGTGCATTCTGAGATGCTTTTCTGTTCACCATGGTTGTAAAGAGTGGTTACCTGAGTAACCATAGCCTTCGTGTCAGCCCAGACCAGTCTGGCCACTCTCGTCCTCTGTATTGCCGAATTGCCAATTACTGGAGGTTTTTTTTGTTTTTCGCATCATTCCTCAAATACTCTAACCACCCTGTCTAGCACCAGCACCCATGTCATGGTCAAAGACACTGAGATCACATTTCAATCTGATGTTTGATGTGAAGATTACCTGAAGCTCTTGACCTGCATGATTTTATGCATTGCACTGCTGCTACATGATTGGCTGATTGGATAACAGAATGAGTGAGCAGGTGTACTTCTGACAACACTTGATATAATTTTTTTGCAGTATACAGAAATAGCAATACATTATTTTCCCCTAACATGAGAGTTTTATGAGTAAAACAGACTCAGCGTTTTTGCACGATAGTAGCTGTGCTTGGTGGGTTTGAGGGTTTAAATATTATTTTATTTCATCTATGCTTGTATGGTGTTGTAGCCAAAATTCAGAAGTTCAGAGGCATGAAAATGTTTCATTTTGATAGATTATAGAAAAACAACTGATTTGCCTGATTTGTTTGTATCCAGTGATTGATATTGACAAATCATGCCCAATATAACCAGAAATATAAACAAACTAGATTTTCTTTAAAGTACATTTTGACCGTTTCTAGGTTGTCTTTAAATATGTCTGAGATGTGAGATCATTATATCTCACCTTGATGTAATATTTTCCACACATCATTTGCTGGATGGAAAAATTGAAACCTCGGACACATTTTTTTCTCCAACCCCCTCTGTCATTACAATGAGCAAATCATTTTTGCATTTCTGCACTTTTTGCATTCCTCAGAGTAGCAGCGCAGGCTCCATGTCAATGCTGTTTTCCAGAGCGTTCAGCCATCACACACAGATCTAAGACAGCCATCCATGAGAGGGAGTGGCTCCCTGCTTTGCCCAGCCCCACTATATTAATGTCAACTTGTGGACCTCTATTAAACTGTGCAAAGCTCATTCCGGCCACAGAGATGCCGTTTACACTAGCGCCGGTGCTTAAGCACACAGCAGAGCCACTGAGAGGCATTCGAAGGGTAATGGGGCTTGCACGGGTGCCATAGAAGAGCTAGGGGTTTTCGGCAGGATAGCATCCAGCTGAGATCCCCATATCAAGCTTAAAACCACAAAACTCACATATTTTTGTACCGAAACCACATGTTGAGGAGTTCTGGTTTTGCAGTAGCGTATATGCATTCTCTTTGGGAGTGACAAGGTTGGACAGGATTAGGAACGAGTACATCAGAGGGACAGCTCATGTTGGACGTTTGGG
>CM075016.1:15757261-15771666 GCA_037576675.1 Pangasius sanitwongsei | reverse complement strand
AGAAGATAGGGATAGGTGGAGAGTGATGATTCGCTGGGGCGACCCCTGAAGGGAAAAGCCGAAAGAAGAAGAAGAAGTAGCATATACACATAATTTGTCCACTGGCTAGTACAAGAGACTCGTATCTATGCTTTTTTTGTGCTTCTGCAAAGGTCGACTTTGAAGACATGCAGCCTTTTACGTCCTCTTCAGAACGTCCAGAGTAGTCTGAATGCACCGAACACTGAGTTCAGAGCACCGTGATGAGATATCGAACCACCCTGTGCAGTCCATCACACTATGATTTATAGGTGATCCACTCTATAAGCACTGGAACGGTGGGCTCCTATTTCACCGAGGGACAGAGGAACAAAAATTCATCCAAACATTTCTCAAAGTTTTAGCCCAACTTTGAGTTTAAATAGTGGGATTGAATTAACCACCACAGCAAATCAAATCAGTAAGCTGTACTGCAAGAGTCTGTGAACAACAGAGCCCTGTTTTCTTTTTTCTTTTTTTTTTTAAGAAAAGCCTGTTATCTCCAACTTGAATCAAATCTAATCAAAAATGTCTGATTCTCAATCGCTGATCAATTTAGCATGCCTCTGGACATTGTGGTAAACGTCTAGAAAGTCATTTTCTGGCATATTAATGTTTACATCCAATCAGCAGAATGCGGGGCGGTCTAATTAAGTCAATCAGATGCCGGAATGTGCAGAAAATGAGAAGTTCACCTGGAGACCACAGACAATTGATCACTTCAGACCCTCTTCACTCAATTGTTTCTTGACAGCACTTCAGAGCCTGTGAATTAGCACAGCTACATATGGTGATTAAAAAGCCATTTCTCCCATCAAAAAGAGCAGCTAGCTAATTGTGGGCAAATGGAAGAGGTCTACACTAATGGTTACATTGCATGCTGCATCACTGCACCATTTTAGCCAATTTTCAGAGTGTAAAAACACAGGTATCAATACCATGATAGAGTAAAAAGTGATTTTTTTTTCACAATTATAAACGGTATTAAAAAGGTCTGTTGTAATATCAGTCTCAACATATGACATTTTTTTCTTATGTATTTTATTTGTATGGTTTGTCCTTTCTTTGTGCATGCAATTATTTTCCCCAACCTTTTCTTCTGTACTTGGTTTTAACAATGCCTATTCTATAGAGGAAGATGGAGCCTGGCTGAGACATTTTGTGACTCCAAGGCACAGAAAAGTCCAAACACAATGCACACAGACACATACACACAGAACACACACAAAAAAAGCCAGCCTGGCTGTTATCTGGCTCGGCCTCTGTACACCACCTTCCTCATTCTCTCCCTTTCTCACTCTTTCGCCCAAACTAGCCTTGCTCCTTGCTTCCATCGGCCTATGAAAAATCAGCAAATAAAAAGTTACATTAACCCCGGGCCGACCTTTCCCACGTAATACACTGCAGCATGATGGGGTGGTGGGGGAGCTTCATCGAAAAGCTGTCACTCTCCAACATCCCAAGCACTGCCTGGGGAACATTTACCGGATAATTAATATATTAAATGCATGAAAAATAGTTACACAGGGGCCTCTCGTCAGCTCTTCCCCAGCACGAGGGGAAGAGGGATACAGCCTGTGAACCATCAATATACAAGCATCCCCTTTCAATGGGCCATCATAAAAACTGCTCATAATTTTATGGCTTCATTCACAGCCCTCGCTGTAAAGGAAGGCCATATTTCCTCGTAATTCACTGGATCTCTCTCGGCTTTTATGATTTGGCGGTTTTAAGCTGCCGCCCGCCGCAATTATAAGGTGGTCCTCACTTTTGTGTGAAGGACATGCAGGGGTCAGTGGCCAGCACCATGACTAAACAGGACAGGAGGGCAAAAACTAAGCTTAAAAATACCGTAAAAATACCTAAGCCACATTTCATAGAATTACATACAGCCCTCCATATTTCTGTAAAATAAAGGAAGAGAAAAAAAACACTCCAAGCAGGGTATTGTACTCTATAACAAATAGTAGCTGCCAATACACCTAAAACAAAATCTATCAATCCGAACAGGAACAAATGCAGGATGGAGAAACTACTCCCCATCAGGAAACTGTGAGTATAAGTGCATGGATAGTTCTTATTTGGATTTGTATATAAAGCATGAAGTCTTGTGTACCTGTCCATTCTCACCAGCCATGCCTAAATTAGATTTTCTTTGTCTGAGGTAAACAGTCCATCTGATTTCTGAAATGAAAATAAACGTTGCTTATTATGTTGTTGTTGTTTTTTTTTTTAATGAAAAAAAAAATCAAGTTTACTAGCAGCATTCCTCCTGTAGTCTATAATTAAACTGCTCTCAGCTATTTTCATGGAACATTACCTTGAGTCATGTGATTATTATTATCGTCACCCAGACACAGATGAACAAACACACGGACATACGTGCAGACAGACATGCACTCATGAACATAATAAAAAGACAAAAGGTGTGTGCAAACTCTCCGTCTTCCTCAACCAGAGCAAACATGCTCATGTAAGACAAATGGCTTTGCACTGAAATGAGAAATGGGACTGCACTGCTCGGAGCAGCTGCTATAAGCACAGAGAGAGGGAAAAAAAAAAAAACAGCGACTGCTGGAGTCTTACAGAAATATTTATTATGAGTGAATATCAACACTGTGGTTCGCACACTGCACAAGGGAGGGGAAACAGCATCTCTTTAGGAATGCATAAAAACATACACTTATTCTGTTTAAAGATGCCAAAAATAAATAAATAAATAAACAGAGCCCCTCACAATGCCCTTTCACTCACACAAAATCTTGTCTGCGCCTATCCATTATCAAGAAATATCCCCCTGAGACCTTGCCGTTATTAATAGTGTTATTCATTAAATATTACTCTTGTCAAAGGGGAAGCATAATACTGGCCTGGAGACAGGAGCCCAGATCCAGGAGTAAGCTGAATTAATTTTCTGGAGCAAACGCCCCGTTTCCGCAAATGACATTCTGTACCGTTAGCATTTTAAATGTGACACAAATGGCACTCAACACAATTTAAAATCCAAACAGTGGCTCTGAGTGGCCCTGGCATATGGTCTAGCTATGCCTCTGAGTGGAACACTCACCAAAGCAAAGGTCAGCGTGGTGCCAGCACGCACTCTTTCCCAAGGCTGGCTCTCTCTCAACATGCTCTATGAGAATGACTTATGCGCAATAACATTCAAACACATTCCTCCAGCACACTGGCAAAGTGCAAAATGAATGCAGCAAAATGGAAAAGACTCAGTGCCCTGAATGACCGGAGAAACAGAAGAGGGCCACAGTGCACTCTGCGCTTTTTTTCAAGCCTGTTGCTATGCTGTAGTATAGAGCTGTTTATGATCAGAACTGATTACTGTACTTAATTACCTTTTCTGAGATTAGTTCCATTCAGGTGCATCTTGTTTTCAGGATGAAGATCTTAAAGGCATCAGTTTATGGCAATCTGTTCGTGTTAAGACATTTCTGTTGAAAAAAAAAGTGTAATTTTACTACTTTCTCAGCATTTTTCTTTATTTCTGCATCATGCAGTTATTTTTTTACAAATCTCAACGTTTGTGTATTTTGTGAGAAATTTTATGTCCCTGGCTGAAATAATGTTACAGTGCTAGAGTGTATCCTTCGCACATAAACTGAAAGCCAAAATATTTTTTGCAAATATGTTAAAATCTTATCAGTGTGTGCCTTAATAAATAATGGAGCTCTTTTCCACATGAAACTGTTTTAAAATAAGGCCAATCCATATATTAATTTATGTATGTGTACTAATAGCTATTATCTTATAGCTTCCTAAAGTAAACCAGTGTTATGCATATATTTATCATCATTATAATATCAAAGTTCTATCTATCTATCTATCTATCTATCTATCTATCTATCTTTTAAGTTTTAAGCAAAACTTCCACACAAAATGACATCAAATAACCGACCAACTTACACTTACTGCTTTACCAATGAATGTATATAAAACAAGTAAATTGTCACATGTATTTAGGACTAGATAATTCTACTGGGAATGTCTTATCTTAAAATAATAATAGCTATTTTACCAGCTATTTTACTGTGAAATTCTTGAATCTGATTGATCAGAAGTTGTTGATTAATTCAATGTGAGAGCAGTTCTGAGAGTAGTTCCAGTTGCAATACAAATCACAGGTTTATATTAAAGTACTCATTTTAATACATTATTGTTTCTATAGTAACAAGTCATTCAGAGGGCAGACACACCACATAATCAAAGCGTTTGTAAAAGTCAAGGGTGAACCTGTTCCTTTAAGTTTTCCACCGCGGAAAAGACTTCAGGATAGAGAGTCTTTTTAACTTCAAGTGAAAGTGAGGGAATGTAATTATAGAATAAAAGAATAAGACACTTTGAGATGTGCTGTTATAGGAAAAGAATCAACTTCCAGGTGGAACCAGAAACTCGTCTTTGATTATTTTCCTATAACAGCTTACAGCTTTCTACAGTAAGACGAAGCACATGTTCGTCATGATTATAAATTATACTCTTTTACATGTACTGTATATTAATTCATATTATTTTATAAAGTCAGCACAAATATTTACTAAATGCTGAGGGAAATTTAAAAAGAGGAATATGGAATGCTGTTTACAACCATAATAACCTCACTATCTATCACTATCCATAGGTAGTTTTGAAAATTAAAATTTCATAAAGTTTAAGGTTTGGTTTGTGTGCGAAATCTACACCAGGTTGACTTCCACTGCAGTTGCATGTGTATAAAAGTCATTACAGAAGCTTCAAAGGGTGTGTCAGCAACAAACAATAGCTTGCCACATGATAAAAAAAAAAAACTGTAAGTTGTCTCAAAAATGCCAAACCTATTATTTAATTAATTCTGCAAACATTCCATCATTCATTAAGATCTACTGCCCAGACTCTGCTCTGAAGAAAGGCAATCAGAAACTGTAGCCAAACATTCTTGGCTAGCAGCACATAATAGCCTTATAATTAAAACGGGCCTTTAATCAAGGCTAAAGCGGAATATTTATTTGTTTCTATTTAGTCCTTAAATGGCATAGCTAATGTATTCAAGTCTAATGTCATAGAGGCAGAGGTTGATTTGTCTTTCCATCCTCTTTTACATATTCACAAGTGACAGGGGGGAAAAACATGTTCGTCTTGTAGCCAAACTGACGAGCGAGCATGGAGCATATACAATGCGGAGTGTAGGTGATCCTGGAGAGCCAGCAATAAGCAGGCCTAATCCTGTTGACTAAGAATGGGCACAGGGAGCCATGCCAGGATGCGAAGAGAGCTCGGTTTGTTGAATGCGCTGGGGAAATCCTCGCTGTGGCACGGTGGCCCTCAATAAGCATCCTCTGCTGCCAATGGGCACCAGTGCTAGGCTGGCAAACCTAACAATCAACAACCCGTCTCCTCCCTCCCACCTCTCCCTGAGCATGTCCAGGCCAATTTTCCCACTCCAACTTGGAAATGTGAGGTTTTTATAAATTATTACATTAGAATAGAGTTGCAAATTGACTGCAGGATCTGTTTTTGGTCAAGGTTTCTTCTTGTTTTGCCATGCAACTTTTCAGTAATGAACAGCCACCAAATTTGAACAGTCACACAAATATAAAATATATAATTACCATAATACCTCTAAGTAAACTCGAAGCTAGTTCTCAGTAATTCTACTAATTCTGACTGGGGTTTAACTCCTGCTAGAAGGCAATCGAAGTTCAATAGTGAGTGAACAGGCCACACAAGCTGTTGAACCTCCATTACAGAGAAATGCCACAATATTATTAGAGACATGTGACATTTCTGCTTTGAGAGACAGCCTCCTATTGTTCCTCAGAGTGTATATGTCAGTCTAATACCCTTAACTCTCGACTCGACTAGCAGCTCAGTGTCATATGCACGCCCATTCAATACACTTCAGAGCTGTACTGACTTAATGCCAAGCTTCTATTAGCCCTGTAAAGATTTTCTTAAGTCATTACAAGAGTGTCACCAGTTAATGAGATGACAGAGATTATAGTGATCTAGAGAAGCACAAAAGACATTATTATGAACCCCCTCCCTCTTTTTACTCAAAGTTTCCTTTCTTCATGGTTCTCTCCTCAGAAATGATTGAATATTAGCTGATTAATCAGCTCTGCCGCAGGTTAAGAGAGCTAAATGACCGAACAGCTTCCTCTGTGCCCACCAGGCCACGGCTTGGCCATTAGGACAGAGGGATATGGGCAGGGGAATGAAAGTCCTCGGGGGCTTGTAAGTGGAGCCGCCTGTTCCCCAGCAGCCCTATAAAATCATTACTCCCTCTCCCTGCTTGGCCTTTATGAGCTGTGTCCTTATGGCCTAACAGACAGACCAGGACCTTATATGCCAAATGTAGATCAGACATTCTGCCTGGGACACACCGGGACGGGCCGAGAACACATGAGCACCCAAACTGAGCCGAAAGCCAGGTGATTGGTCCATCCTGAGTTTACACCCTGGATCAGGAAACTCCTCATCATGGGGGGAAATTTGTACTGAGCTTCCCCATTAATGTTCCATCTCACAGCTTTCATGCCCTGACTCAGGATGTCATGGCACTGGTTCTAAGGAGCTCTCGTGGACTGGATATGGTGGACTACAGCACGGCACCTAAGCAAACTTTTATTTTTTAGCAAATCAGCCATGGTAGTCAGATCCTGACACAAGCAGCAATATTCAGCAGGGTTTTCCTTTTTTTTCCAATGGATCTGCCTGGCCAACTACAACTTACAAGTAAAGACTCATAGAGGGAGTGGTTAGCAGCAAATTTGGCCCCATACCAGTCAGGAAATAGGGCCATATGGCTATGCCACACAAAAAAGTCCATACTACAGAAAATAGGATGTGAAGCATTTAAGAAAACAGGACCTCATACGAGCCAGAGAGATAGAACCCTGTACAAGTGCCAGACAGAAAATAGGACCATTCATCAGTAGGAAAATAAAACTGGCTACGGCTCAGAATATAGTACCCAACAGTCAGATAAAATGACATACACCATACATCCAGTGTTCTGCTAGAGAACTGGACTGTAATTAGGTCCATGTAGGGTGTGCACTAATTTACTAGTATAGACTGTAAGAAACTTACCTGAAATACATGTGAGTTCAGTCACACTGCCTGTGTCAGGGTAAGTAAAGACAGAATGATCAGCAGCTGTGTGCTTAGTGTATGAAATCTGCTGCTTGTCATACAAACATCAGTATCATTGAGTGTGTGTGAGCATGTATGAGTTTACACTTGCAAAGGAATATTAATTTTGTGTGTGTGTGTGTGTGTGTGTGTGTTGGGGACAGCCCGGGGCCCGGCAGATGTGAGCAGATGTCAGAGTAAGTGAGCAGGGAGTTGGGAGAGAGAGAAATGTGCCGGGCCAACGCTCTAATTTACGCATGAGTGGCGCTGCACCACAGATATTTACATTTAAATTGATGTTTCAGATACTTAATTAAAGACGTGGACTGGGCTCTTCTGGTCGCCGGCGGTTTCTTCCTCATCCTCCTCCTCCTCACCGAAGCCAACAGACCACTCACTGGAACCTAGAGCACTTTCCCAAGCCCATGTGAATATTTTACTAGAGTCACTTTAATGACAATGGTCCCAGCCCTCTTTATGGTAATTTGGGAGAACATTGCTGAAGACACAATGCCCCCTGGTGGATTCTAACTCCACCCCTAGTTAAGCAACACTGCTGTTACTAATGTCACACAAATGTCAGCTTTTTCTTTAAATTTTCTATTGTTCGCCTGTCTGCTCTGATGAAGACCCAGTGCTGCCCAGAGAAGAAAGGAGGGGGGCTATTATATTAATACACTGGGCACATAGTCTGATGATGAGGCAGCTCCTGTGGGGCCAAAGCTATAATGCAGTGGCACTCCAACCCTGATGAACTGTAGTCCCAGCATGTCTCTCTGGTCTCCTGCTTTGGCCCTCTGAGGGGCCCATGGCAGCCCACAAGACATCCCCCTCAACCACTTACTCCCAAACAGCCTTTTAATAGACTTTAAAAGAGGATTATTAACATTACCTGCTAATTATGTTAAGGACCTAATTAGAGAAAACGGAAAAAGGGCCTTTTTTGGTCTAATTAGGTTTTCTTTTTAAGTACACTGATAACCAAGGGAATGCCAAGATCTCTGTAGAAATGAGAGTGCAATGAGCCAGTGAGAGGCTTCTTCGGAAAAGAAGTTAACCCTCTCATCAGCAGAGCTGACTCTATTAACGGCGTCCTGGCAGAGTGCAATTACCACCCAAATCGTTTATTTAGGATGTGTTTATCTGGAGTGGGCTGCATCATTTAGCGCATTATAAACTCAATGCTGGTTTCATTAGCGATTACAGTCAGTGGGTGGTAATACCTGCTTGATACAGCCAACTGAGGACTGATGCTATCAGAGCGCAGAGAAATTACATGGATGGGACCTCATTTTTTTAGGAACCCATCACAGTTCCCGCTGTTTGTTCAACTCCCCGCAAAACATGTTCAGGATTTTCAGAATTTCAATATGCTGAAGCCTGAAGCCTGTATTCACACACTGACTCCAGGTACTAGTCAGAGAGGAGACACACACATATGCCCCAAAAAAAAATAATAATAATAATAAAAATAATGATTAACAAAGAGTAACCCAGAGAACCCAAAATCCAGAGGAACAGTGCTGGATGTTGTTTATGATACTGTCCTATAGGGTGAGCGATATGACAAGAATATCATATCATGAGGCATGATACATAATATGAATCAAGAGATCATCATTTGTAAAACCTTTAATATTTTATAGTTTTAAGATTACAGTACAAAATTTTTACATCAAATCAACTGCTTCTAGACAGTTTGCAATTATTTGAAAAACACATCAAAAAGTAATAAAACGAAAACTTAGAAAAGTGTATTGTGACGTAATCTATCAAAATATCAATGTTTTATTGCCACATTACCAGCCCTACTGCTCAAATGCATGAAGGACTTTATCTATTTCAGCAGTAAAGAGAATTTTGTATGTGAAATGTAGAGAAGATCCAAACACTGGATATTATAGAACATATAAAGGAGAATGCATTTGGAGGATACACTTGGAGTCAAAAGACTAAGGCAAAGACTTCCCTCATGGCAACACAACAAAGTGACAGAATTCTCCATTTAAATAAGTCTCAAAATATTTAGAATAGAATCAGTAATGTTGGAGCTGATGCCTTCCAAAACCAGAATCCACTAATCCCACTCCTGATAGCAAATCTGTAATGGACCCAGTGATGACTCACACTTACAACTTCATCTAATGCACATATCACTGTGGCACCAAACTCATCCAAAGCAATGGCCAAAAGCCAAAGCTCAAGCCAAAATTGTAATATACTGTAGCTACACGTCTGAGCTACACCCTGAGACTGAATGTTTACAGCTAGGCCAAATTCATTCCAAACTGAAAATGCTTTGCATTGGTTGTATTTGGGCCAGTTTTGATTTGATTCCAAAGGGTTGCTTACTGCCTGGTCACTTTTGACCCACAATATATTGCCATTGCCATAACTGACATTTATGTGTCTAAACTCAACCATATTTGGCCCAGATTTCTCTGCTATCTGGGACCTTTCCCATCTTTAATGACACTGATATTAGACCTCTGGATATTAGTCAATAATGAATACTGATTCTGTACAAATGTCCTCCTAGTTACCAGACCTGTTTTCTGAAAATCAGATAAGTTGTGTACTGTGTTCAAATACTAGACCTGCATTGTTTCAGGCAACATTCACACAATCATAATTTCAGTAGATCGAAGTGGTAAATATTGTCAAATCCAGCATTACAGGCCACTAATGACCCCAATACCAATGCACACTATCAGATTAGTACATCCTTACCAATGGCTCTATTACACAACACAACACTTACTAAGACACCACTGATTCACAGATATTATTATCCTTTTAAGCTACAGGCAAAAGATCCAGCTGTCTAGGGGTTAAGACTACTATTACATATCAGTGCATACCTTGACATTTACAAAACCTTGATCAGGGTCTTAAAGGGGAACCTGCTGTTTTCTCAGTTGTAGGCATTGGACATATCACGGCTAATCATGGTCTTGGCTCTATTCCATATGCCACATAGAAACTTAGAAAATTTTATTAATAAGAAATAAAATCAACTTTACCAGCAGTTTAAAAAAAAAAAACCTACAGGTAATATGACAGATGTTATTTCATGTCAAAATGTTCAGCGTTAATGTAGAAGGCATGTCAGCAAAAGAAAATAAATATATAAAATACGAGACTGTAGGACTGCAGAGCAATACACCATTTATAATGCCATTTATAATTCTTTTTCTACAGCAACTGTCCTTTAACAAAACCACAGATATGCCCCATTTAGTGAACTAAGAAGTATTGCATCTTGAGCTAAGTCTACAATTTTCAAACGTAGTTTCATTAACAAAAAAGGAAGACTCAATAAGCTGGTGCAGATGCTCAGTGGATTAAAATACAAAATGAAGACAGCATATTCTGGATAGTGACAAACCTACACAGCGCAGCATTAGGAAAGCTGGTCACGAAAGTGTGCTCTGAAATTCACTGACTTTTGCAATGATGCTGGCATTGTTTTATATGAGGAACTAATAGGGAAATTGAGGACCAATCAACTTACATTTCTCATTCTTTAACACCTTTTACCATACACAGTAAGCACATACACTTTACTGAGCGATTATAATGAAAAAAATTAGCATGCAATTTTCTAAAGTTGAGAGTTGCCATGTACTGTAGTTACTCTAATACTTACAGCATTCGTTCTGTAATGTTTGTTTACAAAAATGGCACATTGTGCTGTATTTTTTAAAAAGCATGCAATCTGCATTCATATTGGTATACACTACACATTGATAAGAGTATCTAAGTGTTACAGTCATACTGTAAAATGTATTACTTCATTCTAAAATGAAGTAATAAATTTCATTTACCTAAGAACAAAGATATCAGATTACACAATAAGAAACTGCTAAAATGAACAATGAGAATAAGAAGAATATTGAGAAATAAGGAAAACAGTGACTGAATCACAGTCCTTATCACAGAAAAAAAAAACTATAAGGCAAATCACAGTATGTGGTTTATCTATTACAAAATATCAGACTAGCTATCAGACATTAGTTACCTATAAGTTAATATTGCTTGGTGTTGCCTAGCTTTATCTCCAGTTTACACTTGTTGCACTTACCCTGCTTAGCTAAATTAATTAAAGATATGCTTTTTAAATCAAAATATAAGATGACAAAATAATGGAAGAAATGTCAGGTTTTTGGCTCCCGTTTTTACAATCAAATTTATGATACTGTATATTTACTGAATTATTGCAATGTAGTCATAGAAGTGTTACTGTAGTTATACAACAAGCTGCTTTGATAAAAAAAAAATTGTAAATATTTTCCAATACCAAGCAGGTTACAGTATCAAACTGTAAAACACATTTAAAATATTATACTGGTTTGAACACAGTGTTTAAGTGTAGAAATTAGAGAAATTCTTCACAGTGTGTATATTATTTAATATAACCTAAATTGCTGGTCACACAATCATATGAGAACAAACAGTGTTTGGGCCTTGAGGGGCCGTGAAAGGCTCTGGGAGTGTAGCATGTTTAATGGACCGGCACAGGGGAACCAAAGCGCGCACTCAAAATGTTTACTGTTTGCTCAGCCCAACCCTGGCCAAGAAAGACAAGATGAATTTGATGGCTAATGTAAAAATAACAGACAATCATAAATCATGGAAGTGGGAGTAAGTCGATGATGAGAGTTAATCAATACGGGCCCTGATTTTGCCATTGTGCCGAATGGCACTCCATTTATTACCACAGACTTTGAGGAGAAACATTATTCACATTAGAGTATGCATGGAACCACAGGAGAGGGTGCTTAGTCACTATAGCAGCAGAGTGCTTGGAGCCTGACCAAACAGCAGCCATCATCCTCAAACACACTTCTGAGCTCTTTAAGGTTAAAAAAAAAAAAAAAAAAAAAAAGATCAATTCCAGAGCCTAAAAGAGCTTTGTGGTGTTCCTCAATGTGTTAACGTATGGGATTCAAAGACCCATCACAACAACCCATTGTGTTCTCCATTGTAAAAAGGTGAAATAAAAAAAAAAAGTTTCTTGCTGCTTTCTGTAAGATGTTGTGTCTAAAAGCAAACAGAGCTACATGATTTGAGTGGGCCTCGCTGTAGCTCTCGAGGGAAATTGGACCAAGGGAGAGCAAGTTGATTTACTCTAGGCTCACTCCGTCTGCCTGATGTGCCACAGGCAAAGAGGCGATGCAGGGATTGTACACTGCCAATCTGTTTCCCTGAACACTAAAGGACAGAGCTGATGCACACGAGCCGGGGTGATACCTTACCTCCTTCATCTTGGGGTTCCTTTCACTCGGCTGCTGCTTTCCCATGCGGCAGTCATTTTTCCTCTGTCTCCCAATCCCCTGGTTGGAGTGGGATGTATGGCTTTATTTCAGCTGTGCTGGAGTTTCATTGGATTTCTATTGCTCTGAAACAGGAGAGCATATTTGAGATTCATCAAGAGCCAATTTCATTCAGGATTCATGAAGTCTGCATCAGTCAGAATGCCAATGTAGGTTGAGGTCTGTGTGGTCTACATGTGGGGCACATTATGGTCTTCTAGTTAAAGAAGATATATCTTTGTCTTTAAAATATCACCTGGTAATTCTTTCTCAGATTTATAAATTAGTACTGAGTTTTTCAACATAGATTGTAGTGGCTAATGATTCTGTCTTGTTCTGAAAGTATCTGGAGTAATGGAGGAAAGTAATGTATACAGTGTTATAGATATAGGTCACGATTTGCCTGGTAATAACATGTGCAAACTTGATAATACATGCAAAAAAAGGGGCTATGGAGGACTGTGTCATGGTCTGTTTTGTGTGCTTGCCTTAGTGAATATACTACTTGTGGTGTTTCAAACTAAAGATGCAAAATTCTAGGTAGTGTTTATGCAAACTGATTAATTTTGTATTCACACTGTGATTTAGTACACCTGAGACACTTCAGGATTGGTGATGGTGTGTGCAAATTAACACAACTGAAGGGCAGGCGTTAAAAGTGTGGAAGTCAGTTTCTGCTAGTCGAAGACAAAATTTACTAAACTTTTATAATGACAAGGTTCATCAAAATGATACCTTAGTAATAGGGAGGTTTTTACTTTAAGTTTTTAGTAATATGTAAGTTTTTAATATTGACATACTAATACTTTAATAAAGTTGGTATTTTTGATTAACTGTTATATACAAAATTTTTATCTATATAACTATAGGAACTATAATCTATAGGAAGCCTATATTAATTTCTGTGCATTTGCAGTGCTTTAATTTACTCTTAGTTTTTATAATAAATGTTTAATTTCAAATCTGAAATGGATCAAAGACCAACATGTTATTGTTCACTTTCAAAAGAGTAACTTTGGGAATTTTGTAACTCACAACAAAATAGTACAGAGATTTGGGCTGAAGACCAAAAATTTTGTTGGTTTGCCATAAAACACACACAAGCAACCTGCTTATCGAACCAACCTAACACACACACTCTGACACACACTCCACTCCCTCACTTTTTTTTCACATCCCCTGCTCCAACCCACTCGTCCTGACCTCTGAAAGCAGTTAGAAATTTCACACAATATCCCAGCACAGCAGTGGCTGTAGCAACGCTGGGAGCCAATATGTTTCCATAATTGGGCCTGTAGTGGGGGCAGAGTCCAAGGCAATTAATCCTTTCCTCCTCTGTTGTTTTGCGGCCGGATGGCAGTGACAGGGTGCAGAGTAATTGGACAGGAGCGCCCTTGTCCCCTCCGCTTTACATTAATATCCATCCACCTAGGCTCTAATCCCGGCCAGGCCACTAGCAACACCGCTCACACCACCCTCTCACTGGTCAAGTGCATGCTACGTCCACACACATATGACCTGTGTCGAAATGAAGGCGATACAACACTGAGATGGAAATGAGAAGGACAGGTGAACAAGGACGAGACTGAGAGAGACAGACCACCCACTGTTTCAAAGCCTGGATGTATGCTGGTTTTGTCCACTTGCCTGTCCATATAGGTTCTACTTCAAAAATATATGAAATATCTGAAAAAATACAATGCTGATTGCTTTTAAGTCATAATAAGATTTTTTATTAGCATGTTCCCTGCAATATATATATATTACATATATATATATATATATATATATATATATATATATATATATATATATAGATAGATAGATAGATAGATAGATATAGATATATAGATATATATATATAGATAGATAGATAGATAGATAGATAGATAGACAGATATAGATATAAAAATTAAATAAAACAAAAATAAATTATATTTCAGACATCCA
>CM075016.1:15721339-15755873 GCA_037576675.1 Pangasius sanitwongsei | reverse complement strand
ACTATTTATGTACCTGACTGTATATATATATATATATATATATATATATATATATATATATATATTAGTTTTTTTTTTTTTCCCCCATGTCCCTTAGTCTGTATTAATGCACTGAACTAGCTCACCATACATTATTATATTACATTAGCTACCACTTTTTAGGCTCGATTCCAAGCAAACAAAATACAGGACTGCACAGCACAATGGAGCTCTTACCTGCCCAGTGGGCTAGCCAATAAATTTATAAACGGTCATTCCCTGCTATAATGTTACATTCTGTATAAAATTCTTTTGGACACTAACCTTTTGCAGTGGACTACAGGACTTTCATTAGTGCCCTGCATATTCTCCACTATGCTTTCAGCTGGAGAAAGTGTTGGCAGTACAAAATGGCAAAATGGCAAAACCCCCAAAATAGTGCACTATATAGTTAATAGGGTGTGATTTCAGACGTAAGGTATGCACTAAGGGCTTAACACCAAAAACTAAAACAGGAAAGCAGTGCAGTTCTGGTTTGAGCCGGGAGTTGGCCTCAGAACAGGTGTGCTATAAAGAAAGTGTTGGAAGTATTTTCCAGATTCACAGCACAACAGAGACATTGAGCAGTGGAGTTGCGTGGAGGAAAATGAGCATCAACAATAATTTGAATGCCTTTTTTTCCACTTTGAGAAATGGTCACTGGAGATTATTTATAGCTGAAGTGTTTTATAAAATGAAAACAATCTGAGGTGAAACAAGAAATTAAACAGTTCATTCGTATGATATAAAATGACTTTTTGACTGCTCACTCTTGTCAGTGCTCTCAGGACTAAGACAGTACTTTAACATGTCTAAGGGTTTCCCCAGAGGTCATGGTTCATACTTAGGAGAATGATATTACAAATATTACAACTACTACTTTCTTTCTTGTTATTCCTCTGCAGTTCTATACAGACACACATTCTCTCCCTCACATACACTCTATCTTTTCCTCTCTCTCTCTCTCCTTTTGTGGCCTCTCTCTAATCTCCTCCAGCGACTCTTATAAGCCTAGGTGCACTTCAAAAACAAATCAATAGAGGTATAATAGCACGGAGCATGCTTTGTAATTTTTATATCATTAGTTTTCTTTCTATCCACATTTCTAATGCCTGAAGTGAAGGGGAGGGGGGAATACAGTAGAGTGCCCTCATAAAGTTTATTTAGTATTCTATGAATTTCAGATCAGTTATGTTTTATAATGACTTGGCAGAGGTGGTGGGGGGTGCGAGGGGAGGGGGTACAGGTGGTGATGGGAAAGGCAGGGGGAGAAAAGGGAAAATCAATACGAGTAGCACACTTTTCCGCAGCATGGCGGAGAGGGGATCTATTGTGGAGGAATTATGATTTATGTCAGGGGTGGAAGGGCCGTCAGGGTGCGGCAGGGACGGAGGTGTGCGCCAATAATGATTAATGCCCCACCTTCGTCCCGGAGACAGCCGAGCCGCACTGCTCTCCTACCCCCAACCCCTCCACTCACATTCCCCTTTATACCGTTACTATACCCTTTCCATTTCAGCCACAGAGGCATCCAGGCCTTTGATACTACACCCCTCTGCAACAGTTTTCTCACTTTTCCCCCCTATCCCTTTTTCCCTCTCTGTCTCTCACAATGTGTTTTGGGCTGGCAGGCCGCAGTGGTCATGATAGATCTGCGGCTCCTCAGCTGTGCAGCTGCAGGACAGGGCGGTCACTTTTAAGCTGGACGTCTGCACTCTGTCTCTGCCAGCGCTGTCACCGCTTTCCACCCTGGAGATGGAGTGAAGGAAAGGTGGACAGAGAGAGAGATGGACAGAGAAAGAGTGCCAGTGATGAAGGCAAATGAAAAGATAGAAGAGGCCTCAGTGACTGGCGACAGAAAGAGAAATGAGACGCTGCTGATCCCTTTAAGACATGGCAACTCACAGCAGCATTGCTAGCATTTAGCAGTTACCATATTATTTTAAACAATTAAAAACTATATAGAATATTATATTATATTATACAGTATTATCTAGAAAAGGCATAAATATGCAAGCTGAAATGTCCTCTTGTCATTCCTAATAACTGGCTAACTACCTATTAGTAAACTAGCTAGCATTTGTCACAGTTTTTTTTTTTTTTTTTTTTTAAAAGTAATGTTTCGATATTATGTCATTTGCTTTGTTATATTCTCAGGAAATTATTTAACAGTAGCCACACTGATAACATATAACATAACAAACTCAATTTTGCTCATCACTAACATTTAATAAATTAGCTGGCTAGTTAACAGCTAATAACTGCTAACTAGCTTAGACTGGTCACATGAAGATGTCAGAGTTCAGTATCTGATTCATTTGTTCAACATTAGTCAAAAGTGTCACACCACATTAAACTACATTAAAAAATTTGCTCTCCATCAAAATTAGCCAAGTTAGCGAAGTTAGCTAGATAGCTAGATAGATAGATAGATAGATAGAGTACACAAATTCTGTGACAAAAAGTTTCTGGTTATCATGTGATCCTCTAATAATTTACTTATATGAGTTGACAGATTCAAGTCATTTAGCTTATTTTGTAACATCACAAACCAAGCTAATACATAATGAATGTTTTTTTAGGCCAATGTCTCTGCTTTAAATTAAAATGGGGACTTTTGTTCTATTTGACCCAATCTCTATAGTAATCTTGATTACTGTAGAACCAGTCATCCAAAAAAAAGTTAACTATTTACAAATCATGTTAAGGTGTACTTTGGTCAAAACTTTTGGTTTGTGTTATGCATTATCTGTGCACTCTCAATAATGATTGGACTAAAGTCGAGGGCAATGATGTTATACAGCTGTGTTATTATTATTATTATTATTATTATTAATAATAATAATAATAATAATAATGAATTTATGTAGTGTCTTTCTAGCACACTTATGGTCATTGTACAAAAATAAATAAATAAAAATCAAGGATTGAATGATAAATTAATGCTGTGGTAGAGATCAGTAACACATCCACATCATATGAAGGTATTTAACAGTGGAACAGTGTTCATTTTAGTGCTGCTTTAATCTTTTCTGCATATCATTTAGAAGAGTTATTGTGTTTTTTTTACGTCTAATTATTAAGGTCTTCATTCACACCACACAAAAAACACCCATATTAACCTCCATTTAAGGTATGAAAAGACTATGAAGCACTCACCATTTTCATTCAATATACTCTCATTCCACTTAAAAAAATAACACAGTTGAAATTGAATTTCAGGCGAGAGCCACTGCTCACACTGAGGTATATTCATACCCGTTTGTGTGATGCTTTGCGAGGGGCACTGAAGAGGAACCATCTTGTTGAAAGCATTCTCTGGAACACCTTGATTATTACATGGAAAGAAGAGGTGCCCTGTGAACTACTCTAATGTGTGGAAGGACTGAATGAGGCTGGTTTTGGATGTACGATTGTGGCCTCGCTCATATCATAGACTAAGTGTGTACAGTGATGCTGCAGTGGTTTGTCTCAGCCCCTAGAGGGCAAGCATAGGTCACCTGAGTGAGACCGAGTCCTAAAACAATGGCTTTAATAAAGACGAGACAAATGAGACAAAAGGCAGGCAGGGAAACGAAGTGAGGACTGGTTGCTCTACGGATGGCATGTAGACAGCTGAGGCACACGGAATGATTTTACAGGTACTGCTGAGGGAAAGCGAGAGCAAAACAATGAAGGAGAAAGCGAGCTGAAAGAATAGAGGTGCAAAGCAAGGAGGGCACTGGGTACAAAAGCGAGGCTGAGGGGAAATAAGGGAGGGAACATGGCTGAAAAGCTCATTTCCACCCTCCACTGCCTTCCTCTGCCTAGTGTAAAAGATTACCCTACAGCAGCAGTCGAGAGGGGCTCACTCCCTACACTGAGGAGGGGGAGAGGCACGGATACAAATCACACACTCACACACACGTGTACACACACACACACACACACACACGATGACATTCTCTCCAACATTCACCTGAAATGAACATACTAACTGACCAGAGGCATGGAGGGAGGGATCTCAAGAATGAACCCCACCTGAAATATCTGATGACAGTCCCAAATGCCTATTAGTGAGTAGTTAACATACACAAACAGTGCAGATGATTGTATACATGTAAAATAACAGTAACTGTGCTGTACTGATGTTCATATAAGGTCATCATTATGATTCAATCTCCCCAAAAGTCAAATGAATGCTTCCCTTAGTTTTTTCCTTTAGCTTTTTTTTAATCACATCATTATATTGGCTAACAGCTGAGATGCTGACAAACAGGATTAACCAATCAGGATCATGCATTTTTCCCATTTCTGCTAGCTACACTATCTATACTGAAGGTGTAGAAAAGAAGGGTAAGGCTGGTTCTATACGATAAAATGTCATTGCCTTTTATTACTAGCATCATAGTTAAATCATTTTCAGTGGAACTGCCATAACAGTATTTTATGGCAACACTGGTTGATGGTAGATCATGCCTTAAATGGTTAAATAACAAATTTGTGCCCCCACTACTGCCTGACATCCACCCAAAATGAATAAGCTCATCTTACTTATCAGTATAACTTTACAAATCAAGTGGTTATCGAAATTAATTCCTGGCTACGCCACTGTTACTGACCACCTTCTGGTCTTTCTACGGTATTTCTAGCTCACCATAAAACCGCACATACAGAAAAGGGAACTTTGAAACATATAAAACCTGAACACTCAGTAATTTACAGGTCAGCTTGATGACATTGTAGACATTCCTGTTTTCCACGAAATACACACGCGAAATCGGAGTGAGGTCTAATCGAAGGGTTGTGACCACTTTCTCTGAGAACAATGTAGCAGCTGAATCTCGGTACCTCCTCGCTCTCTGGCCTTCAGCTGCAGCCCAGCACGGTAATTAAGAGTTAGAGAATGAAGCCATGTAAGAAGATGCACATGCCAGCCTTGAACATTTGGCCTTAGACACAGTGCAATCGTAGGCAGCCGTACCCCGACCAATCAATAGCAAATCAGGAAACAGCAGAAAGCAGAGAAGAGGAACAATAAGAGCATCATGCAGGACTATTTTGTTGGGCAATGGTGTTGCCCTTTTCTTACCTCTGGAGGCAAGAAGCACCCCATTATACAACATTAACTTGGCCACACTGGCTCCAGCACTATTGTGTCTCCATACATCTCACTCAAACTTGACCGTCTAGTCTACACCATTCTTCAGCATTTCTTCTTCCTGCATCTGTTCAGTACCTCAAACCAAGGCCATCGACATCAACGACTTCTTACAAAGCCAACAGGCAAGATGCATGTTAAATATACACATTTCCCGTCCCTTCTCGTGTCAATTTTAACTGAAGGAACATGGTAGCTGAATGGCAAATGTTATGGATGAATTTTCCGATTACTGACCTTTAACATGGCAAAATCCTATAAAATACATTAGCAGGTTTCTGATTGTGACTATAGCAAACACACGAAATGAATTTCCTGTCAAAAGGGAGATCATTACAGCAACTGCTCACTGTATATTACATTAAAAAAGCAAACACAAGCCTAAAGGTACACAGTATTAACTGTGAATAATAATATAATATAATATATCCATGGCAAACAGGTTACTTTCTACTTTCTCTGAGGTCTTCTTGAAGGCATTTGGAATAGAAAAAAAAGGGTTTGCCATTCACACAAAATTGCTCTATATGATTTCACTACTCTATATATAGGCTGCTGTCTGATTTGAAGAGGGCAGCTGTGTGCCATTTGGGTTGCTGGGTGCGATTTGACAGTTTGACCCAATTTTCAGGCTGCTATTAGTGTTGGTGTTGGAGTCTCTGTGGGCTGGCAGAGAGACGGGAGAAAAAGATGGGGGTGAGGGGTAGGATGGAACCTGTGCGCGCACACACACACACACACACGGCAAAGGAAACCTCTTTCGGGCACCGTGTGGAGGTGCAGAGCGACAGAAAATAGAGTGGATCCCAGTGGTACCACTATTAGAGCCTGCGAATTATAGAACTATTAACCAGAATTGTAACTTCCAATTAAAAGATGATTCAACATTGAAATCTGATGGATGAATTTTGATTAAATGGAGACCCCATTAGGAGCTAGGGGAGATAGACTTCACTGGGCTCTGGCTCTAGTTAAGAGGCAATGGTCTAATAAAGATTTCTGTCTTTTTGGCAAATTAAGGTTAATTACTTTAAATAACATGGCTGGAAGCACACTAAAAAGGAGACATGTTTTATTCTCGGGACACATGTAACAGATGTAGCAGGTATACGGGAAGATTTTATGGGCAGGTATAGGCCAGATACACACGGACACACACCCTTTAATGGACAAGCACGCACACGTGTGCACACACACACACACACACATTCCAAAAATGAATATGGAGCCATGAGCTCAACTGCAAATATTTCAGCAGCTAGTTTTATTAGCTGAGCTGTCTTAGTGATGACCTCCTGTTCAGTAATCCCAGGAACATATGGGGAAGAGCAAGAGCACCATCTGGGTGATAAAGACAAAAGAGGAACACAAAAGCGTCACCCATGTTTAGTATGTATGTAATGTGATGGATTTGAATTAAAAAGGACACGGATATTAGAGTATCATGCATGTACACGTGTGTATACATGGTATGGGCGAATTCTAGTAATGATATAAATCCTAAGCAAACCTAATGTGATGTTAAATTAAACTCGTGATTTTGATGGATTTTAGAGCTGGCACTAGTGCCAGAGATGCTTTAAGGCTAGAAATTCTCTCCTAGCTTCAAAGACTTATTAAAATCTAGCACCTTCTGTTTGTGAACAGTTCACGAACAGCACTGGACTCATCAGGGAGGAAACAGACTGGGGGGAACGTGTTCAGTGACTCCAGCAAGTTACACAAACCATGACTGTTTCACATGATCACTAATGTCCTTCACACCACGGCGCTGTTGATTTCTCGATTCTAATTGGTCAGAAGGTGTTGATTAATTTTCTATAATAGCCACCCTGACAGTGGTTCCAGCCACAAGCCGAATCACAGGTTCATATTAATTCTAATATTATTCTAATATGTTTTTGTTTCTATAGCAACAGCTCATTAAGAGGACTTTGTATCAAATTCAAGTTCGTTATTTGGCACACACACACAGAGTGTTATACAGTGTATAATTCTTGCAGTGAAATTCATAATGGCAAGTTTCCAAACTGTGCAAACATTACAAAGAACAAATGATGGATGCTCCACGTAAACAGATTAAAAAACATGCAAATGTGTATTGGTGATATGGTGATGTTTTCTGTAAGGAGACGTTTATTTGGAATTTGTGGAAGGAGTCTCAAGTGTCAGTGCTTTGTAACAGTCAGAAGTAAAACTGTAACTTTAAATATTTTGACAAAGGAAAGTATTGAGGATTGAAGGCTTTGTATATTTTCTGTAACATGACAAGCTGCATTTTTTGGTCTTGGTGACGGAACGACTGTTTATAGCTGTTTTAATGACAACAGGAATTAAATTGTTGCACAGACAAGTACAATAATCAGGCCTCATTGCATCATCGCATCCTTGACTATTTTCCTATAACAGCACACCCTATCATCTTTTATTCCTTACTTGTTATTCATACTTTTCACTAGATTGTAAGCTGGAGGCTAGCTAGCAGACAAAGTAGTTGTGTAAGCTCTCACACACAGGAACAAGTAGAACTCGAAGCTAACGGAGATGCCTCAGCCGCAACTAGTCTTTCTTGTTACTAATTTGTATGTTTGAAATACCCTTAAAATATACCTTAAACAGGAAGGAAACTATGACCTTGCTGTGACCTTGGCCCTGTTTGGATCAATTCCAAAATCTAATCAGTTCATCTGCTTGTTACATCGATAATTCCATATAAACGCATGGAGGGATGCATGCACGGACTACCCAAAAACATTATGCCATCACCATCTACATACAATATAACAGCCAGTTAATATTCATAGTAGTACAGTAATACTTTTTTAAATAAACAAAACAGTGTAACTGAATGTCCCTTCTCAATTTACTGTATACCACTAGGGTGGAATGCTAATATTACCTTTACCAACATACTGTATATTACATTTATATGGATTTCTGTATACAGTACGTTTTTGTTACAGTATTTTATAGTTTATCTTGCATTCGGGTTATTTTGTATTATGTATCAAATAAATGATCAGAAATGATCACTGTACTGCCAAATCCAAATGAAACTGCATGCAACAATATACAGCTAAAATTGTGGACCTTTGGCGAGCACTGCCACAGTTTTGATTACTGATCATGTCTGCCATCGATTAGCCAAACACAAGGGGGAGAGGCGGACACACAGCTGAGACTCCTGAATCTCTCTCAGTCTGTATAATAAAGAGAAAAGACAACTCACATTTACATTTATATTTATGGCATTTGACAGACGCCCTTATCCAGAGCGACTTACAGAAGTACTCTGAAGTCTCTATCAATAAATACATCCTGATACTGGTTCACTAGGTCACAGACTAAGAATACCATCAGTCTAAAAAAAACTCTGTTGTGGAGGTAATATAGTAAGAAAAGCACACAGACAAGACTTTTTTTTAAATTAAAGTGTTAACTGAGTACTTCAGGAAGAGGTAGGACTTTAGATGTCGTTTGACGATTGCCAGTGACTCAGGTGTACGGACATTTAGGGGAAGCTCATTCCACCACCAGGTGCCAGAACAGAGAAGAGTCTTCATGCAACTCACATTTTCCAATAAAAACTTTCATGCACGTTAGAAAAGTATTCAAATTATTGGAAGCTTGGTTTCTACAACTGCTCACCACCTTGCTCTGACTGCATAGTAGCTTTACTACCTAGCCTTTTAATGTCCCTGACATATTAGCCACATTATTTGGAGTCTAAAAATGCACTGCCATGTTTCACCACATCATACATGCCCACCTGAAAAAGTAGTCTAGCTTATCTAAACTTTAACTAGCCTTGGTTGGTAAGTTTATTAGCTACTTAAGGTTGATTAGTCTCAAGTTGACTAGCTACCTATTTATTATTGGCAATGCATCTGCAATTAAAATAACATTGAACACTTTTGCTTAAGGTTTATAATACCATTTGAATGACTTCATATTGAACACTACTATTAGGTTTGAAACATTAAAAGTTGACACTATAATCAGTAACAGACAACTCATTCCACCTACGCTAGTTCGCTAGCTACTTTGGAGATGACTGCTTAGTCATTCAGCATTCAATATTAATGTAAAATGGCATTCACAACATCACATGTACATTTCGTTATACATTATCTTTCCACATAAGACATCCATATCTGTAGCCTTGACTTTTGTCGCATTGGAGGGTATTCCACAAGTTTGTCTAGCAAAATAGCTAAGCTAACTAGCTAAACCACTGTTTATTATGATGTGAAGAAATTAGCTGTGCAGTCTAACAGGCCTAATTATTCTTAAGTTATACTTCAGTCTCTATTCATAATGCAATTAGTAATGTACCACTGTATGTTGCTTATTAGACAAAATTACCATAAATACTTTTATGGTATGGTTTCAGATTATTTAACATCTGACCTAAAGCCCAACAGATACACAACTACAGACTTCCCACTTTTTTTAAACCCACCATCCATCCAAGAAGAGCAAGGCAACTCACAAGTGTTTGGGAGTATTCAGGAGTGTTTGGGATAGAGGACTTTGCACTTTGCTGTTGCTCTTAACAAGCTGCATTTTTGTCCTATTAACTTCGAGAGAGAGAAAAAAGAGAGGCTGGTGAGTGAGACTGTTTATAGCTGCTATAACATAAGTGATAACAGGAAAGAACTTATTTCATGGACATTCCACAACATTAAATGCTATGATTGATAAATGGATAAAACATACAATGTGTTTTCTTTAGTATTTAAAATGAGTTAGTGTCTGCAAATTGCTGTTTAAGAGGAATACTTTAAGACATGCTGTTATTGGAACTGCTGCTTCACTGCATCACATCACCTTATCATTGATTTTTTTCCTGTAACAGCACGCACCATCATGTTTTAATCCTCACTTAACTAAAATAAAATTAGGTGGTGAACCCACTCATATATAATATATATTCATGACATTTTAAACATCCAACTGTACTGCTGGCCTCACCTTATTTGTATAAATGAAGCATTCTCTCTGTTAAAATAATGATTTTACACAAAAGAGTTTATCTCATTATCTGAATGATTCGTATTTAACAACTTCTTTTTACCTTTAAATACTAAAGATAAAAAGAAGCTGTTAAATACAAATCATTCAGATGGTTTTGGAAATTCAGACAGTACACTGACAAATTCACATTGAATTTAAGATGTTACACATTTTGATATCTAGAATCTTTCTATTTATAAACAGAAGATATAACCTTGCAGAAGGTATTTTTGTTTAATATTCTCCAGGCGCGCAGACACGGACATGCATGTTGAGCATGTAGCCTTCATCCTGTGATGCTGTCTCCGATTAATCTGTAGCTTATGCTTCCTGTTTTCTTGGTGAAAGAGAGGAGAATCAAATCTGTAGTGCATGGAAGTTTGCATCTGACTCCATCCCTTTCACACATTACTTTTCAATTTGTAGTTGTAGTTTAAGTCTCCATTTGGCCTTTTGCAGGCAAAGGCTGCTGTGTAATTGACAATGACAGAGAGCAGTCAGACTTGATTAGTTCAGGTTTGGTAAGCAGTTCATTATTCGCTGGGCTTGCTGAGAGAGAGAGAGAGAGAGAGAGAGAGAGAGAGAGAGAGAGAGAGAGAAAGTGCATTTACTCATCTCTTACTATATTTACTATTTTATCATTTCTAATGCAAATATTAATTTCATAATATTGGTTAACGGGGTTTGTAGGATGAACATGTACAATATAAATGACATGTACAATATAAAGATTGTACAATATTTTTTCCCCCTCACCGTTCCATTTAACCCAAGTAAGCAACCAAACAACATCAGGCAGCAGTTTTTTAAATACATTTTAATATACTTTTTTTCTCACCTTTTCTCACTGTGTCGGCCCTGTGTGGTGAATATGCCACAATCCACAGTACTCATTATACCATTCTCATTTCATTAGCCATTATGTTTAGCCAAAAGGAAATGGGTGTACATCTGCTGTTTTTTTTCACGTTATCACATATAATTTTGCCACTTAAACTCACCCAAATCATGGTTTGGCATTATTTCTTTCTATAATGAAAAATAAATTGCTTGACATAGTGTTCCATGAAAACAGCCATTAGACAACAGAAAAAGGCACAGAATTGCCTTGACTATGTAAGACAGAAACGTCCCTGAGACCTTCACAGGGCTAACACCTTCCCCCAGTAAACCAGAGTAATAAAAGAAGATATTTGCATACAGAAAAAGATACCGTTTTTTTTTTTTTTTACTTTATGAAGCAAAAAACACTTCCTTGTCACAGGTTCAATTGTAACTTAGATTTCCAGGGAGGTTTTCAACTTCTTCTGTTTCATAAATGAGGCAAAACCGATGCAGTTTTCATTCTTTCACCATTTACCAGTTTGCAGACTAAAATTAATCACCCTGTTTATCCTACACATGCAGACTTAAAAATTTTGAATTAAAAATTCTAAAGTAAAATTCTGTACAGAATATCTTATTTTCTTGTTGAATTTTCTTATTGAAACTTTGCTGTGTATCTTCCAAATTTGGAAGCTCTTGGTATATTGCAGTGAGTTAATCAGGTGAAATGGAGGATTTGTAATGAGACACAGAGGACAGTGAAGAAGAGGCATGACACAAAAAAAAAAAAAAAACGCCACAGAAAGATTATTTTTGCCACAGCAGAAACAGTCCTGTGAAAAATTGCAAAAGCCTGGGCATGCGATCAGCTGACAAAAGGCCTGTCCTGAACAGTTACATGATCTAAAGTCTAATCAAACATCATTTACAGCTTGTTTTATTTGGGCCTCTTGAGAGACTGTCCCTCCTGCCTCTTTGCCATGGCAACCAGTGTCTCATTTCAGAAGTGTCATGCCACATTATCATCTCGCCAGCTCACACACTCTGCCTGACAAGTTCTCTCAGCTGCTCTCTCTCTCTTTCTTTCCACTTTCTCTATGCCAGCTTTCTTTATTCCTTTTTCTCCCTCAATATGTGGTTTCATTTTGGTATCTTGTGAAGTACAATAGAAGACATCCATGCATCTGTGTTCTAGTTATTTAGGTGTCATAGATGGGTTTGGGAAAAATATACAATGAACAATTTAAAAGACAGAGAGAGGAAATGAATGAAATCATTTGGCATTACAAATTGAGATGGTTCATTAATGTATATTTTATTGAATATGCTTCCTTAATGTATCAAATATAAAAAAATAAAGAATCATCAATCAAATGTTAGAAAAATAAGCTAAATAAGACCAAAATTAAAGTACTGTCAAATTCTTAGATTGTTTTTAAGTTTAAGATTTGATGATTTTTTACCATGAGACAGCTGTCTAACAGCAACACCAATGCATTTATGTCATTTATATTTTACAGTACAGGACTGACACCTATTTCCCCAGTGTATGAATGCTACACTGTACACAACTGGGTGTCTTTCTCCACCGTGCTGTAGGATGAATCACATTGCTAATTGTGTAGATCACAGGTTCCCGAGTCAGTCATCAGGGATGTGCCGCTGGGCCACAGTGCACATCTCTCAGCCCAACAGAACCCAGCAAAGAACATCCAACGACATGGCTGAAGATGTCCCTGGAGTCCTGGGAGTGTGAATTGAACAAAAATGTGGAGTCTTTGACAGCACCTTTGGGATCTTTAAATATCTAACTTATGCTGGAACACAAAGATTTTGGACAAAAGTACTAGTTTACACATTTAAATGAACAGGTTTCATGCAAATATCACTATTGTGTTTTCCTCCTATTTGCATATACAGTATGCTGTAACAAAACACACCTCCTGTGCTGAATTGAACTCGTGATAAGCAGATGGTAATTGTGCACTCAAGACCCCAATAAAAACAGCAATTTATTGTGAAATGCAAACATTCATAACAGACCAATTTCATCAGAAATAAAGCAATGCCACAGCGGATTGCATACCACTTCTGCCTTTAAATCCACCCAATCAAAATATGCAGCCTCAAATAGAGAAATATGAAGGTGATGAAAGCGCTGCCAGATGCAGGCCCCATAGTTCATGTAATTCAGCATCCAATGCAAATTAGAGCTGTCTTAGTGTTTAAAAAAAAAATCGCCCTTCTTCGCTTGCTTAAATAAAAAAAAAAAAAGCATCATTGCAGGTTTGGGCCTGACGAGAGAGAATAATTTGAGAGGATATTTGCTTACATGTGTATCAGCAATTTGGTGTGTTAGCCCCCCTCTTCTCCACCCATCTCGACGTGTGTGTGTGTGAGTGGCACCATGCAGGCACACGCCGCCGTGCCACAGGACAGCGGCTGGTTCTGTCACCGCAGCCGCAGCCACTGTGGCAGCCTCCTCCTCTGTGCTCGGTGGGAATTAGATTCCCATCATCAGAAGCAGCAATTTGCACAAAACAAAGTGAAATCACACGCCGGCATGTCTGGACAGGCCTGGTTCCTGAGGCGCACAGCACATATGCAGATTGCTGGATTAATGTCCTCTGCGTGTAGGACAGAGGACGGCAGGGAGAAAGTGTAGGGAGGGTGGGATGGAGTGGAAGCAGGAGGGGAGAAATGGGGGGATGCTACACACACACACACACACACAGCTCTTAAGCATGCTAACAGGACAGCAGGTCCATGCTGGCTGACAGGCTCCTACTATCACCATCCTATAGAAAGCTACTTTCAGTCCTTTTTGATTTGTACACAAGAGATCAAAATTAAAAGAAAGATACTGACACAAAATAAAAGCAGCTATGAATGTGTGAAAGTGTTATACAAACACAACATTTAAAGCGTGTACTTACTGACCCAGTAGACGAGGGACTCTGTAGTATTTGTACGGACGCCACAAGGCACTAATGAGTCAATAGTTGTGCATGTACATACTGTGTGTGTGTATATGTGTGTGTGATTTCACCCTGGCTGTAGAGGTATAGCAGGCCGTTGCTAGCACATGATGGCCTGTGGGGAGTGAGGGCTGTTCCAGGTCCCTGCTGTAATTTTCTGTCAGCCTGGCAGGATTTGCCTCGCCTGGGGCAACAGCACAGTGGCTGTGGAGCATGCCACCAATCAGGGACTGAACCCCTCACCTCACTGACCTGGTGTGTGTGCTAAGCTGCTCTCTGTTTTACTGTGTGCATGTTTGTGCTTGTTTTGGAGTGTGAGAGACTAACGGAGGGTGTGATGTGTTATATTACTTTAAAATGGACCCTATTTGATCCCACTCTCTAGCTACTATATGTGAAATTACTCAATGGATTGTCTTATAACAGAAACGGTGCCTTTCCAAACCTCAATCAGTTGATCAGTTATGTATATATTAAAACAATTACTATATCTCAGTATATAAGACATTGGATTTCTGATTGGAAGGTCATAAGTTCAAACCCTAGCACCCCAGAGCTGCCAGTATTGGGCCCTTCAGCAAGGCCCTTAACCCTCAGCTGTTCAGTTGTATAAACGAGATAAATGTAAGCAGATCTGGATAAGGGCATATCCTAAAATGCCATAATTCTAAATAAAAGCGTGCATTCCTCTTTTGGGTTGACTTGTTCAAACTATATAAAGCAAAACAAGTCTTCCTTGGGGTTATGTATTTACACTGAGTTTGTGTTATGCCAGTGGACACATTCATGAATGACATCATTAATAGTCCCTTTAAATATTATATTCGCAAAATGCAGTAGCTGTAACTGTATAACATCAAAATCTGGCATGGACATGTTGGGTTAACAGTAAGGTTCTCTTAACTAACATTATATACTGTATTAGTTAATATTAACAAACCACAGCATTTATTTCAGCATTATTAAACCATGAGTAATGTAACCCAGTAAGTTAACACATATTATCGGACATTTGTATAAATGTGAACAAAATATGCCTACACTGACCAAATACAGTATAAGTCAAGATATTAGCACAAAATTAATTACAGGTTGGTGACTTGCTGAACTCTGGTCTCCAAGCTTGAATTAGCTTTGCTAGTTCTGAATGAATTATTTTTATTCACCAATTGTATGAATATTGGATAATGAGGTGAGTATTTGGTTTATTTGGATTATTAATTAATACAAGTGTTAGTTACTTTGTTAATGTTACTGATGCTGAGGTTTACAGTTTGTTCATGTTAATAATGTGTCAAATAATGTCAGTTAAGGGAACCTTAATGTAAAGCATGACTGACATCTTTCAAAGGTGGATATTTATACTACATGAAACCACATGTTCATACTTTTTGCATGAAATTTAGACACCTGTCATTTACTAGGCTAAATCTGTTTCTGCAATAGTCAAAGATGCTGATATTCAAAACATAGCCTTCCCTATGTAGTAACTCAAAATGGATATGCAGGCTTGGTAGCATGTTGGTAAATGAATGCTAACAGCACATGGGCCATTTGATAGGGTGAACCTGTGCACTCCCCTTCTGTCCACTCATGGCCACTGTGTATGCCTGTGTGGTGGGTTTGATTTCCAAGGCCAATTTTGCAGGTAAGTGTGTGAGATGGAGCACAGGTGCTGGGGGAAAGAGAGCTGCGTCCACCCTGGGCTTTCTCATAGCTCTGAGATTGATGAAGCCTTGGCCCCAGCCTGCTGTAAATATAGAGCAGCCATGTCAGGACAACAGTCCAACAGCCACCACTGACACCTGAGCTTTTCAAAGACCCCCAGACTCAGAGCATGCAGACAGACACACACACAATGGTAACTGTAAGTTATCCAAATTATAGTGAGACAAAAACCCAAAATATTATTTCAGTTGGATGTTTGCCTGATAAATGATCTCTAATGAAACGGATGCCCCTCCTCCCAACAGCACTATGATCAACCTCAATCACAGGTCACAATAGCCAATAGCTCTTTGACAACAAACACAAACTGCGTTTTGCTGTTATAGGAAAAGAACCAACAAAGAGGTGAAATGATGCAGCCTGGGTTACCATTACCATCATTTCCCAATAACAGCATGTCCCAAAGTGTTTTTTTTTTCCTCATATCAATTACCAATAATCAATACCATATCAATTTAACAGTGATAACAATTTTTAATTTATTAAACAATGCCATGTCATCAATTTTATCCGTTTATGGTTATGTAAAATGTTGTGTGACTTCCAAGAAACAGGTTAGCAGCTATAAACCATCATTCCTTCACCAGCCACTCTTTTTTCTCTCGAAGTTAGTAAGAGTTAGCATGCCATGTTACTGAGAAACCACATGGCCCTCTTTCCTGAAGACTTGTGGTGGAAAACTTAATGTTACAGCTTTACCTCTGACCGTCACAAAGCACTGACATTGGAGACTCCTTCCAAAAACTCACCACATTATGCTGTTTATGCGGCGCATTCACCATACAAGTCTCTGTGTAAGTTATTACTTTAGATACAGTAACATATTAGAGTGAGTGAATTAATATAAACCTTGCAGCCAGAATCAGTGTCAGAGCTGCTGTTGCAGAAAGTTAATCAACACCTTCTGACCAATCAGAATCGAGAATTCAACAGCACTGTAGTGTAAAGCAAGTGAATAGGTACATAATGAAAAGGTACAGGAAAAGACTGAAGTACAATTTCTGCTGTATTTTCAATTACAGGCAAAAGACTCACTTCAGCATTAACACTGAAAGGGAGGCTAGATTGTGTGTGATTCAGGGCAAAAATGAGCTCTGAGAGTAACACAAAATCACTGTTATAACAAATCCATCTGCAAAGGTGTGGAAAATGGGGTTGGTGTGATCACTAAATTTTCACATTTTGAACAGCTATGAGAAGTGTTCTGTACACATGCTGTTATATGATATTTACATGTCAAAGATATACGATTGTGTTGCGAACACAGCCGACAGTAGAATTCAACGAGCCAGCTAACAGTGTGTCAAATGATAAAATGTCTGAGCCTTATTGAAGAGACACCATTAGAAAGTGTCTGCTGCACTTGGGCCTTGAGCATCCCTGTGGCTTACATATAAATTTAATCCCTTGTATTAAAAAAAGGCAGAAAAGAAAAACGGCGAATAAATATATCAGTTTCAACGTAAAGGCACCAGAGGCCTTGCGCAGACAGTTGTGCTTATTTCAATCAGGTGACATTTGTTAGGAACTAACACCAGAAAGGAGGCAGCCACTGGCTAACCTTTCGGCAGTGAATTATGAGAATTTACCTTCATGCTTCAGTGCTTTTGCTGTTCTGCTGCCTTTAGTGTCTAAATCAAAGGCAGGATCTGCTACATCGGCAGTTTCCCTGGCAAGGGCAGCCGCTGCACAAGCAGCTGACGATCGGTGACATTTACCATGTCGCACAGCCCACTACAGCAGACAGCACATAACCCAGGAGGCAAGCACAAGTCAATTCATGCTTGTAGCCATTTTCCTCCACACCACTATAGATTCGAGTGCACACAGAAATACAGACTAGCAGCTGCTCTGGTTTACACATGTGGAAAAAAAAAAAACCCATATACACACATAAAAACAGAAAGTGCAATCCCTGACCAGGTAATATTCTTCATTACTAGCTGTTAGAAAAGTCTACAGAACACCAAATACAAATCTGCAAAAAGTACACAACGTCCCTTTGGGTAGAAGTTACAAAACTTCAGATTAGATCCATATTTTTTTCTTATTGCAAGTGAAGTACTGCCTCAGGAGATGAGAGCAACTCCCAATGTCTGGCTCAGCAAAGCCGTAGCCGTCGCTCCCCAGACACTTCTAATTTATTTAACAGCTCAACAGGTAATTTTCCAGCAAAATGCTGATTTTCCTCACCAGCTTCCTCTTCAGCATGTATTCTAATTACCAGTGGCTCACTTTGATCTGAGGCCTGCACTTCACACTGCTCCAGCTTCCCCAGGATCTCATTTCATTAGAGAGGCTCATTTCTTTTTGGCATACTTCTTATTTTACTGATACTCATTCCGTTTTTCGGCGAGATATACTGCCTGACGTATTAACAGACTGCTTGGACACCCGCTGTCAAAACACACAGCGTGTCTTCCTAAAGCCTACCTGAGAAGCGGCTCGAAAACAAAGTGCCGCTCGGTTTAAAGACAGGGGAAATTGGATTCATCTTGAATCCAATTGAGTCCTGATTACCTGATTAAAAGTTGGAGTGCAGGTTAAATATATCTACGTTAACGATGAAGTTAGGCTTAATTTCATTCATAGCATGTACACTCACCGTCCACTTTATTAGGAACACCCGTACACCTGCTCTTTCATGCAATTATCCAATCAGCCAATCACGTGGCAGCAGTGAAATGCTAATAAATGCTAATAAATTCATGCAGATACAGGTTCAGAGCTTCAGTTCACATCCGACATCAGAATGGCGAAAAAATGCGATTTCAGTGATTTATTTCAGAAACTGCTCCTGGGATTTTCACACACAACAATCTCTACACAAAAAGGTGCGAAAAAACCTAAAACAGCCAGTGAGTGGCAGATTACAAATGATATATATGTATGATATGAACCAAAACTATATATACCTTTCCTAATCGTTTAAATGTGATTCTTTGTATTCTAAACGCTAATTCTTTCC
The DNA here is from genome assembly GCA_037576675.1 of Pangasius sanitwongsei. Classification (NCBI taxonomy): domain Eukaryota; kingdom Metazoa; phylum Chordata; class Actinopteri; order Siluriformes; family Pangasiidae; genus Pangasius; species Pangasius sanitwongsei. The sequence goes on along the minus strand of CM075016.1, from coordinate 15,737,200 downwards.
ATCAAAATCTTATGGCAGTATAACAACGAAATCTGAGGCCACGTACAGTCATTTTGGTGAAACGTATCTGATAACATCCAGCTCCTGTCACAGCAATGCTTCAGCCTAACGGCCATGATTTTCAGATTTCTCAACATGTGTCCATCCATTAAAAGTCTAGAAGAAGTTGTGTGACTAAACCTGCAGCTGAAAGTGGGTCATTAGGTAGTGCTGAACAAAGAGGAAGCACAGGGGCGGCGGTACGTGATGCATTAAAAAGGGGTCTTTTCAAAGTGTGGGAGTGCGCAGAAGGTGGCGGTTTTTTTCCGGGAAGGGTCCCCTCAGCTCCTCCATCTGTCCGTCTGTCTGTCTCTGCAGAGGGTCCCAGCAGGGGGTCAGTGGCGCACCCCCTCCGATGCCCAGAACTGTGCCACGCCAGCACACAGCCACAGCATAATATGGCCGGTGCCCTGTGCTGCCATCGGATGGGCGAGCCCGCTTTACCTGCTGCGATTCCATTACCAGGCTGCCTGTTCTTGCTCTTGAGTGTTTCTGTAGCATATTAAACAGATTAATAGAACAATGCTCCGGGGAGCGAGCGGCCTGTCAATCTCGGCTAAAAACACAAAAGCAGAAAATTAAAAAAGCCCATGGCTGAACTCCAGAGCCGATAAAACACACTGGAATCTGCAGAGGGGGGGCAGAAACACAGATGGTAAATATTTATTCTCCATCTCACCGCTTTAGAGACCACACAAACGCACACACGGAGGCACGCTTGCATGGGTACACACACACACTCTCAAACACACATTGGCATGCTTACACACACAAACACCTACAAAAAAAAAAAAAAACACACACACAGACCTCAGGATTAAGCTATAGGAGTGACATAGTAAAAGGTGGCCAAAACTAAAATTTGCACCACTACAATTTTTAGTATAGTGTGTGATACTAATCTTCCATATGTGGCTCATGAATAAGAATGATTGTCTTGATTCACAGACATAAGACAGATCGCCTCGCTGTGTCCTGGGAGACTTGGAGAAAATTCACTCTGTGCTATCTTTTGTCTCTCCGAGAGATTCCTGGAGATTCCGGGCTAGTCTGTCTGCATCTGCTATCACAATTAGGCTGACGCTGAAACACTGACTAAATCCACTCAAAGATCTGAGGCAGTTCTGCTTTTTCGTGAGTGTCCACATCAAATATCCATCACCAACTCGCCAAATTTAAACCTCCAACACGTCAGATTACATCCATTCCCAAAAGCCATTCCCAAAAAGCCATGAAAGTATATAATCTCCTATTATAATTCTTCTCTCACACACTCGGTTGCCTGTTGTATGATTGTCCATTACATGACACTGTTTTCGTCTAATCCAGTGTTCCTCTGGTGTCTCAGGGCTGGTGTGGAGACAGTGTAGTGTATTAGCAGGTTAATTGCCCTGTTGCAGTGGCTGCTGGGTCACATGAGGGTCCGCTCCACTTTAATTGTGCGACGTCCCGTCAGCTAACCTTTCTTAGCTAGTCTCCGGAGGGCAGGCAGAGGACCCACTGTCTGTCGGATCACCATGACGGCAAGTTCAGGAGCACAAGTTCACAGCACCACCTGCTGGACGGAATGTTACGGCTTAACAAGAATGCTTGGACATACTGTAATACTGTCAGAACAGTCACAACAGTGACATGTACATTTTCAGGGAGTAAGGAGTATTGTACTGGTACAGTTGGAATTATGGGATATGGTGTAGTGCTGCTGACAGGTTATGGGAATTCTGCCTCTCAGCACTATAAAAAGAGAATTCTAACCACAGCAAAATTCAGCTTGACCTTCAAAGATGACCTATCTTGCACTGTCGCAGTCCACACTCTCTACCCTATCCTCTTCGTCCTCACCATCTCGTTTGCATTCCTCTCTACCCGCTCCCGGATCGTCTCGGCTCGGCAGCCCGGCCCAGCCCTGTCTGTTTTCATTCCCCTCCGAGAGGACAAGTAATTTAGGAGAGAGGAGAGCAGATGACCACTGGCTTCTGACCTTTTCTCCCTCAATTTAACTCCTCCATGTTGTGCTGCGAAAGTGGCAATCAGCCTAGGCAGAAGTGACACCCTCATCTGAGCACGGCGGAGCCTCGCACACAATCACAGTGTCACTTTCTATCACCATGCGGCAGCGGGCAGGGGGAAGGGCAGGGTTCGCCGAAGATGCCACGGCGATCTCTCTCATCCCTCCTGGCTCTCCTGTACGGAGCAGTCCAGCGCAGGCACACATCATTAGTATGCAGAGTGCACTGCAGTGTCACACCAGCCAGTTTCTCAAATCACCTTTGATTGTGTGTGTTATTATGTTAATATATTTTGGTTGTAACTGTGGTGATACAACACTGGAGTAAATGTTGTCATAAAGTGTTTATTTAATGCTCACTCCATAACAGCCACATCGATTCAAGGATGTAGAGGCAAGGAATAGTTCCCATGAAGCTTACATGAATTCTGGATCAGTTGACCAATGATGGAAAATAGCTTCTTATGATAGTTGCACAAGCAATAATAAATATAACAGGATTTCATTATTATTGAGAAGCTGTAGATATCAACTAGGGCTCTTAGCAGTCCAGAAAAGCTGAAACATCATCATTAACTAGCACATGGACTGCAACTGGAGCTTTTTTTTGTACTCAGAATTAATGAAACGGTTTACTCTGTGCTTATGTTCTCTTTATCAAGTCTTTCACTTAATCACCATTTAAAGTGTGGAATAATTACCTGCTGTTTATGAGTGGTTGCTTTAGCTCCAGACTGTAGAACGGCTGACCTATATGACATTATAATATCATAATAAATTATGTAACAATGTATTTATTTTCTGTCAGTATCAGTACCTCAGTATTTCATTTACAACAGTGATTGCATTGTTATTCACGCTAACAACTAACTGATTGGATGTTAAAGTGTGTTTTTGCATCAAAAGTATTTCATCTTGTTTCTTTTCCTTGTTACATAATTTATTGCTGAAAATATGAAAGCTTCACTGACTTTTGTTTTCCCCACAATGCAGCACTGCTGTTTTGCTGGCACTCAATATCACCATATATCATAGTATGTATTCTATGTATTGTGAAAATGTCTTCAGGTATCATGGCACTTGCCACCTCTAGTAACAAGAAATTCTCTCACACTATTAGTATGATGTCAAAAAATAACCTGATACTGGGCAAATTATTCAAATCTTTTCCAAATAAAAAATTACTAATTGTGGCTATTATTCTTTCTCCAACCCTATATTGTGCAATATATATTCATAGAAATATGGATGTATTAAAATTATAATTTTTTTCCCATGCTGTACTTGCAGTTCAGTTTGTAAAAACTAAAAGAGAAATAATAACACATTTTTTCTTTTGTACTGTGAGCTATTCCCAAGGGGAAAGTTTTATATATATATATATATATGCATATTAGCTTGACTTTGGTTAGCTTTATAAAAAAAAATTAATAAAATAAAATAAAATAAATTTTAAAAAAGACATTATCGGTTAATATTATTTGGTCATGTATGAATGATCTCATTGCATTTTGATGATAAGATTACAGGGAAAAAACGAAACGTTACCTTTTTTAAGTGATAGACAAATACTGATGAATCATATGCAAGATGATCAGGTGCATAAACTAAGAAGTAAAATTGTGGTTAACGTTTACATTTTCAGTATTTAGCGGATGTCCTTAACCAGAATGACTGAAAGAAGTGCTTTGTAATTTCCATTAAAAAATATATATATATATATATCCTTATGCTAATGCAAATATGTCAAGGTCTGCATTTCAGGTTGCCTCTATTTAGTTTTTATTCATTTTCATTCTTGCTAGATGAAATTCATACACTAGGGGTGTAATGCACTACCACTGTCTGTATCTCTTTAATGTTCCAAATATTCGTATCTGTATGTGTATTTGGATTTAAACCAGAAGTGGCTGTGGCCTAAAACTGAAACAATGGAAGTCACTGGAAATAGCATGGTGTATGAATTCTGGCTCTCACAGTTTCTCAACCTCAGCTACCTCACAACCACCTCACTCCAGTTCATAATTGCACTCAAGTAGAGATATGTGAGTGTGTTTGTGTGTGTGTGAGAGAGAGAGAGAGAAAGAGAGAGAGACTGTTCCATCTCATGCAATTTTTTTTTTGTTTGTGCCAGCCCATAATATTTTCTAAAAAAAAAATTCTTTTTTTCTAAAAAAAAGATTTCCCAAAATAGTAACTTACTGGTAACTTGCATCTTTTTTTAACACATTATCATATTCGGTTACATCCATGGCATACACTGACATTTTATTCATTAATTTAAAATGTCCCACTGATGTTCGACAAGCAATGTCCTAGGCAGCACAACATATACTGGCAGCTCTAAGACTCAGTCCATCAATGCATATTGAAATGCTGAACCAGTAGTCAATTAAATGATTGGGGAGCAGAGGAAGGAGGAAGGAAGAAGTCAGGGGACTGGATTGTACTGCCTGCTCAATATCAGTAAGTTGCACCACTGTTGCTAACAGATTTGCCACTTGTGTGTGGATGAACATACACCAGTGTGAAATACACGGATAAGCATGCTTACAAGTAGCACGTTATATGATGAGCTGCCATGAAATAGAGTGGCTCTGAGGGAATCTGCTACAAAGTGCATATGCAAAATCATCACATGAGGCATAATGCAAGAAGGGATCGGATCAATGGATTACACATTTGCGCCTATGGGTTTGTAGAGGCAAACGAGATGCACAGAGAGTTCATAAAAGAACCAGAAATGTCAAATAAAACAATATCAGAAACAGCTTAGAAGAGAATGAAGCAATATATCTGACCAACATTTAGGTCCCCGGCTTTGACTTCACATGTGGGTTTTAAAAAAGTCCTAAATAATGCTATGCCTCAGAGGGGGTATTATCATTTAAAAAGATCCTGTCATTGTGCGACTCATCCCCTCTGTGCTGAAAATGAAATTGTCTGATGTGCAAGATTTACCTTTGCTGGGTTTGGCCCCGTTAAGGCAAGAGGGTCACTGCTCCACATGTCATCTTGTCGCACCATCACGGTGGCTCCAATTTACACACAGAGCCGCTCTGCATTTCAAAGGACCTCCTGTTAGTGATCGCTATCGGTGGCCCGCGGACACAAGATTAGGCCAGCTGGAAAAAAAACCACTCGCCGCTTCCCCCACATTTACATTTTCATTTTCATATTATATTCCCCCTCATTCTCTCTCTGTCTCTCTCTCTCTCTTTCTCTCGCTGATGCTGTTCCCCTCCTGGGCCCTAACTAGCCACTCCAGAAACCCCTGGAGCTGGGCTATCCGTCTCTCAGTCCTCCATCTCGCTTCAGCCCTCTGCCCCACTCCTGCACCGCACCTGCTGCAGTAATTAATGAAACTTTTGATGTAAAAAAACAAATAATACATTTCGGCGGCAAAGCAGTTTTCGCTTATTTCATCTTGAGGAAAAAAAGGCAGTTGGCTTGAGAACAGGCTTCGATCAAGGAGTTTAAATACATCAATCTGAGACATACCAAAAGCATTCAAACAATAGTGTGAAGAAAAGATTAAATGAGCTGGAGATAAAACTGGAGATACAAGTGCTGTTGTACCACTAGTGCAAATCTGTTTTGTTTTTTTTTTTGCACACCTCAATAGAAATTATATAGAAAGGTTACAATTAGTGTTAGGGACCTGATTAGAGTTCATACCTTTCATTCAAACAAAATCAAAACGAATTTCTTTCCCCCTTCTTTCATTAGAATATGTATAACTTTTTCATGAGATCAGGTTGATTATTGGCCTGAAAACCTGAAACTGAATTGTTTTGGATTTGACGATTTATGATTTCAATTTTAACTGATACAACAGGGATCTTATACATGACACAAATTGTTGTAAACTATGCCATCATCATATTTCCCATTTCACATAACTTGTCAACAGAAGTTTGCAGAGATTCAGCTCAGCCACTAAGAGTGTCAGTATTGGATCAGAATCTGATACGCTGATATTAGCATATTTTCTATTAGTATTCAGCTAGTTTGTTATTATCATGCTAGCTAATATTTGAGAGATTAGGAATAAAGCTGTTGTTAGTTAGCTAATGTTTTCCCACATTCCTTGGGTCCTTGGTTAATGGACCTCTAATTTATGACCAGTAACCAAAATCAGTGTGATATAAGGCAGGTGTCTTTTTTTAAATTTTGTGAATCTTTCATACTGTGTGTGTTTTTCATAAAGTAAATTTAAGAGTTAATACTTTTCTACTTTATACTTAATACTTAATAATTTAAGTATTTAAATTATTTATTTAGATAGATTAATAGAGTAATGATGCTTTTACTTGAGTAAAGAATTCGGGGACTTTTACCACCCCGGGTATTGTAAATAGAAAAAAAAAAAATTGACCAGCGCATCTCTACATGAACATCTAAGAAATACTGCCATCCATTTTGAACGGTGGACTAAGCAAGACTCAGATAACCATGTGTATGCATATTATACACAACAGTTGGTGTGTGTGTGTGTGTGTGAGTGTGAGTGTTTGTGGGGGGCTGGGGTTGTAGATAGAGTGCTAAATTTATGGTGGCAAAGCCCAGCTGACAGTCCCGACCTCATGCGTCGTCCCATCCACTTTGAATTTGACTGGTATCTAATGAAGAAGAAATAGTTTTGTTCTTCTGTCCCCCAGATTTCTCTAGTCTAAACGCTTCTGTCTGTCGGGCTGATCTTGTTTACCTTGTGCACGCAGTAACCTCATTCTGAGTGCCATTCAATGGACTTAAAGGGCCAGAGAGGTACAGTGATACATTGCACACATAAATGCCAATGACTCGCCCTGCATATTAAGACCCAAAAGCTGCACTCGCAATGTATTCTCATTATTTTGTTTTAGGCTCTCTAAGAGCGGATGAAAACTAAGCCAGTGGCAGCAGGGAGAACTTGTTACTGTACAAAAGCCCAGTGGTCAAAAAGATAGGCCATTGGAATGATTAATGTAGAGTAGCAGCCTTACACAGAGGCTAATCGAAGGTTATAGAGTGAAATTAATGTTGGCCTAACTGAGCCATATATTGTAATAAGAGCTTCTTTTTTTTTAACTCTGGGTACATTTGAATATCTTGACTATCATTGTATATCTTAATTACATCAATTCTAGACAAACTAAAGACAGAAAATTAGCATTCCTTTTTTTCTAAAGCTACTTCTGACCACAACTGACAGTTTTTTCAAGGTTGACTCTAAGGAATATTCTAAAATGTCATTTCTGACAAATCCAGTGCCATGTTTCTATCATGTCAGTGCTTACTAATGTGACGATTTCATGCGAATGTCTAGCGTGGGACGGAGACAGTGAAGCAGGGAGAGGGAGCAGAGCAGAAAAGGGTAAAAAAAACTCGTTTTACATTTTCTGCATGTACCTCACAGCAGACAGCTGACCTTCAGCACAGCCACGCTTGGACGGATAACAACACTCAAATTACGTCCATTCCAGAGGAGTACATGAAACAGCCACAGTACTTTAAAGTTGTTCAATTACATTATCCTTTTAATTTCTGTCTTACACGCAATCAAATGCACTTCTCAGTCACTCTTTCTCCCTCACACACACATATACTCAGGAAAGAAAACTAACTGGTGAATGTGCTAGGCATACACACGAGGAGAATGAGAGTAAAAGAACAAGGCGTATAAACAAAGAAAGAATTTGAATGAAGCACAGATCAGTGTGTCAGAAAGTGGAGACCTCAATTTGCAAATGTAGCTGAATCAATCTCTCAGAGATATGTCAGTTTCCTATCTTCTGGTGGCTGAAGCTATGAAATAGCAGCACACTTACATAATAGCAAAATCTTCAATATTGTCTTATTTTATTGTTTTATTACCATATGATAGATTAACGAAAAAGATAGGCTCGCTCCTTCCTCTGTCCCGCTCTCTCTCCCTCCTCCCACTGCTTATTTTATTTTCAGGGGTTTTGAATCCCCAAGCCTTTCAAGAGGAGCGGCTGTGTGGACAGCACCCAGACATTACTATTCAGTGCGGCTTTGTGTGTGTATGTGTGTGTGTGTGTGTGTCTGAGAGCGAGAGGGAGAGTGCACAAGTGTGTGCGTGTGTTGTTGGTTGGGGGTGGGGGTGGGTTGAGATTGGGGGGGGGGGGGGTGTATTTTCAGGGGATTTACTATAATTATATGACAAAATGCTGGCAAATCTCACCGGGTGCAGAACACAGGCACAGGGGTCAGGGGATGGAGCACTTTTGGCGGGGTAATTTGTAAATGTCATTCAGGTGGGCTTCTCTGTCAAAGCCTGGCTTCCACAGCAGGCTTTTTCATGCAGATTATTCTAACCAGGCAACCTGCTCAGCTTTCCTGGACCAATTCAGCTTGCCGGCTCTTCACTTTGATCCTTCAGTGTTTGCACTTTTGCATGCAACATAATGTTAAACATACTGTATATGTGGTGCATTTTTATTTTTACATATCAGAACATTCATCTATATATATATACACTTTATGCTAGGGGTATAAAACAATGCCACTATCTGTACCTGTTTAGTGCTCCAAATATCTGGATCTGTATTCGGATTTTAACCCAAAGTGGAAGATTTTTTTTTTTTTTTTATGCTCCCAGAAACACTAGAAAAGTGTTGGAAAAGAGGTAGAAATGGCAGCTCTGTCAGCATGGTCTGTGAATTCTGGCTCTGACAGTTCCTCAACCTCAGTTGAGTTCATAATTGGTCTCAACTAGTGATGTGTGCCAGACTGTTTTTTTTTAATCCAATTTTTTTTAATTAAATGCACAGTTATTATTTTTGTTTGTACCTGCCTACAATATTTTGTAACCAGTTTAGTTGCCTCTACCCCCTTCAAAAAAAAAAAAAAAGTAGCCTAATTTAACCCACCTCAACCCTGACTAGGCGGGTAAAGTGAATAAATCATGCTAATGAATGTGGTCTTTCTTTGTTCCACGAGCTTCATATCTGCCTATTCATGCCTGCATTAAAGTAAAACTTCCTATTTACATCTGTATTTGCTTCTGTTTGGAAAACATTCATTCTGTTCATTCAGAATCTGTATTCATATTCAGTTACAGCCTTACTTTATGCATACATGATTTAGCTTTTCAGTGTAGTATGTTTTAAAAAAAAAAAAAAAAAAAAAAAAAAAAAAAAATTAGTAAGGGCATGGTTTTTAGCATTTTTGCCAAAAAAAAAAAAAAATTAACACATTGGTGCTGTATGGCATAAATGTGTTTACTGTTTACTTCTACAGAGTCTCAGTAATGTAGAATAAGATAAATATTCAGGGTCAGAAAGGCATCTCCTGGAGTGTCTGACATCTATATCCACATATCCACTGAAGACAGGTTAGTTGGTAGAAATGTAATTAGATGTGGCTGAAATGACCCAAACCTGGTTTGATTCTGTTACTTGAGACCGAGCAATCACTGCAGCACACAGTCCCACGCCCGAATCGATGTGCTATTACTATTATCTTTTAAAAGAGCAGACTCATTCTCTCTCAAGTGGGCCATCAGCGTTACCTTCAACCCATCCATTTAGATGCCTTGCAAAAGATTCCATGTTTTCCATTTGGCATTTATTTAAGGGCCACTGCAGGCTCTTTGCTAAATCGTTTCATTTTCACTCTAATTCCAGGAGAGATTAATAGATTTGCCATGAACATTTAAATACCTTTCTAGTTACAGAGGTTAGTGCTAACTCGGTTAATGCATCAAGGACTAAAATACTGTATGGCTCATGTTGCAAAACCTTGAACACGTCATTACGGAGATTTTAGGAAATCTTTCTTCAGATTTCAATAAAAAGTGATGCATCTGAAGTGATGTTTGTGAGGTTCATTAAAAACCAATGACCCTCATGACACACTGACTGATCTTGCACAACCCTGTGGAAATTCTGAACAATGGCCAAGGAAATGTGTGATAATATTTTGTCATTTATATTTCATGGCGGATAATGTTTAAGACTGTTTGCTAAGCAGACATTAAACCTAAGAAGCTTCTTACTTGAAGATATTTAGTCTTCAACAACAACCTCCCATTCTTTGACCTGATTAACTCCCACTCACCAATCACCAATGTAAAATTCATTTTCAACTAGAAGTTATAGAAGAATAATAACACCAATTATACATATCTGGTCATTTTCTGAGTTTTCCCCTCTATATAGTACTCAACCCTTCTTCTGCTTCATTCTTCAGACTTAAATCTAGTGCCCTCCTATTCCACAGTGCTCTCATCTTTACCTCCAGTGACCAATTTTTCAGTCTCCCAACACTGCTGCAGTCACCCTCATCTAGACTCTCGCCATCTCTATACTCACTTTGTGCCATCTTGTCTCGCAATCATCCCAATCTTCATCTTCCAGACCCCAGCTGTCACATGCTCTCCAATCAGAACAATATCACATAGAGAACATAGAGCAAATCCAACTCTCCAACAAACCTGACAAACTATCAGACTTCTTACCTCTTTGTTTTCTTCTGATACTGCAGAGAAAAAGCCATTTTCCATTATTTCAAGATTAGCGCATGCTTTTCTAACCCATGCAAATTATTCTCTACTTTTTTTTTTATTTAATCCCTCTCCTGTCCACCCCCAACCACCCGCACACACAGCTCCTCTCTCACTGCAGATGACTTCATGGCATATTCTCAACACAGAAAAAGGTGGTAAATGTGTCAAAATGCACACACTACTTTATTGAGCTTATACATTTTCTGACCCTGAACTTAAAATGTACCTCTGTGGCAAGAACAACCAGATTGAGAACTATGAAATATCGGGCTCGCAAGTGGTGCAACAGAAAATGGTTCACCCTATTGTCCAGAGATCATGGGTTTGAATTACCCATGATGCCACAGCCATCCTTGACCAGGAGTCCAAGAGAGCAAACTGACCATGCATGGGTGGGAGAGATGGCATACTCTCTCTCTCCTGTCAGTCACAGCAAGACTAGCCAATCGCGGGTGTCTGTGAGCTCATGTATGCTGAAGAGTGCAGGAAGCCTTCACCTTCCCTGCTTGGCATCTGTTGTATGATAGTTGTACTTCATAACACTTGCTCTTCCAGAGGTCAGTGATCAGTGAAAAAACAACAAGTGATAAAGCCCCATCCAACTACAAATTGGCTTAAGTTAGTCCTTTACTTCAGAAGCCTAGGTCAAACTCAAAACCACTGTAAACTATTTCAGTTCAAGACCCTGGAATGGCTGGTCTTTTCACGAATACCCACCAGTCTGGTTTCAATGGTAGTGAATCACCAAATGATTATTTGTGAATTGGTCAGCAGGAACTCCTGGTTTTCATATTTACGGTTTATGGTATCTGGTTTTCAATATTGCATACATTTATAACTGCTGTTCCACAGGGATCAGTTCTAAGTAGACTCCAATTTCTATGTTTTTTTTTAACTACTAACACATTATTTGCCTTTATTTTACTGGTCATCAAAAACCAAATGATGGTTGTCTTCCTAGAATGTATTTTCTGTGAAACTGCGAATAAATGAGCCAAAACAATCTGTATGCTGCATACTTACAATATACAACTTCACTTCTATACAACTACTCTCAAAGAGGGCTATCAGTTGTCTTAAAGAGGGAACTGACTACCTCTGTGACATTTCATCACCTGGGGGTAAAGTCTGAAAAAGAAGGAGCTGATGTACATGAAACATTCATGAAACTGTTACGCTGAACTATCAAGACATTGTCACTGTTCAACTCTCACATGTTGCTAAGAACACTGAAGTCCTTTCTTGGTAATCTTAACCCACACCTTGAGACAGTTCATCTGCCAAGAACAACCTACAAATCTTATATCGGTAAAATGTACTTAAATAATAATTCTAAAGTCTGATTTTACTTCAAATGCAATCTCCTCTATTGAAGCATGTGTTCAGACGACACACCGTCACACTGTCATTAAAGCAAGGGGACCTACCAAATACTAAAAAACTCTGAAATTCATATAAATATTTCAAAGATTCTACTTTTCACTAATGTTGTTGTCAATAATATAATTTGTAATGAAAATTGTTGTATTAAATTAGAAAAGAATGCAAAATAGATGTATTTTCACTAGTGCTCTCAGACTTTTGGAGCCCATTGTACAGTATATGTAGTATAAATGAGCAAATCTCACTTATTCTACTCTCTATTGCATTGTGTTTCCACAGTCTGGGCTTTCATAAGATTCATAGACCTGAAATAGGACATAAAAAATTATAGTATTTTATGCTAACTGCTATAATAGGTATACTGGAGGGAGATTTATGCCTATTCTGTGCATGTTCATCATGTTACATATCCCCAGTTCTTCTTTAAATGGATTGATAATACCAAGACAGCTGGGATGTCCACTGTGTGGGTGCGTGTTGCCTTGACCACGCTCTTAGGCTACAAGCTGGGATTCAAATTATCCTCATAAAAGAGTCCAATCAATGCCTGTGCAGAATTCGTACCTTGTTGCAATGCATATTTATTAATCCAAAATCTTCAGTTTGATTTGAGTTGTACAGTCAAGAAAACTGAAAAGGAGAGCTGTTCACAAACAAGAGATGTTATGTTACGATTAGATCAAGGCTGCCTCTGGTGATTAAATGTTAATTAAGACATATTAATGAATACACCAGGACTAACAGAACAAGGTTTTTGTTTAGAGGTTCAAACTCACCTTGAACATTGATGCATAAAGTGAGTTTGGACATCGATATGAAAACATTCTTCGGTTTTGTTTGCCAAGTGATCAAGTAGGTCACAGAGTCTGAGCCGAGTGCTCTCCTTCATACAGTGCAGGTCTATCTGCAACCCAATACTATAAGAACTTAATGCCATCAGGAACCAAGCTATTTGAATGTTTTTTTATCCATAGAACAAGTGATGCAGAAAAAGGCTCAGGATTAATTTACGTAGCAGTAAACACACAGCTGAGATCAGGGCATGAGGCTTTCTGTGCCGAGATACCAGGATTGCACTGTGCATTTGTTCATGTTTACTGAACTCCTATTGAGTGGCTTGGCTGTGGGATAAGGTCGGTGGTGAAATTTAAGAAGCATTTAACAACATAGTACATGTGTAATGTGATAAAGAAATGAAATCTCTGAGCTGCTCATTCTTCCCTTTTATCCATTTCCAGTGGTAAGCGTCTTGGTGGTATCTACTCTGAACATAGAGGTTCATGTAAGAGGAAGACACATGCAGTACACACTGAGTATTTTGGTCAAAGTCTATAAACATATTGAGAACATCATAAATGTTATGGTGGGTTTATTTCTCAGTCCAGCACAGTGCCTTAGCAGGGTGTGAATGGATATTGTAGTTAATGGACCAGCACTCCGAGGCACAGCTCTATTTGATTCATGCTGACCATGGCGCACTTTCACCAGGAGTGGACAGTGGGCTTTGAACAACAGTCTGCAGTTGATACATCATCTGTCTGCATGTTCCTTAATGGTGATAACAGTGTTTGCACTTTCACTCACTCGGGAAGAAGTCTCCGTGTCATCAGCTATATGACTTCTCATTATGGACATGCTTGAGCAGTCCACAGCTAGCTTGCAGTCAGGTATTGTTTTATGTGGATGATATCCACGAGATAATATCCACAAGCACAACTACTAGGGGTAAATCAAATATATGATAGAGGGAGGCTAAAAAGCAACAACAGCAAAATTACATTTCCCATTTCAAAGTCATTTTCCCTCGTTTTTGTAACACTGTCTCCAACAGGAACTGCCTTTATGCTCTTTATGCTTTCATCCATTCCCAACTGATTTAGCCTCAAGCACACAAGTTTAAAAAGGAGAAGCTCATCACAGATAAGTTTCAAATGGTCAGAATGCAACAATCTCAGGGCTAAAACACACTCCATTTCCGCCATCCAGACAGCGTGAGAGGTCATGTTGAAACGAGTGTGAGCACCACAGCAGTTCACTATGACTGCTTATTAATGCTAGCAAAGTCATATTTAAGGTCCGCAATCTCTTTTTCGGCAACAATTTGCTACCAGAGTGCTACCAGATACCTACATAAGCCTTACGTAAGCCCTTCATGACAACTGACATAAACCTATATAAACATTCATAAAGGCTTTTCCAACAAGCAGTTGTCATAACAATTTAATAATAATAATTTTGATGAAGTTAACATAACATGTGAATCAACTGACAAAGAAGTTTGTTGAAAGAAGGTTGTTATGGCACTTTTTGAGATGGCATACTTTAAAAATCATAATAACTGACTTTCTCATGACAGAGTTATTGGGTGTATATTTTTTCTGACCCTTAAGCATTTTTCTGTATTTTTATGAAAAACCTACTGGATGATAATTCGCAAAGCGTCATAGCCTTATGTCATCTGACTCAATTATGTCATGTCAAACAAAGGTGTATTTATGGCATGTGGTGTGTATTTATGTAGGTTTATGTCAGTTGGTGTGGCGTGACTGATATAAGGATTTTTTTTTTTTAAGAAAACAGAAACAACAAACATGGACCAAAAAAAAAAAAAAAAAAAGCACATCGTAAAAACAAATGTACTTTGCAGGAGGCGACGTAGGAAGGGGTAAAACTGGCAGAGGCGCTAGTTTTAGTAAATATGTCTAAAAGCAGTCAAACAATGTCCGGGCCAATCTCTGCCTCATCATGATAAGAGGCGGCAGTCAGGTTGGCTGGACGAGCGGGCAGCTCTCTAATCAGAGGCTGGACTGCCGTAATTGCCTGTTACAATCTATCTCTGCCACTGCCGGCCCCTGCCTTTCAACAGTATTAGAAAACAGCCCAGTTCATTTCAATACACCATGCAGCATCAAGCGAAATTGGCAGGGTAAATAGGAACTGCTGTTTATTTCCTACTTCCTCCTGTCGTATTGGGGCTAAACACGGAGTAAAAGAGAGCGCTATTAGCCAGCAGAATCCACACAAACCACAGAAATTACTGTCAGCAGGTAACCTTCTGCAAGCTGCAAACAACGGACGACATCCGAATTAAAGTACAAATAAATCACAATGTCTTTAACTGCGCCGAGAAGGCAAGAGTCTCGTCTCCTTTATTTAAGCGCATGTCTGCGTGTTTGAAAGGAGAAAAGCAGAGATTATAGAGAGGCCTGAAATCCGTAGAGAGATTGCATGTAGTGTAAGGAAAAGAGAACGGCTAGAATTTTAGATCATTATTGAGAGCCATTCTGTAGAATTTACCTCAGACTGGTGATAACCTCCTTCTTGAAAATAACATGCCAGAAATATTCAATGGTTTCCTGGGAATATAAGCATGAATGGTGTCTGAGTAAACAAACACCGGCCGGTTCCCGTGTGCTGTTGTCAGAACGAATACTTTGTAAGGTTAGCTGTATAGATAGAAATGATTATTTGCTTGTTTTCCTGTGCTTTGTGATTGAACACTCTGCTTTCAACTTGAATCAAAATTATTTTTGCCATGAGAAAAATGTAGATGAAAATAATAGCTGTTATATGATTAGCAAATATAACTCAGTTTGTGGCTGGAAGCCAAATGCAAAGGAAAGGGCAGCAGAATTATTATTAAAAAAAAAAAAAAAAAGTTTAGTACGAACATATCAATGTGTAATTAGTATCGAAAGTAAACTTTTCTCGAATTACAAACTACACACCACTAAAAGTCCTAAAACTAATTTGTAACATTTATAAAATCTGTACAATTCATGTCGTACACTGTCATATCATAAACTGGAAAACTATTCTTGACGAATATATATATATATATATATATATATATACATACATATACACACACACACACATATATATATATATATATATATATATATATATATATATATAA
>CM075016.1:15635230-15721239 GCA_037576675.1 Pangasius sanitwongsei | reverse complement strand
TATATATACATACATATACACACACACACACATATATATATATATATATATATATATATATATATATATATATAAATAATATGGAAATCCAGTGAGGTTGGGTTAGGATGTTGACCAGCGTGCCGGCTTTATTATTATTATTATTACTATTATCATTATTATCATTATTTTAGACATAACTACACTGATTGGTTGGAGACATCCAAGTAGTTATGGTTATAGTGTGCATGTCATGTGAGCAGCTTTTTTTCCCCGTTTGTTTTCACATCATCACAAACCTTCAGGCAGCGCTTTTTCTCTACAAAAACACCTAGTGTGAAAGCAGCTTTACTCGACTAAAACATGATAACTCAAGATCATATCCATGTACTTTTTGATATCATGAGTGACGAATATCAAATGCAGGGTTAATTAACTTGACTCCAGTACTAGCTGATAATCAGAGATAATGTTACAGAGAAAACGTGAGGTAATTTTTAACTAGCTAGAAGTAAGCTTAATAGTTCTGGTAACTTAAAGTTATTGTAAAAATATTTATGTAATAATTTTAATCTAATCATTCAAATTTGTACCAAAAAAAAAAACAAACTAATTTTTCTTATTTAATTCAAGAGGACAATTTCAGCCATATCTTCCTGTCAAATAATGTTAGCTCGCATAGTTTTTGTCAGCAGGCTAACACTGGCTATGAAGTCAAACTACAGAAATATAATTTCGAAAGGTTTGACAAAATTATAAATTAAATTAAATGTTAATTTACATTTCTTGGGCTCCCATGGAGCATTAAAAAAAAAACACAAAAAAAAACAGTGGGGTGGAGAATCAAGGGAGCAAAATTGGCTGTGATTTCTGGGGGGGGCAACACTAGCCAATCGTGGACATCTGTGAGATTATGCATGTGGAAGAGGGCAGAGAGCACTTTCCTCCAAGTGTGTTACACTGCCTTGTGACACAGTTTTCACTTCTTTTTCTGGTTGTCTTGACAGGCACAGTGGAAAAAAAATTCCAGAAAAAGAATCTTGACGCAATGTTCCTGCTCCATTTCAGGTCTACATACCCATTACCAACTAGCTGATCTAACAAGCTAAACCCAGCAACTGAGTTGTAAAAAATAACAACTATAATAACTATACATACAGTTAATACTATATGCCTATAGTAATACTAAACAACTAGAATTAATTAACAATTATTTCGTCTGGACCCAGCAAATTCAGTACCCAGTTTAACGAACCTCTGACAGAATAACAGCCAGTTCTGGTATATCCATTTTGTCCAATAATGATTCAAGGTCGAGCAGAAATGCACAGCAACAGTTTGTCTTGCCTCAGTAAATCACAGGCTTGTTCTAATAAAGCTACATCTTTCTCTTTTCTGTACGTAAAGTAATTGCGTTATATTACTATGAACTGCAAATGTCTGAGAACATTTCGACAAGAAGGACAGCAGAGTGTTTTATATCATTTTTTTTTCCAGCTTTTATGAGAGTCCTTGTAGTTTTTCAATCAGCAGTAACAACAGTATTTGCTGTCCACCATTCAACAAGAGCCCCAAACAACGATACTTGAACTCTTGGTTCAAAAGGCCTGAAAATAGCTATTCAGCCTCATCTTTTTTTTTTTTGGTTTTGGATGTTCAATTTCTTAAAGGCTTTACCAGTTGAGACAGAATGAGGACCTTTCCGCCCCCCCAAACAGACCGATCTGTTATTTGTTAAAATGACACCTTATTACTTAAAATATATTTCTGAGCCTTCTTTCTAAATTATGATGCTACAATCCAGCTACACACAAGACATTTCTTACAGACAAAAGTGGGCTATTTTTTTTTTTTTTTTTAATCTCTTCAGCTTCTGTCCACCTGAAAAGGGTGCAAAATTTCGGTTTTCTACTCAGGCCGGTGAAACTGTGAGCTTGTGCATGGTATTCCTTTAATCCTGATGGGAAATAAAGCAGCCCCTTTCAAATAGCACATCAGCATGCTTAAAATCACACTGTCTGACTTCAAGATCAGTGTGCACATTTTAACTGTGAAGCCTTTCGTCAGAATAAAATCTAAATCGGAGCATTTTAGGTGCTTAGACTACAAAATACTTTGGTCTAAAGTTATATGAAATACACCATGTTGAAGGTAAAGCTCTACATTTGCAGGGGTTTAAATTTCAGCAAGACTAATGTATGACCTGCAAAAAAAAAGTATAATAAAGTTAAAATGAAAATGGCAGCTAAAACGATCATATAATTTCAGTTAATGCAGCATTGCAAAGATAAACTACAAGGATGACCAACCGTGGGATTATGAATGAATAATGATACGTAATCACTATGTTTTATGGGTACCACTGCTTAGAATAGTGTTTCTCAAAGTGGGGTCTGTGAAGCATAGCCTAGGTGTCTGCGATTTTTTTTTTTAACGTGGCAGTAGTCACAACTTGCCATCATGAAAAATACTACATTTATTATTGCGTTCTTATAGTTATTAGCCTGTTTGACTAGGTACTTAACATGAGTTTAATCTAAACTATAATAAGTCAAAAAAAAACAAGCTGCCTTTAAATAATTCCAAATGAAATCAAACGCATTGGAAAGTTCAGGAATTAAAAAGTTCTCTTGCTCTAATAAATAGCTAAAATATTATTGCACACATTTAAATAAGGAGCCTAATATATTAATAGTTTTCTTAGGATTAAGTTCATAAATTAAATCTGTGCTAAAGGGGTCCATGTAATTTGTTTTACAGTTAAAGAAGTTCCTGTCTGAAAAAGGTTTGAGACCTCTTGCCTTAGAGCATCTAGTGCTTGTGTTGATATAATGCTGTGTTGTAATATCATTCTTTTTCAAGTATGAATTAAATCCAATTGCCTGGTGTTGCGTAATTCGGCAATTCACCTCTCATCCCAGTTTTTCCCAAGAACTTTCATAAATGATCCAACTTTGCTACTCAGCCAACAGCCATTATATGTCATATACAATTTAATGCCATTGAAAGATATTCTTAGACATCTCTCTTGGCCCACTGTAATATCTGTTCTCTATAGTAACTAACACAAAAATCTTCTAACCACCTATCCCATTTGTTTCTTCTTCATCTCTATTTCATTACTTTTTGCTCATACACCTCCTTCATCTTTCCTACATAACCTCATATTCTCCTTTTTTTTATTTAATACTAGATAACCTAGTTAATCCCAACCTCTCTTTTTGTACTTTTACACACACGCACACCCCACTGCCTCCTATTTACCCTCAGCTTACTTCCTAACATTTCATCCAAATACTATAAAATTTCTTACTATTCATGACCAACACTCAGTAACTAATGTTTTTCCTCCCATAGATTTAAATTGTTGTATAAAATACAGTATATCATACATGACATACAATATATGCCCAACTAACCCCACATTACTCATCATCATGCCATCATATTCTACCTTTGGCTAGAACTGCTTACTGCTTATATAATTTAACTATAAAACTGTAAAGCAGCTTCCTCAAGACAATCGGAAAATTTTTGTTAAAACTTCCCTTTATAATTGTTTTTTTAAGCCCACTGTCCTTGTTCTTTTTGTTCTTCTAGCCAAGGTTCTTGAGTTGCTTGTGGCTTTTTTGTGCCGTTATCTTTAACAGTATTTGAAAAATCTCGAACATTTTCTCATTAATACACAATACAGAGTTCAGAAATTGAACATTCTGACTGCTGACAATGCCATGATGCCCTCCACACTGACAGCTTAAAACTGAACTTTAACTAATTACTGAGACTATAAAAATGGTAAAGCCTTTAATCAAGCCAAGTTGATGTATGTTTCCTGTTCTCGTTTAATTATTAAGTTACAAGGTCATTGCTATGAAGTCCATTCTCCCCTCAAGGAAGGTATACAAATAGTTTCACGAGCTATTAAAATGAGATAAAACTCAGTTTTATTGATATAAAAACCCAAGGCCTTGCTACACTAGTTTTTAAGAGATGGTCTTTTGATAGCCTTATGACATGAATATTTCTCCATGATATTACACTTTAAATGATCAAGGTATGACATTTCAGTTATTATCTAAATGCATTCCAAAGGGAGAAAAGAAAAACTCTCTCTGTATTTAGAGATGCATACATTCCAAAGTGGATGATTAGAAAAAAAAAATAGGTTGAGCTTTTGATATCAAAGAATGTAATTGACTTAAAAATAATAATTACAAACCTGTTTAATGAGTATGAAACACTTTGCTGAAACAATCAACCGAAAGCAAAGACTACTATTTTAAATAATATGAAAAAACTTCACATTAGTTTCTCTGCCATGTCTTTTAGATGAAATCTCTCTACATCTCAGGGCACTGTGTTTCCGCCTGTTTCTATAGGATCAGAGAAGATGGGAAAAAAAAAAAAAGACTTCATGCACAGCCTGCATGCACCTAATGTGCTATTAATTGCTGTGTTGATTTCTGATGTGCTGACTGTTCATGTCTCCTCTTGGACAATCTTCGGCTCAAGGTCATGGACCAAGCAGAAAAACCATTAGACCATGGACAATTATGAATCCCGATGCTAGTGAATTATTATAAAATTCAGTATGTTGATTGAGTTTCAAACGATATACTATAAAATATTAACATAAAAAAGTAATACTCCTCCCGCTTTCTCTGCCAAACTTATTCTTCTTATTATAACAAAAATAATATTCATAGGTTAATTACCACCAAAGTCAGAGGGAAAGCGGCAACACTTAAAGCCAGACTTTTAGTCTGAGCGGCTTTAAAAGGCCTTGACTAAATCAGATTCTAACTGCCAAATCAATGCCAATTATTCTAAAACAACTGACAGCAATTCATTTCAAAGAGCTTGAACATTATTCTGGCCATTTCTCAACACAGACTTATGCATGCATGTAGGACAATTAAATGGTTCACTTTCGTAGATTGAATTGGTATCCAGAGGCAGTTAAATTTTCTGGTTTATGTTTATTTACTGGGGAAAAAACCCTATAAAGTTAAGCTATATTATATTGCTTGATTCTTTCTTTAACCTGTACCTGTTCAGACTCTTTAGCAGTAAAACACAGCCACAAAACCACCAATCTCCCAGAGCTAAAAGCAGTCAATCATACCACTTCAAGCTCACGAGAAATGGGTCATTACAAGTGTAACCCGTCAAATACAGCTACAGAGCCAATAACAGAGCCGAAGAACAACAGTCTCAAAGAACTGACACCATCTTCAGTACTCCTAAATATGAATAGCTGCATTACCTGTACAATATGGGCTGAAATATCGAAAAGGGAAGGACAGCTTGACCAATGAGCAGCTAATAAAAACCCTTGTTCTCCTCGACTTTAGAGTCGTTTAATGTATTTTTCATTGAATCCAATGCAATGATTCTTGATTTAGTTGCACCACAAATCCCAGTCATACATTAACCCGACAAGAGAAATCGATTAATTCTGTGTTGGGCCTTTCGCTATATGCTCTATTATTTCTAATTATCAAGTTGGTTTCAGAAATACGCTTGTCCAATTGCACACAGCATATCACCTACCTGTATAAGAAAAATACACTCCCAGGTTTGCACACACACACACAGACACAAAATTGCATTTACAAAAAGATCACAGCTCCACCTAGTGGCTTGTTGCAGAGAGGAAACCTTTTGGAAGCTCAACTGAGACTTTAAAAACATTTTTTGAAGGGTGTCTACGCTGAGGCGAATAACACATTCAGAACTGCTGGATGAAACTTTTATAAAGTGAGGCTGGAGGATTTATGTAAGCCTTAGGTCTTACCTCTACTGCCATTATGTATTGACTGAGACTGTAAAAAGCTGTCATTCTTAATTCTAAGTTATTTGTCTTTTACTAACATTACATTCATGACAGTTTAGGAAATTATCTATGAAGTATCTAACTGGTATTTTACCTTTTAGGAAACTCCAAACTACTATGAAGCACGAGTTCATGTATTTAAGAAGCCCATATACAGTATCAGTATAGATAAATGAATGATTTCCAGAACCGCAGACTAAAGTAGTAATTAATTCTGAATTTATTTTACACTGCTACGAAGCACTATGTACACCTTTTACAACTACACTTTATATCCAAGTCCATGTCAGCTGAACGACCTATTTTCATGTTCTCAAACCAAAGTAATAATCACTAAAGTATACCTTCTACATTTATTTAAGAGCCCATATGTCAGGATGAACAGGAATGGACACGTTAGTTACCGAAAACAAACCTTCAAGATGAGGAGTTTATCCATATGTCATGTAAAAACAAAGTCACACACTAAATAAAGCCCTTATCACCTTAAAGGTTTTGACATAAGCCCTTTATAAATCCTCCAGCAATGATTTATGCAGTTCTTATGAACATGTTATGTAGCTCCTTATTATAAATGTTCTCCAAAATCCAAAAAAAAAAACAAGACTATGTATGACCCAAATCATTATCATTAAAAATGACGAACTACATGAAGTAACTCTGTAGAACGACAAATAGTGCCATGCTGGTTTGACCAACAGGCATTCAAACACACACATACACTGCTAAAAGAAAATAGTATTGTAGTAGGCTTGACCTGAGTGTAATAATAATAATAATAATAATAATAATAATAATACGTTTAGTACCCAAGGTCACTGTACAACCAGAAAACAGACACACAAATCAACTGGCACAAGAAGATTGAAAGTGTTATCGTTGTTATGTGGATTTCTAAAAAATCCACGCAATATTTCCTTAAAGCTGATCCACAATTGTGTGTGTGTGTGTGTGTGTGTGTGTGTGCTTTGTAAAAATCAGGCTTCGGTATGATTTTTAAACAAACATTCTTCCATGAATTTCTGATTACAATAAAAACGACCATGACAGCATGATAGCAATGATAAAGACGTTACTGATGATGCCTACATCAGTTCCTAGTATTTAACAACATTCTATGGTTAATATATGCACTGAATGTCTATATGTAACCCATTTTTACCAGTTCATTTTGCATTAATTAAAGCACACATATGGAAGAATTCTGAATTTGAGTCTTATACTGTCACATTTTGCCCTTCCAAAAATAAACCATGCTAGAAAATGGGTTCACAACACACACAATCACATTTACACACACACACACACACACACACCTCTCTTCACCCGCTGAGTTCCACAGTCTGGGCCTGGTGCACCGAGAGGGAATTTACATTTTAATAGGCAGAGCTGCTCGTGCCGCCTTCGAATGAGAGTATATGCTCAGCTGAACAGCGGGAAATGCACCCCACAGCAGAAGTTTAGAATGAACCCCAAGACAATTCCTGGTGCACACAGACAGAAAATTATATTTTTAGACCTACTCTGCCACATATATTGTAAAATATACATACATATAGAAATAATTTTCTACCAACACT
This sequence comes from Pangasius sanitwongsei, assembly GCA_037576675.1. Lineage (NCBI taxonomy): Eukaryota > Metazoa > Chordata > Actinopteri > Siluriformes > Pangasiidae > Pangasius > Pangasius sanitwongsei. The sequence continues at coordinate 15,713,844 of CM075016.1, read as the reverse complement.
CATCCTTTCCTCTCTAGATATGTGCACCTGGGCTGATCATCTCGGCTCACAGTATCGGAGTTTCTAGGTGTGAAATGCATACAGAAGTGTATTATGCGAAGCCATAATGTTGATAGTATTAGCACTTTCATAGATAGTAAACAGATGGGCATGCTGTGACGCTCATGCTAAGGGAACAGGGGGTAAGTTCCAAATTGCGGCATTGGCAATGAATGCAAATCAATTTTGTCAAACTGTATTGTACTTGCCTCTTCTAAAACTATGGGAAACTATCTGACAGCAGATAATGGCAAAATAAAACCTCTCTTTTTGAAGAAAAAAAAAAAACACACAAATCGTCTTCTTTTTATGCCCCTCACATTTATAGTTTGGAATGACTGTGTGTGAAACAACACAAGATGTCACTGCTCCAGGCATGCAATCAAGTAAAGGGCCCCTCCCAGGCCTAATTAATAACTATTGAACACGCTAACAACAATCAACACTAATTAAATACACGCTTGTTGACAAGAGAGCAAGCCTTATCAAAGGCACACCCCCAAAAAAGAGGCACTGGGGTGTTGAAAGGGGGGAGCTGGATGAAGCGAGGTTGCTCCTGTTTTCCATAATTAGTTAGCAAAGTGCCCCGAGTCACACTTTTGATTGGGAACCCCGGCAGCCAGGTGTTGCGTCTGTCACCCCGAGCAGCCAGGCAAAGCAAATCAGCCTCAATGGCCTCAATGAAGCTCTGTTCTGTTATAGGCCACATTACTGGTGTGAGATTGAGCTGCGTTTAGGCTCTGCCTTGCAGGGCTTTCTTGGTTTTTGCTGTTGTGCACCTGTCTTTGAGGTAAAACAGAAATGCAAAAGCAGAATCTCAGTGAGAATGTGAAAGCCAGTGAATTATAGGATACTGTATACTCGATTTGTACATAAGAACTGCTGCTGTAATCATGAAGACTATAATTCTTATAATGAACATCCTTTCAACACATTGGAGAGTAATGGGTTATAACTCCACTATCCAAGGGCATGGGTTCCATTTTGAGGATGGGTTCCTCTCAAGTTTTCATCCAGATTTCTGGAAAGCTGCTTTGTGACAATGCCTACTGTTTTATACAAATAAAACTATGTTGAATTGTATATAGTAAGGCATCACCCTGCTCACATCCGAACACGCACATACACACACACACACACACACAAATCAGGAGTAATGCTGAGTGACAGCTACCACAGGGCACGGCCCTAGCATCGACATCAGCCGTTTGTTCCCATGATCGCTCCCTGATAGGCAATTGGATTTGTCAGTGACCCTAAACAATTGCTGCAATGAGGATCAGTGGGCCTTTCCTTCCCTTGGCCCCGCTGCCCATCCTGATCAATAGAGCTGATCAATGGCCAGCAGTCGATATTGACGACTCTACTGCCTGCTCCGGAGCAGAGACAGCTGCCCAGAAGGGTGGCAGTGCACTCCCCCTCGAGCACCTGTTGAGTCGTTGTTTAGTTTGACGTCTAAATAAAAAAATGTTTACACTAGCACTGAATCTCCTGTCCATCACCCGGCCCTTTCCAAAAGTGAACAGCAGCATATGCGCGCAAACACACAAATATCTACAAGGATCTCGAATCCAATCAGTCGGGCTGACCTGATCTCATTGTGATCAAAACTTCAAAACCAACATCATCTAAATTCCTGATCTAAGAGCAGCTCTCAGGATTTCTCTGGTATTAGCTGAGGTTTAGGGTCACAATCGAGAGGCTCAGCTGTGAGGGCCTGCCAACAAGCATACAGCTCCAAGTCCCGGGCAGCTGAAGAGCCTTGAGTAATACACAAACCTAATTAAATCCCTACCTGAGCTCGAGCTTTCCTCTCGACATGAGATGGGCCACACAGCCTCTCTGTATATGCCTCAGCTGGGTTACCCCTTACATCCCATGTACACATGTGCTTAAGGATTTTCTGCTTTGATGAGTTGAACTGACAAAGCAGCACTGCTGATTCACATCCATCCTATAAATACAGGCACTTGTGGCTGAGTGGGCACAGTGAGGCATGCTGACCCAGAGAGTGAGAGCACGGCAGCTGCCACAATTACAGCTGATTAACAGCAAATTAAAGGGAAGACGCGGAGTGGCATGATAAGTTTAACAGACATGACTTACTGCACATTTTGCAGTGCAGGAGCAGCCCGGTGTCGATTTTGTTTTCCGTCCGACTGGCTCACACATCTGTCTGTGCCGTTGCTTTGGCACGCTCTTGCGATTGTCAGAGCCAAGAGGAGTTAGTTAACCATTCTCATTAATTAACAGATTTAGCCCCCTGGAGAAAAGAGCACAAAAGCACCACTGCTGAAGCTCCACCGCCGGAGTCTTGTTGCTATTTGTCCATCTAGGCCTTGTGTTTACTGGAGAAGGCACAAATGCAAACACATACATCCTCTAAAAAAATAATAAACACAGCTCATTCTTTGTGGTGTGAATAAAGGCCTAATGCAACACAATGGCTGCTTTTAATCCGTCTATTCTCCATCTTACACCCAGGTTTAACCAGTACATAATCAATAATCATGCTTTCTCTGTATTTCTTTACCAATTTACAAAGGACTTCACACAAAACACAAACCTTGAGCTGTCAAAAGAGCGCCTTGTTCATTCTTTGACCTTAGCTGTGTATCATTGAAAAGGCAATCACGGCTCAAATGAACGTACAGAAAGAAAATGCATGTTTCGTTTGTATAATCTATTCCAGTTTCTCCCGTAAAACACAGCTATTTTACACACCATAGCGGTAAATGCTGCTTATCTTTTCACTAACATAATGTTCAAACTTTAAAGTTTAACCACTTAAGTTTCAAACAAAGCCTAATGAGTTTCAAGCTTTACTTTCTAACAGATTCAAATCTTGCCTGATCTTTTGCTTGATGCTAATCCTTTATTCAAAAAGTATAAAGTGGGATAGATGTAAATAATCATAAAAAAGCAAGACATTATAGACAAAAATAAATGCATTTTGTAAATACATTTTGTTATGTTGATTGAATTGATCAGAAACACACACTTACCCCTTGCCTTTTCCTCTTAGGGTACAAACAGAAATGTACCTCAGAGCAAAACGATATAATACGCCATTCTCCTCCCCTGGTTTAACCGGCACCTCCAGGGATGGTGTAGTTTTTTGAGAAAACACAATTGTTCCCCTGTGACACTGTTAATGTTTTCGTAAACATCCAAAACACATCGGTAATGACTGGTTAGCCAGCAAATCACTAAAATACAACAAAGGATGGCACTTTATTCCAAGGTAGCTAATTGGCAATTAGTAAAACAATTGCCGAATGCTGCAGCTCCTGTCTAAATGACAGCTTTTCCTGCATGACCCAACGCAGCAGCACACTGCACAGCACACAGCGAGCTATGCTTCCTCGTAAAATTACACTAAATTGCCAGGCATGCAAAATGGGCTCATTTACCTAAATAGTGTGACTGAATGTATGTTCATCAAGTTTTTTTTTTTTTTTTTTAAGAGAACTAACATAAATTGGCTCTTCTGGGTGCAAGCCTGTTCCAGACAGAAACAGAAGAAGAGAAGGCATGTAATTAAAGCCAGCATGTAATAACCAAAACATGTGAGGTCTTTTGCAATACACAAAGCTACAAAACAGTTAAAGCAGGTGAGGTAGAGTAGATCCTACACAATGTCAAACATGGGAGCTGCACTATTAATCGTATTTTATCCTCATTGTGATATGAGCGTAATAAACACATTGTGAAAGGCTGCAATAACAGAGAAGCTTAACATTTTTGTAAATAATAGTGCATGACCCATGGGTGGCATCACTAGAGTAGGACCGTGGAGAGGCAGAAATGTACAGACTGAAGACATACACACAGTTAACAGCCATGTACACTAAGGAATAAAACATGACTGAGTGCTGTTATAGGAAAATAATCAACAACAGAGTTGTGTGAAGCGGCATTACTGTTACCACCCTGAAAATGACTGCTTTTATACCACAGCGATTTGCCAACAATTATATATTTATATTTGCAGACAATTACATACTATATATTTTTCAGATTTAATGCTGTGGAACAAACACCCTTGGAACAAGTTAGCTCCTGTTATCACTAATGCTAAGGCAGCTATAAACAATCATTCCCTCACTTTCTCTTATGGACGTAACATACTCTGCCTTTCTGGCTTTTGGCATTTCTGTCATATTTTTTCTCTGCCTGAATCACAAATGGTGCTAAATGGGTCATGTAGTGCATTACATAGGGTGCACAATGGGATAGTATACCCTACGTAGTGTGCATGATTTGGGAAGCCATTTGGCTCACTGTCTTTTTACGAGGCATAAACAAAATTTTCTGTTTCTTGTAGGGCAAATATTTGCAGAAATAGTCATATATGCCAAATATTCTTTCCATAAATTTTCCAGATCTATTTTGTTGCATATCCAGTCAGAGAATCATTAGCACGTATGTTTCATCTTAATATACTGTAACTCATGTTGTCGTTATGATATTTAATAACTGCAGTGCAGCTGTGGTGTTAAATGTTAAGCACAGTGTTTCAGAGGCCATTTTCCTATAAACTACCCCAAACAATTCATCTGCCACTATAAAACAATTGCAAATTTGTACACTGACAAAACTGGAACTGCAAAATTAAAAGGGTGATGAGGAAAGAAACCCAACAGTGAGCAACAGAAGCAGGTAACAGAATGACCCTGCATAATTCCAGCAGCTTCTCACCAACATGGAACGTGCCGACATCATCAATCACTCAGTCCCTCTGTACCGTTCAGAAGGCAGAACTGACGTGAAGCGCTGGCTTTTCCTTTAACATCCTCCCTCCCCTAAAAATAAGTTCAGCATCTTGACTCCCCTTCACAATTAATAACAGGACATTAGAGAAATCAGCTGTGTTGCTGTGTCCATTCGCACAGGGGAGCAAGAGAGAGCGGAGCAGGGCAGAGAGAAAGAAAGGTGAGATTTGCTCTCTGGAGCGCTCTAGTGTATTTGTAAACATTATTAATCACAGATTAGCAGATGGGGATGCTAATTGCACCTGTGGAAATAACATGACCCAAAGGATACTTCTATTTACCGACTACGACTGGCATTTCCATGAGGCGTGCCATTAGAAAGAGAGGGAGAAAATGTTTAATAAGCTGGATCTGAATGCTCCAAACTGTCATCACCCCCACCTATGCCTATCAAACATACACATGCATACAGTACGCATGCAATCAGCAGCTCAACCTTCTACACTACCCCACATCTAATGCGTTACTGCATCGTGAGAGACACTACGTCCCTACAGACCTACGTCCTGAGCATCAGTCCCTCAACACCTGCTACACACCCCCAGGCATGTCATGTGATGTTTATCCATAATGTAGGTGTGACTTATACCCTGCACAAGGACAGAGCGTACCTAATGGTCTCGTGTACTGAGAAACATGAACACAAGGCCAGAAGAATGTGCTAGATTTCCAGAACTATAATTTGACTAACTTCCCATCATGCAAAGTATCACACAGAAATAATATGTCTGGCACAGAATGGCAACTGATGCTATTGCCTACATCATTCATTCATTCATTCATTCATTTTATCCTGGTCAGGCTTGTAGTGGGTCTGGAGCCTGGGAACACTGGGTGTGAGGCAGGAATACACCCTGGATGGGACAGGACATCATGCACACACACATTCACATACTCATCCACGTATAGGGTCAGTTTATCATCACCAATCTACCTATCAAGCACGTTTTTGGCAGGTGGGAGGAAACCTGCGAACATGAAGGAAACCCACACAAACACAGGGAGAACATCCGAAACCACACAACCATTAACCCGAGCTCAGGATTGAAACGGAAACCCTGGAGCTGTGAGACTCTGCCACTGTCCCATCATATATTATACTACAAGTAAAATGTATCTAGTATTTAAATCAAACAAGCCTGTCTTCTGTGTGACATAGAATAAATACAAGTATCAGACAAGTGTCTCAAATTGCACACCATGACGTATCTCTTTTCTTTCATGCTCTTCTCCATTTGGCCACTGGTGTAGCTCTGTTTGTGCTGGACATAAGAATGGTGACTGGTCTAAAAATAATAAAAATAAAAAAACCCTTCAAAGAATTACAGATTCTGTGGACGTTCTTTATATTTTAGCCACTATGGTTCACATCATCTACACCACGAATATGGCTAAACTGATGGTTTTTGGACAGTGTTTGGATCAGTTTCTAGTGCAAATTATTACATAAAGGATTTGTGACTGGGACAAAACTGGTACTGGGTACAGCACAGGTTCTACCTATGCATTAGGCTGTAGTAGATATAACCCAGTGCAGTGTACACAGAAGCACACAGTCAGCTGTTTTACGCAAACACAAGTTCCAGCTTGTCTCACACTCACCCGACCATCAGCGTTCTCGATCAATCAGGACTCTCCCATGCAGAGATTGCTAATTGATGCACTAATCCAGTGGTTAAGTACTGTGCCCATGAGCTCGGGAGTGCATCCAAGGCAAACACCTGGCATCGCTCATCGATGTGTCACGTCTGGAGATCGAATCGAACAGCGGACTTACGGTGCATGGAGACATACACAGAGGACGCTGATTCTCATGCAGCATACTACTGAAGAAGAATCATACAATTTTAGGGAATTTTTCAGAACTTTAACAGCACTTTTTTTTTTTGCATGACATATACATCACAGATGTTTGTGCAAGGCCATAGTTAGATCTCTATCTGTAACTTTACACTTCTGAGAGTTGAGAACCAATCTTGCTTTATAGTTAGCAATAAAAAAAAAAAGTTGGTAACACCGTTAAACAACCGATGTTGAGGAAAGCATGTCAACGTGTGTGAGTAATTGTTAAGCAATGTCTTATTTTTATTATATATTGTGATGTATACAGTCAAAAACAAAATTTTGCATACCCTTAGGACAAAATAAATCAGAGAAAGAAATTAAATTTATAGCAAGAAGGCATTTAGTGTGTCAGGTTTCCCAAATATTCCTTCACTCAATAACATAAATTACATAAATGGTCAAACAGTGTATGTTAGGATATTAGGGAAATGCTCATTAAAAGTGACATCAGTTCACAGGTTTGCATTTTCCTTTCTTAATCTGATATTCTCTAATAACATGTATGCTCACCTTTTGCCTTTATAACTACTCCAAACCTTCTTGGTTTAGTTTTTATCTGAGCTGAGTAGCTTAACAGCACTTTTACAGGATTTTCCTGATATTTCCAGGACAATTTTTCTAGTTTGTCATTTTTCCTATGACTGAAAAATATGTACAAATTAGGGCTGGGCCACATGAAAATATATAATATTGATATCGTAATAAATCATGTCACAATGTACTTTTCTGAGAATGTGTCATCTTTTAATTAAATGTATTTTTTAAACAAAAAAACTGACTGAAAGCAGCTCATTTGATGTTAATCAGATATTTTTTTCTCATTTTCAGGATTATTTGATTGGTTATCTATCTACTTATTTATTCAATATAAATAAAATAGATTTGTATTATTACTACAAAAACTATAGAAAAATATAAAAAATTGTAAATATTAAATAACTTATCATCAAACAGGTTTTTTTTTTTTTTTTAATGCAGCACTACTGTATTGCTAGCAATTTGTTCGCAAACGTAAACATCATGATGTACATCATGTATCATAGACATGTCTTTGAGAATCACAATATAATATTGTTAGTATATTACACACTCCTAGTATAAATGTCTAGTTTTTTTAAAGATGTATGAGAGCACTGACAACGATTCTTAAGGTCTGTCCTCTTCGAACTCACCAGCACTGTCTCTGTCTCTCGACAGAATGCTGTGAAAGGCCAAAGAGTCAAAAGAGCACAGTAGAAAGTGGATCACAGCATCAAGCTTACAATATCAATCAATGGATCAGTCAATTGTGCATGCTAAAATAACTTCTACTTATAAAGTACCCTCTATAAGCAACAGCCTAATCGTACCACGAGCCTGAGAAAGGCTTTCACTCTATACATGTTCACTCTCATCGACCTCCTGGCAGCCTTGAGTCTCGACTCTCTGTAACGATCCGAACCACATGATGAATACCTGGACACAATACCTAAACAAAGCTGATAATGCCAGCACACCTTATATGACTGTTTAAGATGTTATTTCATTTTAAGCTTGAAAGACTGAGGTCTGATCTGGTCACAGAGCCCTCTCAGGAAAGGAAGGTCGGTGAACAGCAGATGAAGCCATAAAATCAGAACAGATCAGGACTACAATACACTTCCAAAGTTACAGGAAATGATTTCAATTTCTCAGTGTTCTCTAAAGCTTTGCAGCACCATATCCTGATGGCTGTCATCTTGACAGATGTCTTTTTAGTTAGGGTTATGCTGCCCTCGCACTCATGCTGATATGAATGGTAGGTGTGGAGTGTTTCAGTAGCACACTACTGCCACCTAGTGAAGAAAATTGAGCAGATACAGCAGCAGCAGCAGCTCTCAATACAATGCATCTGATAGCAATTGCAACAGAAAGACTGGGAGATATGAAGATATAAAACTGATATAGTGATACAGACACAGATATAATACAGATATAGTAATAATTATACACTTCTCTGGGCTGAACTTACACTAATAAGCAAATGATTAGACAATTTTGGAAGACATTTTGCTAAATAGAGTTAATTTCCCCTATGTATGGAAACTTTTGGGATACCCTGTACACACACACACACACATATATATATATATATGTACACACGCACACATACATGTGTATACACACACAAAATGACATATCAAGCTCACTTCCTTTGACCAAACAATGTCAGCGTAATGTATAAGAACAGTGATAACACAGATCAATCTATGATAAAACCCTGGGAAACTGTTGTTCACAAGGCTTTTGGTGTCATTTTCCCTCCTTAAGTTTTTCTGTGCCCCTCATACCTCTCTCTCACAACAGGCCACACATCCTCTCGCTCACTTCCCACAGCTTTTTGGCCAGCCCATCATCTCGGGCCATGTCACTGACTTCCTGTAGGGTGCAAGAGGTGAAGTATCGGCCACTCAGAGGCTCCAAGCCCTCCTGGAGGGCACAGTGCAGCGTGGTCTGAGCTCCGGCTTCTGGGGTAAGTAAGAAGAGCTTGGAGAAGATCAGCCCCAGCAGCCTAATCCAAAAATTCATATTGTGGCCCAATTTTGTAGCTACTACTCCTGAAATGAAATACATACGGAGAGAATAAGTAACTTGTAACATGTCATCTAATTACATGACTAATCTCAGTCCCATTCAGGCCAGAAACATGAAACACCATGACCCCAAGATGATAGTATTTGGCTTCAATTTAACTTTTTTGTGTTGCTGTCATTTGTTGAAGTCATTTGCCATTATTTCTGTATGTTTCAGAAACATATTTTGTCCTGATCCCCAGAAATAGACTATTAAATTTATTTATTCATTCTTCTTTAGTAACAGCTTTATACTGGTCATGGTGGATCTGGAGCCTATCCTGGGAATCCTGGTAGCCAGGAATACACCCTGGATGGGGTGCAAATCCAATCACAGGCCACCATGCACACACACATTCGCACACTCATTCACACCTAGGGGCAATTTAGAGTAGCCAATCCATCTACTGGCATGTTTTAGAAGGTGGGAGGAAACCAGGGAACCCAGATGAAACAAACATGGCCACAGGAAGAACATGTGAAATTCCAAACAGATCTAAGGCAGAGGATTGAACCGAGGCACTACCTGCTGTGCTGCCGTCCTCAGTTGAACACAATGAATCTGACCTGCATTTTTAGGAAACCGACCTAGCAACAGTAACTAAGCATGAGCTATGCTAAGAATAAGCCAGTTCACACAACAACTCCCTGATACATGGTGGGGCAAAAAAAGGACCAAGCAATGAACAAGAATGTAAGAATAATTAAGAAAAAATAAACAAGCAAACACTGAAGAATAGCCTTTCCTTTAGATCTTTTAAAATAAATGTTTTGAGGTTAAACTTGCAGATAGCCTTTTACACATCATGCCATTGCTGTTCCATTCTGTTTCAAAAAAAAAAAAAAAAAAAAAAAAAAAAAGGCCTGCCAAGAAGCTGTTTTAACATGAAATGTGTCCTAACTTTGAATGATCTGCAACATTTCTGTGGTGAAAAGAACCATGGCCCATTTTTATTTTTTCCCCAGAGTGTGTGTAATGTCAGACATTTTAAACACACTGTGCCCAGGATATGACATGAACATGACATGGATCGTGAGTCAACACTTTGAGAGATAAAAACACAAAAAGGAGAAGGTTGTAACTGATTTGATCACTAACCAGGATGCAGGCAATAGCAGGTCACGCTGCTCCCCTCTAGACGGTTGGCCAACTCTCGGGTAAACAGCACATTACAGAGTTTGCTATGGCAGTAGGCCATGAAGCAGTGCCACAGTGACTGTCCTGTCACCAAGTCCTTGTGTGTGTTGAGAGTGTTGAAGTCCACAGAGCCCAGGCGATGCAGCCTGGCTGACACGTTGACGATTCGACTCTGTCCTGATGCCTTCAGCCGATCCAGCAGCAGCAGAGTCAGAAGAAAGTGGCCGAGGTGATTAACCCCAAACACCATGCCAAAGCCATCCTCAGTTCTGCCTGCTGCCATCAGTCCTTGACAAAAGAAATTTTAAATTTTAAATGATGTAAGACTTTATTTTGCTCATACATCACAATGATATGTTCTGAATGAAAAATAAAACCAAAATAATAATAATGATAATGACAGTGCAGATGAAGGTAGTAACGGCTTTATCCTGGTCAGGGTCATGTTAGAGCTGGAGCCAATCCCAAGAACATTGGATGTGAGGCAAACCCCAGTTCATTGCAGTGTACCTTGTGAGTACGCACACATACACACACACACTCATTCATTCATACCTAGGGGAAATTTAGTGGGAGGAAACCAGGGAACCCAGAGGAAACCCACACTAACACAAGGAAAACATGCAAAACAGTACCCCCCGAGCTCAGGATCGAACCAGGGATCCTGGAGCTGTGAGGAGGGAACGCTACACACTGCAGTGTGTGTGGATCCCCGGGACACCCCTGTATCAGACAGGGTTGCTAAAAGTCACCTGCATTGTTGATGAGCAGGTCCAGTCTGGGCTCAGTCTTGAGAAATGTCTCAGCAAAATCACGCACAGACTTCAGACTGGCCAAGTCCAGATGCATAAACAGCACAGCTGTGTTACCACTTTCCTGCAAAACACAGAAACAAATATTTACTATGTGGCTTTGTACACCACCAGAACCATGAAGCAGGCAGAATCAGAACAACATGCAATAACTTTACCCTTCTGATGTCATACGCAGCCGCCTCAGCTTTCTCCTTGTTTCGGCAGGCCAGAATAACCCTGGCCCCTCGCCTGGCCAAATCCAGGGCAGTCGCCTTCCCAATGCCAGTGTTCGCACCTGTGACATAGATTTGTTTGGTTAGGATAGGAAATCCCATCAAATCAAGCCAAATGAGGACATCAGCTATCACCATTAGATCTACACTTTCAATCCCAATCACGATTTAACAGAACCACAGTTCACTACACAAGGATATTTCCCATAACTAGAGTAAGCTCAACAGTCTGTCGGCAGATGAAGTCAGTGTACAGTGTTGTAACTCACCGGTGACCACAGCTGTCTTCCCGTTCAGCACCGCTGTACTCCTGCACCTGGCCCCTCTCAACACGTTGTAGTAAATAAGCAGATATGCTGTGACAACAGCTGTTATTATCGCTAACACAACACACATTACTCTACTGTATGCTTCCGGTCCCGCTTTCCAGAAGAAAATAACAGTACAGTTTAACTTCCCGAATTTCAAATGTCTCCTCTGTTTCGACAAGTTGAATGTTTGGGTAGCGTTAACGTTTCTTAATGACGTCATCGCCCTACTTCCGGATCTTTTTGCCGCAGCCTTCGTGTTGTGCCACTGGGTGGCGCACGTGCTGTTTTTTTTTCTTCCTCCATCATTCCAATGCGCGTGACACAAACCAAAAAGTGCCTCATCTTTGCCAGTGCAGTTACACAACATGTTTAAAGCTTATTATTATATACTGTGTGTGTGTGTGTGTGTGTGTGTGTGTGTTTATATATATATATATATATATATACATATTGTGCAAAAGTCTTAGGCACATGCAAAGACATGCTGTACAGCAAAGATGCCTTCAAAAATAATGAAATTAAATGTATATTTCCATAAATGAATAAATGGAACAAAGTCAATATTTAGTGTGATATCCCTTTGCGTTTAAAAAAAAAAACAGTAGTGTCAGGCAGTTTTATAAGGAAATGAGCTGTAAGTGTTACTGAGCATCTTGCAGAAGCAGCCACAGTTCTTCTGGAGACTGTGACTGTCGCACTTGCTTCTTATTTTTGCAGCAAAACCCAACAGCCTTCATTATGGTTTTTTGTCGGAAAAGTGGTCTCTTATGTAATATGCTGCTTTCTTTACAGACATACAAACACCTAAGACTTTTGCACAGTACTGTATATACTGAGGTTGATTTAAATGAATATGTGCTTTTTGTGTTCCTAAGCTAGCACAACGCATCGATATTCACACAACAAGAACAGAATTAAATGTGAATGGATCCTGCTGAAAAATCCAACTGTACTACAGCTACTAAAGCACAGGCCGAGACCCCAGCCAAGTTCTTTAAAAAAAATAAATAAATAACAGTGAGCAAATGAGAAAACATTTATTGATCAATTTAGTCAAGTAATACAGAAACTAGAAAATAATTAACTAACCGGTAAAGATGGCGTACTAGCTTGACCAACTCGGCCTGTTTCTGTGCTTCAGACCAAGCTGGATTTTTCAGCAGGTTAGCAATTTTACTTAAATATAGATGTACATTTACTAACCAAAAAACACAGGTTTCTATTTGTACAAACATTATTAAGTATTGCAACAATTATTGCATTAATGGATGCTGTCTTTAATGTATCGATTATTATTGGGCAAAGCTATTTGAATACAGTATTCTTTTTGTTGTTGTTGTTGTTGTATTTTTTTTTTTTTTTTTTTGGCATATTTGAAAATTTGAAACTATGGACTCTTCATTACTTCTTGTATGTTTAAGCATTAAAATCTCAAAATCTTTGTCCAAATCATTATACTTACGTACCACAAAGTTCCATTAGCTAATTTTTAAAATTCAGTTTCTAATTTATATAGGGCTAAAATACAGTTTTCTTCACTTTGACTAATTTGGTTTATTTATTTTATTTATTTTCATGGTTTTGGCTGGGGGGAAAACATACTCAGGGAATTTTTATGTTTTTATGCTTTTATTGATCACTTTAGCACTGATCATGACAATGATAGGTCATTCCCATCACTGCCTCATTCACAGCTTCTGCATGCTGGTGATCTGTCACTCCCATCTTTATTGTAATGGCAAGAGTGATAAAAAAAAAAATAAAGCACTGTTAACACTTTGCCATGTAGCACCAGATTTCAAGCCTGTGCCATAACTGGTCTGGTCACAGCAGAAATGGAAGAATAGAAGAGAGGAGGAGGTAGAGGATGAAGATGAGAAGGAGGGGGAGGATGAGGAGGTAAACCAGGAGGTGGGCATGGGAGGGAGAGAGGGGGTGAGAGAGGGAGGAAGAGAGCAGCCCTCACTGCTGGACGCGGCGAAGCGATTGCACCTGGAAGGTGTGAGCATGGGATCCCCACTCCCGGTAGTGTTTGTACTCGCCTCCATGGCGATCACACTCCAAGATATATTGGTAGCCACGGTAGCCAGGATACTGGTAGCAAACCCAGCTAAATAAGATAAGATGAGAAGTGAGGTGGAACAGTAGGCTGATTTTCTCACTCACCAACAAAGACAAACTGGACTGGTTTTCTAGGTATGGATTAAACTAGTTCCAAATTAAGAATCATTTAAAAAAGGTAATCTACAGTATATTCATTGTGGATTTCAGACTTAATCTGTGACCAAGAAACCATCCCAATGAATGTAAATATTAAAACAAAGAACATCCATTATGTTATCCATTATTAAATATTGAAGAGCATGGAGGCCAAACATCACAACTAAGAGGAACCGAAAACTGAAAGAGGTTGGATAAGGTTATGCCAGAATATTATATCAAATTTAGAACAATGGAGGTAAGCTTTTAAAATAATATCATGCTGACTTTATATATATATATTATATTTATATACTATAAATGACATTCTTTGATTTTGTCATAAGGGTATGAAAGCATTTGCACTCAAAAATGTAAATCATTTTATTCCAGAGAATAAGAGGAAATAGTGCAAGAGAAAAACAGAGAGTAAGACAGAATGAGAGAGAATGATACTTACGCCCCGTTTTGGACCTGCATGGAGCCAATCTCGTTGTTGGGCCAGCCCATGGCCTGAAGAGAGGGGTAGTCATCATTCATCTCCCACTGGCGCCCAATGAAATTCTCCCGCTCAAAGACTGTGATCTTTGACTCCTTATGGTTCTGCAAATATCAGCATAGACTTTTCATGTTTGTGCATGCAATCCAACATATGGTGTATGACATTCTGCTTATATATACACTCTGTGTCAGCTAATAATTTTGAATGATGAACAATAAATTAGCTGTTTATTATAGGAACAGGAAATGAGACTAACAGCACAGCAGATTGGGCGGAAGGACATCAGTCTCTCAATATGGTAGGCATTGCTGCCACTCCATGCTTCCCAGCGAGGGTAGTCTCCTCTCTCCAGGATGAACTGTTGGCCACAGAAGCTGGAGTGCTCATAACCCGCCCAGCTGCCCAAGCACACACATACACAAGAACGTTAGGAAGTACTTTGCAACAGCAAAGGTAAAGATCTGCCTATTAGAAAACAAATATCAGTGTGAGTCTCCTTTTTTTCTCTAAGCTAAGGCAACATGGCTGAGACTTACGCTCCACACTCCACCTTCAGTGAGCGAACATTGTCAATTCCACATTCCATGATGTTCTTGCAGGAAGAAGTGAAGTCCATGCGTTTGCCCTGGAAGTTCTCCTGTTCATATACTGTGATCTGGACATGGGTAACAGGTTATAAGAAACGTGAAGTCTGTTTTTAATTCAGTATATATGCATGATCACAAACAGACTCACCTTCCATGGTCCTATTGGCGTTGGGTTAGTCTGAGCCATGCTTACAAATATTTCAATACTGAGTGAGTGGCCTGAGAAACACACCCAGACACACACATGCAATAAGGTTAAGGGAACATGCATAGGGCTACACATGTTTGGCAATTAAGCTATTAATGCATTTATTTCCAAAAGGCCTAAAATAGGAAAAAGCATTATAATAAATACTGTATATCAATACCAGTAATGCCCTAACAAACCAGATTCCACAAAGCTCATTGCTTCTTTCTCTGATTACTCAAAAAAGAAAAAACACACAACACAGATTCAACATTCAGCATGCATTTCAATGGTCTAGCAAAATCATAGCATTGTAAACATTGTTATTAACTAATTATTACAGCAGAATCAGTAAATTAGAGTCCATAAACTTATGAAATGTGGTTTTGAAGTTCTGGTAATTTGCAATAGATTTGTTGAGTGAATGTGCAATGGTCAGTATGCGGTTAAGTGCATGCAAAGATGCATGCATGTTGTGTTTGTTTTGGGCCATTTTGAACAATTTGTGCAGTGGTGCCTCCCTACCGAAGATTTTTACAAGTCAGACAGAAAATGACACAAGTGGCTGAAAGGACTGAGATGCACAGCTTACCTGACCTACCTAATAAATAGCTGTCAAGGGGCTCCAAACAACGGTGTCCTGACCTCAAACTGTGCTCTATTTATACACGGCTTGGCTGAAAGGAAAGCTAGGCCACAGGCCAACCAACGGTCAGCACTTTGCTCCAGGCCTCATTGTTCGCACCTGAGCCACTGGCTTTACACAGCCCACATTACCGGCTGCCAGGAGGGCACCGTGCCCGCTGCCTGCCAGGCCAATCGCTTACATACATAGTTTTACACATGACAGTTTTGTCAGGTGAAAGACCAACACCCGCACTAAGGGACTCTGTCATAGTCTGAGATCATTCTAACAATTTATCTCATCATTCAAATATATCACCTGTATCACATTTATATTACCTTCATCACCAAAGCAAATAAAGCTGGTCTATAATCTAACTTTTAAAATTTTACTAAAATAATCACAGGGATACAGAATTATTATAAACAATAAGTATTCACTGAGAATCTTCTGTCTGTCACTCTCAACATTCAGACACGCAGCGCTTCAGCTGACCTCCTGTTCTTACATACTCCCACACATAAAAGCACGCACACACACACATACACACACATAAGCCTTTACATGTCCATCCATTCAACATCCGTGTCCTGCCCACTCTTTTGATTTTATGCAAAATAGGCTGCTGGACAAGGCAATAGGGGAACATGAGGAGGAGTGTGACATGGTGGAAAAAAAGTGAGATGATGTAAATAAGCCCTTTTAATCACATTTATTTGGAGTATCTCGTTAAACTTGAAGACAAGTGTGATATGTTTATTGTTCATTTTTCTTTGACAAATGCCTACATTTTGGCACAAAAGGAGCCTCTTATATGGAAGTGAATCACATGAACTATTAATTAAAGCTGATTCCTGTCAAATCATTTGATTCATACTGTCCTGTTTCAGTCAAGGTCATAGAATCCAGAAGCCAAAAACACAGCAAACAGTCCACCATTACACATAATAACACATAACACCACTGTGTTGGTGAGACTAGCCTACTAAAGTCAGCACATTGTACTCAATCCTACATAGAGAGAGAGAGAGAGAGATATGAAGGGATAGAGGGAGGGAGGTGAGGGGTGGGAATTATGGTGTGGGCCGGCTTTTTGCTGACTGTGGTGGGTGTCCAGCTGAGTCCTGGAACAAAGCATCAAACAGAGTCAGCAAGGTCAGTTCCTAAAAGCCAACACTTTTATCCAATGGCATGGTGGCATGCTGGCTCAGGAGCATCACTGGGGTGTATTTGTATATATAACCCTTCCTGTAGCTGGAACCAGAGCTTCATTTGGGCCTTGCCATCTTTTCCTCTGCCAGCACCTCTCTTACATTCCATCGCTCTCTTCTTGACTGCAGTGTTCTGGTGAGATTCAAGGGTTAAATGGCTAATTAAAGGGATACCTTTAATGTAGTATAGAGGATCCCTCCTATTGGGAAACCCATATAATCCCATATAATGTAAGGTGCTGACTGTAGAATTCTAGTTGAATTTATACTTTAAGGCAAGACACAACAGGGAAATAGGATAGGTTTTTTTTTTCTTTCTTTTTTTTAACAGTAGATATCTGAATCTTTGCCAGTTGAGTGCTGATATTCTTACAAGTAAGGTTTGTATTGGACCTTTTAAAAAACGTACATTTATTCATGTAAACAAGGATTTGTCTATTTAAATATGCATAAATTTGGATTCGTCTTTGGATGCTGTTAGAATTGAAATGTTTATGTCACTATGAAGACATTCTTAAGAGAAAGAAAATAATTGGAATAGTTGGAAAATTATTTCTTTATAGTTTACCCAAGAAAAACACAGGCTGTTATAGCAAATGATTTTCAGTATAAAATCTAATGCAGCTCCAACAATTATCAATATTTTAGGTAATTCCTCAACAATATCCTTCTACATAGGAATGAACATGTACAATGTAATGAATACAGGTCATCTAGAATCCAAGATTTCTGATTCTGAAAATAATTTTAAAAATACAATGATTTCATGTTTTTCCACTCTACTAAGCGGGGTGTATATGATTTATGATGTACTTTGACATGTATATCATAATGACACATAAATTTGCAGATAATGCAACGGACATGATTGAAGAGAAACAGTGAAATGAACACTATTCTGTTGAATGTTGATAGGTGTGTTACCACTTTCTTTAAGAGAAGGCATCTTATGGATGCAATTTATCCAAAAACCTGAAAAACTGACAAACTGTTTCTATCCATGTGGCACATGACTGATTGAGAAATTCACCCTATTAAGACTGACGAGGGTTCAAGTAGTTAACTCAAAACTGTGCTTTCCAAGCACTTAATCATTTGTACATTTCTGTCTTGTTGGCATTTAAATTGTGCGAATATTTTAAACAAGCACACACCAGGCAATGTGATGAGATACAAGGGCTAGTAAAACTAGTGACCTTACAATGTTTACTGCTGACTAGTTAAAGCTTAACGACAGAGAGCTTTCCCCTTTTTTTACTCAGAGTGACAAAATGA
The DNA here is from genome assembly GCA_037576675.1 of Pangasius sanitwongsei. Lineage (NCBI taxonomy): Eukaryota > Metazoa > Chordata > Actinopteri > Siluriformes > Pangasiidae > Pangasius > Pangasius sanitwongsei. The sequence continues at coordinate 15,695,532 of CM075016.1, read as the reverse complement.
TCACAATGCTTCAATGTTTTTATATTTTAACCTCTCTTTCTCTCTGTGTCTGCAGCCTCAGCCATGTCTCATACTGCTGTGCAGGGGAGTATTGGGAGTCGTTCTGCCATGGGGATGCACACATACAAAGTAAGTCAATGCTCTTCTGTTAATGCCAGTAAATTTGTTTTATTACTTTGTTCATTTCACACCAACTTATTACTGAACACTGCAAAGCATATGAAGTATGTGCCAACATAATGTAACCTTCATGAAAATTCTGATTAGTATTATATGTATGACCAGATATATCTGTACGAGTGTGAGAATTTCCAAGGTCGCATGATGGAGTTGAACGGCGAGTGTCGTAATATCTGCGATAAGGGCTTTGACCGTGTGCGCTCCATCAGAGTGGAGTGTGGCCCGTAAGTCTGTAGCCAAGCCAATTACATACAGAATGTTGTATTGAGCTGTAGCTTGTAAAAACTAAATACTCTGTACCAGTGGCTCCAGATATATTTCATAACAGCACTATTTCTTTCGTGAAACACTGTATTGTATGTATGTGAATATGCAGTGTATTTTTGCATGGTTTCAGATGGGTGGGTTACGAACAGCAGGACATGCGTGGGGAGATGTTCGTGTTGGAGAAGGGAGAGTATCCTCGCTGGGACACTTGGTCCAATAGTTACCGCTGTGATTGTCTCATGTCCCTCAGGCCAGTCCGCATGGTGGGTGAATTAGGAGGAAGAGAATGTCAGCTCATTTTCATATGCATATACACATGGTCATTAGTGTGATGACATACAAATAACCTCAGATATATTTGTCATCTTCAACCCTCTGGGCCTGCAGCCCATGTTGGGAGTTTGTTTTTAATAAGTCAGAGTTTAGTTTGTTTTTATTCTGTATTCTATTTTTTTGGTAAGAATTTACATTAAGGCTCCCTTACCTAATATTACAAATCATAAGTATATAAATATTAGGAAGGTAAAAGAGGAAGTTAACAGATGTAGTCAACAAAAATGTGAAACACTGTTAAGGAATGGTTATATATGGTTATATGGCTATTTATGTTGTTAAAAAATATCAATCAAACTTCATTAATGTTACCTATGGTGAATTAATGCTGAATAATGTTCATGTTGAATAATGTTACATAATGTCAGTTAAAGGAACCGTAATATAAAGCTTTAACCATCTGGGTTAGGTTTTTTTTAGATGCTAATATGTTTGAAAATGAGGTTATACTGACATAATATGCTATATAACAGATTTTCTGTGTATAAGTCATTTTCTTTGGCCAGCAGATATCAGATAACACGAAGCAATGTGTAGCATTGATTTACTCAGCAAATGATACAGTGATCCAATTAATAATGTTTTTAGATTTGGATTGAGTTTAGCTCAGCTTAGCTTTGGCTCTATATAAGCTGGAGATGATCATTGAGAAACCATTTAATTTAACCATTTTTCAGTTGAATTCAGTGAGACCAACTTTGAATTTTCCTCTGACAAACTATTATGTTATAATGATAGTTTCAGAAACATGCACGTTAGGAACACAGCATCTTTTTGGCTCCCAGAGAGACTGCCATCAGTATGCATGGAGAGTTGAAAACAAATCAGATCTGTTCTTATTTCCATACAGGACTCCCAGGATCATAAGATCTGCCTGTATGAGTGTGCGAACTTTGAGGGCCGTAAGATGGAGGTTTGTGATGAGGACATCCCCAGTCTGTGGTCCTATGGCTTCTATGACAGAGTAGCAAGCATTCAGGTCTCCGGAGGAACGTACGTCAGCTCTCTTTGACGTCAACATCATTACTGTAAAGAGAGATTACCTTCACAAATGCACAGTTTGGTTGTTGTTTTGTAGGTGGGTTGGGTACCAGTACCCAGGCTATCGTGGATACCAGTACCTGTTTGAGTATGGGCCCTTCAAGCACTGGAATGAGTGGGGAGCCAACCATCCCCAGATCCAGTCCATCCGCCGAGTGCGAGACATGCAGACACATCGACGAGGCTGCTTCGAGATGACTGCATAAGCGACACAACAGGAACTGATGGACAGGTTACAGGAGAGGCTCTGTGGTGTATAAAATTATCCCTCAATTTACACAGACCATTTCAGACCTGTGTGAAGAGCTCGATCAGTTTACAAGGTGAAATTATGTGTTATGAAGCTACAGCTCACACAGCCTAATAATTTTGTTAAGCCTTTTAATTCACCTATATTCACCTATATTTATCTATAATGTGTTAGCTCTATTTAAATTAAATTGCTTTTTTTTCATTATTGGGCACTTTCCCAGCAATCTAACTTTTAATTAATTTTCAAAAAACTGTGCATTAACTGCACATTCCTACTGAAGCATAAATCATGAACTGAGCATACGACAGGTATTGGGATGAGAAAACCCCGGCCTCTTAATCTTTTTAGAAAAGGCTCCTTATGTAGTAGGCTTAATTGTATAAGGATTTTATTTTCCGCTCTTGTGTGTGGACAAGATTCACATCCCCGTCATCTCCTGTGATGAGGGGACTGTGCAGTCCTGTCAAACATATCTCTCTCAGGGATGCTTGCATCTGGAAATTATTATATTTCCCATAAAGACAAATAAATATCTCAGACCTCAGTAATGCACAACAGTACTGTTATTCTACAACACCTTGCATTTTCTTCATTTATATTGCAGCATACACATAGCGACCACATCATTAGGTACACTTACCTTGTACTTACACCACTGGTCATGTTATCATTTATAGGTATACGGTAGGTATGCAGTTACTGAAGGCAGCTTATTTGTCTCTATACACTTTTCTACTCCTTTTATCAATGAAAAGAGACCACTGAGGAACCACCAGTGAACAGATATTATTTGGGTGTTAGACCATTCTGAGCACAGCAGAGATACTGATAGTAATAGTGATAGTGGCATGTAAGTGTGCAATGCTGGCATGAATGTGTCTGGCACAGCAGAGCAATTGGGATTTTTAATGGCACTGCTGGGTTGAGAAAGAGTCACTAATAATAAAACAATCCAGTCAGCAACAGTGCTGTGGTCAGAAACTGACTGGTAAAGGATAGAGGATTAATACTGATGGGGGGGGGGAGTGTTGAAATCTGCTTTCACACTTGGTGGGTTTTTTTTTTTTTTTTTTTCGCAACCACCAGCACACATTTTACATTTTATGCAATCATATGGGAAACAACCACAAGCTGGGTGGAATGCAGCTAATTTTAAAAAAGCACTGCAGTCTGCATTTTTTTTTCACAGTCAAGCTTCCAAAGTCTAAAAAAAAGGGAGGGGGGGTTAATGATAAAAAATAAACATGAAGGACAGGATGACTGTGAAAACATTTGTTAGTTGGTCAGACTTGTTAACCAACTTCTAACCAATATTCCAACATTGCAATATACCTAAAAATAACAATATCTGGGGACATTCACCAGTATGAGATTTGAAATCCCACTTTACCTTCTCATCAGAGCAGAGCTACACCAATCTTTATTTAATCTTTATTACTGCAAACCAAATGCAAATGCACCCTAACAGTACACATACAATTTGGACCAACAAGGAAGCAGTGTATGGTAATTTGTGCATATCAGGTGATGGGCAATAGTCAGTAATTATATAGCCTACCTGAATAATGCTCTTACATGGTAGATGTACCTGATAAATCAGTCAGTGAATGTGGGTACAGGGAGGTGTATTTAACAACGTGGCAAGGTGACTAGTGATTCGCTAAAGCTGCTCCGGTTACATGACCAAAATCATTTTCAACTGGGATATAAGACTATTAAAAGTTCAGGTCTTTCTTTTTTGTTTTTTAGTTGACTTAGCATGGCTAACATTGCCCTCTCACAGCTCCACGGTACCTGGTTCGAACCTGAGCTTGGGATACTATTTTTGTGGAGTTTTGCATGTTCTACCCATGCCCATGTGGGTTTTCTCTGGGTTCTCTGTTTTCCTCCACCTTCCAAAAACATTGGATTGGCTATGCTAAATTGCCCCTCGGTGTGAATGTGTGTGTGTGTGTGTGTGTGTAGTGCGCTGCAATGGACTGGCATCCCAGTAAAGGTGTATTCCTGCCTTGCATCCAGTGTTCCTGAGATGGGCTCCAGATCTACTGCAAACCTGAGTGGGATAAATTGCTTACTGAGGATGAATGAATGAATGAATGAATGAATACTTTTTCCATGTCCAGTTGCAAACCTGCATCCAAATACTTACATCCCTTCAAAAAGCTGCAGAGATGTGCTTGAGCACTTCCTGTTTCCTTCCTGTAAACACTTTACAGCCCAAACTGCTTATGTTTGCTTAATTTTTCAAGGACTGCACTGAGAAATTAGCGAGTGTGTAAGTGTGTGTCACAATTAGTATCTTTATTTGTAATTGATTGTTTTTGGATGTCTTGTGTAACAGAGCAAACTGACAAAACTGATGTGCCATTTTTTGTTAGTATAGATTTTGTTTCAAGTTCTGACAGATTTTTTTGCATTGTGAGTCAGCTTTTCTGTCCCAGGTTGATTATATAGGAATAACTCAGACACATTATATACCACAGTTCCATTTAAACTACAAGCTAGCTAGCTAATTCTCAAAAGTTTTGCCAGTTTTCTCTTCACAGTGAATGCAAAGTGGAGCGTTCAAGCGCTCAAGGCAGGTTTTAAAAAAATGGTATGACCCACTGTAGGGGTGTCGGAGTGTAGTTTACATATGTTGGGGAAACATATTTTAGTGTTTACTATTAAAATATTTACTATGTGTAATTTTTAAGTGTCTAGTTTTTAAGAATCCCAAATTTTGTCTTAAAATGTCTTAATTTGTTTTAATTAGAGGTCATAACTTCACCATAATTTTAACCCGATCCACTTTTCATTTCCATAACCCGAGCCTAATAACGTCCAATCACAAAGTGATATGAAAATTAACATCCAATCATTGCAGCCAGTGAGTATTTTAGGGGCGGGATAAGTCCGCTCTACCCCTGTGAGTGGAGGAGGGGAAGGTGCACAGCATTAGCGCTGCAAAAGCCGGTGTTGCCAGATTGGTCGTCTAACCTCTGAAGTGGGTTATTTTTTATTTGCAGTAGACTGTAAACATGGCGTTTCGTTGGTAAAGTCAAAACTACTAAGCGTCTCGGTTCTGAAGGTTTCTGTTCGGTCTGGATTACAATCAAATACTGTAACACTTTGCACAATCTGGCAACCTCAGTGCACGGAGGGTAAAGTAAATCAAGCGGGTGCTCTGATCTATACGGCTTCATCTCACACACACACTCACACTCACGCGCGCGCGCACTGTAACCGGAGACGCAGTGGGCAATGAGAGTGAAGCAGGGGGCCGAGGGAGGACTGCCGTGTACCACAGAGGAGGAGCTGCTCAAAAAGCCCGTGATAACGCCGGAGGATGTGCTCGGCCTGCAGAGGATCACCGACAGTAAGTAGCAACTGCAGTAAGCCTGATCTCCCTCCTGGGCTCTGAGTGCTAACTTCAGCAGCAGTTTAAAACGCTTATTTCAAGAGTTAAACACCTGGGTCTGTCAGCTTTAGCTGGCGCTTTGTATAAACAAACCGTTTAGCTGTCATGCCTTTACACTGGCTGTACGGAAGTGACGTCAGATATCTGACCTAAACATTTGACCAGTTCTCCCAATTATAACATATTATTAATAAATGCTCATTCCCAAGTGAACATGGGATGTTTTGTGAATTTTTGTGAAAGCCTTGCAGAATCTGCAAAATGTTAATAATTTAAAATAAAATAAGTGGGATCATAAAAATTGCATTTTGTTTTTTCTGCCTTGAATGATCTATTTCACATAACAGATGTTTACAGATAGTCCACAAGACACAATAAAAGCTGAATTTACACAAATGAACCAGTTCAGAAGTTTACATACGCTTGATTCTTATTACTGGGTTGTTACCTGGATGCTCAGTGACTGTTTTTATGTTTTGTGATAGTTGTGCATGTGGCCCTTGTTTGTCCTGAGCAGTTAAACTGCCACTGTTCTTCAGAAAAATCTTCCAGGTCCTGCACATTCTCTGCTTTTCCAGCATCTTCTGCATATTTGACCCCTTCCCAACAGCTGCTATATGAATTTGAGATCCATCTTTTCACACTGAGGACAACTGAGGGACTCGTACACAACTATTACAAAAGGTGCAAACATTCACTGATGCTCAAGAAGGCAACACGATACATTAAGATTTGGGAATCATGTAAGTATCTTATGTAGCTTCTGAGGGGAAGTACTAAATGGGATAGTACTTATTTAAACAAAATAATAACGATTTACACTGACCATCCTGTTCATAAGTTTACATCCCCCTGGTTCTTAATGTCGTGTGTTGCCTTCTTGAGCATCAGTGAATGCTTGCACCTTTTGTAATAGTTGTGTATGAGTCCTTCGATTACCCTCAGTGTGAAAATATGGATCTCAACATCATATAGCCATCATATGTAATTTCCTAGGTAAAATTTTTTTTTCCCTCAGAGTGCAGAATTTACTCTGTGTGATTTACATGCCTAATGAACAACAGTCTATAAACCTGTCATTAAGAAAAGACTAATCATGACATGAGAGATGAAAATGTCAGCAGTAATTTGTACACCATACAATGTGTTTCAGTGAAGTGGTTCATTAGTTTACAGTAATACAGAATACGCTACACGGCTCGATGCAGGGTTTTAAGTAGGCTGTTACAAATCCTAGAAGTGCTCAGGTTAGAGTTAATACTCCTTAAACATCAGCTAAAGCATGTGCACACTGGGTTTAAGATAAACTGACATCTGAGCGATTTCTAATGACACAGCAGTTGGGTTTTGTTTTGACATTCAGGAGCTCATTAAACCACAAACACACAGCACTTGCATTTAAGAAACCACATGAATCTTTTCAGTTTTAACTTGTGTTAAACTCTAAACTGCAGCTAAGCTAATGACACAGCAACCCTGCTGTATATAGCACCGAGCAGACGACACAAGCCTAAAAAAAAAAAAACACCGGATTTGTCTTGTAATTATACACAACAAAATGCTCCACTGTTCATTGACATTGTTGGTGCTGCAGTGTTTAAAGAAGTCCAACAGGACTTAAATTAACTCTGGTAGTTTGGATAACAAAGAAAACACTATGTTTGTGTTGGAGATGTAGTGACCCTTGTTCCTATCACGAAGATGAACATTTCTTTAATATTGATAATAATCCTTCAAAGAGTAAATTCACAATTTTGCTCTCAACTTTATATAAAACAGTATAAAAACCCTTTTTTTGCCTCACACATTTCTTAATATCAGCGTAATTTGCTTGTGGACAAGTAAACAAAGTCATGCAGAATATTTTTGGGTCATTCTGGGAATACTTTAAGTTCTTCAGTATCTGTGAAAGAAACCAGAAGTCACGATATCTACAATGCTAAGAATGTTTGTGATTTTGTTTGTTATCCAAACTAGCAATGAAGCTACATGACTGAGTTTTATACATGATGCTGATTATGCTGAAATGTTGGCAAATTAGGTTTTTAAGATCAGAGGAGCTGCAGGAAATCAGATTAGGCTAAATAGTTATTAGACTAATAGTTTTTACAGTAAGCAGGCTAAATATAAATAAATATAAGTTTTAAACTAAAGAATGGGCTAGTGAATGTGTTAGCTGTGTGTTAGCTGTGTGTTTTCTGTGCAGCTTCTATTGTTCTCACAATAGGAAGAACAATGAAACATTACCATAAAAATAATGTAAAACATTTTCTAGCTTTTCAGCCAACATATTTGTTCACATTATGTAATAGCTTTGTAAGGGGATGGCACGGTGGTGCAGCAGTTAGCATTGCCACCTCACAGTTTAGCCCTGCGCTTGAGTTACTGTCTGTGTGAAGTTTTGTCCAGGTTTTCCTGGTTTTCTCCCACCTCCAAAAAACATGAATGTAGGTGGATTGGGTATGCTAAATTGCCCCTAGGTGTGAATGTGTGTATGCATGGTGTCCTGTGATGAACTAGCGTCCCTTGCAGGGTGTTTTCCTGCACTGCGCCCAGTGTTCCCGGGATTGGCTTCGGCTCTACCGTGACCCTGACCGGGATAAAGCAGTTACTAAAGATGAATGAATGAACTTTGAGGTCGCTTTGGAAGGCTTCAGATGCTTCAGGCTTCAGGTTCCCCTGATGCTGCTGTTATTTTGAGGAACTTTGATTCAGTAATGCATTTTTTCATTAATTAATCTGAACAGTGAACGTTTTTTTAAAAAAAATTTTTTTTTTAAATAAATCAGTAGATTTCGCTAAATTCTCTATGCTAAATTTCTCATTTGTAAGTATTTCCTCATATTGACGTGTTGATCATGGAAACACTTTCTACCCTGTTTGCTTTGGCTTTTAGCCCAAGTTTAATTAAAGAAGTTGTACATCTAATTCCATCTCATATTTAACTGCTGTGTAAATATCGTGATGACATTTATAGTGTGCAGTGCATACATCATTTACAGAATGCAGACAACAGGGACTCTTCACGTAAATTAAAGCCATCCTGTTTATACAAAAAAAAAAAAAAGCTGTGTCTTAACTAGCTGCATGAAATGAGGATAATTTTTTTCTGGTACTTCTGTGTAGTTCTTTCAGCAGTGTTGTTGGTTCAATAATCAGAGCAACATACTGGCCACCAGGGGACCAGGCCTTGGTCTCTATACATACACTGTGGAAAATGTTATGCAGGGCTGTTGTTAAGGTGCACCACATGCACATAGGGTTTAATATTGCATATATTATGGATATAAAAATATATGGATATGCATAATTCTACAAACTCCTGTTAAAATGGCAGTTTTTGTGATGTAAAAAAAAATGAAACCAAGATAAATCATGTCAGAATTGTTCCACTCTCAGTGTGAAATCACAACATATAAAAATTAAGTGAAAAACAATCAGACACCTCAGGAACAATCAGAGCCCAGACCTGAATCCACCTAAAAATCTGCGGGGTGACCTGAAGTGGGCTTTGCACAGGAGACGCCCTTACAATTTGATGGATCTAGAATGTTTTTGCAAGAAAGAGTGGGAAAATATTGCCAAGTCAAGATGTGCCATGCTGATAGACTCTTAGCCAAAAAGACTGAGTGGTGTAATATAATCAAAACATGCTTCAACAATGTATTAGTTTAGGGGTGTGCACACTTATGCAACCAGGTTGTAAGTTTTTTATTTTTCCCCAAAAAGTTTCTGATTTGTTTTTCACTTAATTTTTATACGTTGTAATTTCACATTGAGGGTGGAAAAAGTTCTGACTTTATCTTGGTTTAATTTTTTTTACATCACAAAAACCTGCCATTTTAACAGGAGTGTGTAGACTTTTTATATCCACTGTATATCATTTCAGATGGGTGCCAAAAAAAGAAAAAACTCAACTTAAAGTGTTTCGGTAATGTGTTGGGCCATCACGGCACTTCAGTGCATCAATTCTACAAGTGTCAAGTGGAGTTTTGGTGATGGTGATGGAGAGTGCTGTCTAACATGTCACTCAAAAAGCTCCCAAAGGCGGAGCCTTTCAATTGGATTGGGTTCTGGTGACCTTGAAGGCCAAAGCATATCATGTATGTAATTTTCATCCTCATCAAACCATTCAGTGACCCTCATGTCCTATGGATGCGGGTGAGGTCATCTTGGAAGTAACTACTGCCATCAAGATACAAATATTTTATCATAGGATATACTGTAGGTGATCAGTCAGAAGAACTTCAGTGAGAAGAACTGACTCTTTCCTCTAAGAGGACAAGTGGACCCAAACCATGCCAGTAAAATGATCCCAAACTTGAATCAGCTTGTGCTAATTGAAGCTTTAATTCAGCATCTTTTCTTTATAACTGAGAAACTGAATGTACAATGTGTCATTGCAAGGTTTTATCAATGTGAGTTCAAATCCTACAAATGCCAGAGAGTCACGGTTGAAACCTTCAAACCTTTGACTGCTCAGCTATATTCTTGAATTAGATTTCACTTCAATTGCTTTGCTTAAATGTTGAAAGTTCCTTTGGATAAAAGCATATGCCAAGTCTCAAATATCTTGTCTTATCCTTTTGATTAAGATGATTTTTTAAAAGCTTCTTTTCTCTAGCAGAGAAGTGGTGAAGTTTTATGTCCCTTTTAGAATCAGACTGTGAGAATGTGTGCTACTGCTTTTCACCACAGAAGCAGGCATTGAATGTTTTAGCGTGATGAGAAACAAGGGCTCATGAAGGCTTTCCTTCCTGTAGGCCAAGCCTGCAGCTCATGGCCTCACCACACTTCCCCTAAAAGCAAATAGCATAAACACTACTTGCTGCTTTAATTAGTAAACTCTTAGAAAATAGGTTGCATCTAGCACCATAAAGCACAGTTTCCCAACCCTGATCCTGGAGAATACCCTGTCCTGCACATTATAGTGTTTACTCTGCTCTAACGCCCGTTAACTGATTCAGTTAATCAGGTAATTACCAGTCCTTCCTGAGTTGAAGTAGATGTATTAGATTGGGAAAACTAAAATGTGCAGGACCTGTTAGTACTCCAAGACCAGATTTGGGAAGCCCTAAAGAATTCTTCAGTTTGTCGCTCATCTGAGCATTTCCTTCTTAGAAATGGTTCCAAGTAGAACCCCCTTTAGGAAGCTAGGTCTGTTAATCATCCAAAGAAGCTTTAAGGAACCCTTTTCTTCTTAAAGTTAGAGCCTTAAAGGCACAAGTCATATGCTACTGGAACAAAATTACCTTGCGTTACTTGAACCTTAGCAGCACATCTACAAAACTGGCCATGGTTCAACTGACAAGTGCTAAGCTGCTTGATTTATGGCAGATAGTTGCGTATCCCCAGTACCTCATCATCCTGCCTTCTCAGTTGGCATGGAACTTCTCAAGTCATGTATTCCTCATAATCTGATATCCTCCTTTCTCTTTCAAAAGAGGTGCAGGTGCTGGCCTGACCCTTATTTTTCAGATTTATTAACACAGATTGATCAATGGGATTGAGCTTGAGGCACTATTTTTCTTTTCTTTTTTTTTTTTTTTTTCTTTTTTTTTTTTTTTTGGTCTTTGATAGTTCCTTGATCAACTGATGTGCTCTCTTGAATTATTTGACCTGCTCTCACTGATGATGTTGCACTGTCATTGCAAAACACGACCTCGGTGTTGCGGATTGATAGGGGATTATTTGATGGTAGAGTTTGTGGCTAGTGGTATCTAGAACTTACATTTAGAACTCCCTTGAATTGTGAGGTTGGATTGATTAAATAATTCTGCTCTTGTTTAACGACACTTCATCACTTAATTTTTACATATACCACAGTGCTGCAGAATTCTCAAATCTGATTGGCCAGAAGGTGTTGGTTTATTAGCTATAACAGCAGTTCTGACAGTGGTTCTGGCTGTAATGCAGATCACATGTTAATATTAATGCCCTCATCCTTATATGATATCACTTCTATAGTAACGACTCATTAATAGGGACGTGTATCTGGACACGCCACATAATCTAAAGCTGATAATAAATGGATTTTTAAAAATGTGTCATTGATTATACATTTGTTGTTAAATAAAGACTCAGATGTCAGCACTTCGTAACATTCAGTATGTTTTCTGCCACGGGAAGGTTTTCAGGCCAGAGCTTTCTCGGTAACACACCAGGCTTTTTATGTCTTCTTAACTTCAGGAAAGAAAAAAGGAAGGGTGATGAGGGAACGGGACATAACTTGTCTCACAGTTGTTCCATAACTTTAAATGTAGCTATAAACAGTTAAAAATGTGTCATTCATGAATAAATGAAAAATTGTAATCATTAGCAAACTGTATCACACCACCCAATCATGGTTTATTTTCCTGTAACAGCACACCCTGTCATATTTTATTTTTTTGCTTAGTACACAGAAATCTCTTTTTTGACAGCTGCCTATGATGTATAAAACCGACTCTGAAAGTTTTATCTGCTTGCATCATAAATACAGACTGTGCTTTTCATGATGCAGTTGACGTACTTTAAAAATGGTCTACTTAATTTCCCAGAATATGCATAGATCAGTGTTTCTCATCCATCATAACTAAAGGGATGTGTGAAGAGAAAGAAAGAATGACTGCCTGACATTATCCTGCCTCTGGTGATTGTTGCTGATTGAGTCATGAACGGAGTGAGACATGCAGTTTGTTTTTACACAGCCACTATGATTAAACTAATGCCACATTCTTTTATTTCCCTCCGTAAATCAGTTAGACAGCTCCTAGGGAAATGTGGTTAGAACAAATGGTTAGATCACAATCATTTAAAACCACCTGTCTAGAAAACACAGACTACTTTTGATTCGACATCTGTGTTGTGGCAGAGCCTGCTGGACAGGAGCCTGAGATTAATTAAACCTGCTTCTTCATTTATTTATTGTAGTAAAATGTCTATATTAAATGCTAGACGAATAGCAGGTTGGCAAAGGAAGAGAAGATACCTAAGCAGAAACAAACAGAATTACATTAGAATTTTCCCCAAAGCTACTGAATTAAAGTAAATATTAATTTTAGGTTTTTTTTGTTTTGTTTTTTTTTTTTAAAAAAAAAAAAAAGGAAGAAGAAGAAGAAGCACATGTTTTGGAAGACAGTTAGGAATCGTCTGTTTTGCCAGTATGAAAAAATGAACAGAAGAGCTCATATCTAGGAACAGGGAATGGATGGATTAGGGGTAGACGATATGGGGAAATGGTCTTATCTAGTTGCTTGAAGACATACTGTATTTTTAGGTAAGGTGAGATTTATGAAAACTATGGTGTGTGATATTTTAAATTAGCAAACATAAGTGATCTATCACAGAACCTTGTGTAAAATAAAACATTTGGTGTAAAATAATTCGATTTTAATGTCGCAAAAATGAGCAGGAGTGGAGTTAGCTGTTAGTACTCATGAACCCATAGTATCATGTAGCCAAATTTGCTATGTACCCATTCGGGCAAGAAAGGGCAAGACCTCTGAGCTTCATTAACAATTACTGACACCTTAAACTGAACCCCAAAATGAATTAGAAACCAGTGGCAGAAAGTGGCATGAACCTCAGGAATATGATCCCTCTTTTTGGCAGAATGGTTGGTTGGATATTAGTATACTGGATATACAGTGTATGTAGATGGTGCCTTGTGTTCAGGTCATAGTTTCCTTTGTTTACCTGGAACATACAGGTGGCCATAGAAGCAGACACTTAACTTGGACTGGTATCAGAAGGCATGTTGCTAGGTGACGGTATTAGAGGAAATGAAGTGTGGCTGCTGTCAGCATCTGAGGGCTAGCCAGACAGTAATAAGCATCCAGACGTCTCACATCTTACCTTGTTTTGTCTGTACGGGATACACTGGGACAGAACAGAATGGTCACTTTGCAAGGACAAACGTTTGCCTGGAAAACCATGACGTCCTCTTGAGTTGGCTCAGAATAATATCAAAAGATCTGTATTATGTGTGATGAAGTCAATGTGATGGGAATATTTCTCATGAAAATGAGTGAATCCAAACACCATTGAAGTAATGGCGTTTACATTTTAATTTTCGTTCAGTTTAATTTGAAGTATTAAATGGAAATGTACTTGGTTATATTTATTTCTCAGGAAATATTGGCAGGAGTTTCATAATGGCAAATATATATATATTTTAAACTTAGTGCCTTTATTATAGACACTACATTAGGTTTCCATGTGTGTCCAGGTCAGAAAAGCAGGTGCTTATATTAAAGTTAAAAAAGATCTTGTCCTTTGGTGGTCAGTCCTAAGAGGGATCTGATCTGTCGTCTGTGTAAGCTGTTGACTGTGTTAAGGTTATACTTGTTTCCTTGCAGTTTCTACTACACAGTATACAACATGCACTGTTACACTTTGCATAGCTTATTTAAAACATCTACCAGTAATGCATGTTACAAACATAACTGTATATTCTACCTGTTTTGATTTGAACCAATTTAAGAATTTTATAAATCCTGGCTAGGCAAATAATTTAGACCTTTAAATATACAAGAAAAAAAAAATACATCCGGTCTCCTTACAATACATGAGGAATAGTGAAAATGGTCTATATATTGTGACCCATGTGAAAGCAAAGGGTCAGTGTACTGAAGTGCTTCATTAGTGATCAATTTGTCAGAAAGGATTGATTCAAATAAAAGATTCAAATTAAATGTGCTGGAGGCACTGATCCATAAACTAAGGTTGTATAATTTTGTGTAAACGCATATATATGTTGTGTATATTATATATATATATATGATTGGCCGAATGGATAATTGCATGAATTAGCAGGTGTTCCTGGTAAAAATGACCGGTCAGTGTATATGTACTCAAATGCATTTTCTCTTTTTTGTTTTAGACCTGTTTTAGGCTCAGTTTATATTGACTCATTTCCTTGATGATTAAGCGGTGCCATGTAATTTACTAACTAGAAAGATCAGTTTCAAAACATTTCGATTGGATCTGCATTCACTAATGGAAAATAGAACAAAGGTGTATGAGCAACAGTGGATATCTTCTATGTCTTTTATATCTTGGTGCTTGCTGCAGGTTTGTCCCTGCCAGTTTGCTCCTGGTCTGAGCTTCAGATTTGTGAATCTTCTCTAAATAAAGATAAAAACTGAAGAGCAGCATTTGAAAGATGAAAAATGTACAAGCCAATCATTACTACACAAATCATCTCCAGAGGAAATAAATCACTCTGTCTTATCATGCAAGGCAGCTGCTCTGAGGCCTGATGAAAAGCCTCAGTTGCCATAGAAACAATGTCATGCCCATAACAGTTGTCATGGATATTGATGATGAGTCGATTTACAAGTGTGTTAAGACCAAATCCACAAGTCTTGGATAGGGAAATTGTTCAGTCATATTTGTGCTTGTGGTTGTGTTCGATCATCAGTACATACAGACTTCACAGAATAACCTTTTGGAAACATGTTTTGCAATCTAACCACAAAATGACTTCGTTCTAACCTTATATTTGTTTTAGTTATGTGACAGATTTTGCTGTTGCATTGATACAACTCACATTACCGATCATAATTACTGAGACTGGCCCTCTTTAGTTCTTTATAGTGTGGGTTCTCAAACTGATTGATGCCAGAGACTCTTACTGTCGTGAAAATCAACAGACCTCCTTATGACCACAGTATGCACATTTGTTTTATTAACACCAATTTAAATCTTCAGCACATTAGACAAATTTATGCAAATTAGGTTTATTTTTGCAATACGTACAGCCTTATATTCCTGGAACTTGCCAGCCACAGAACCCAAACCAGTTATGCAATCTTAAAATTTAGATTCAGACACTTTGTTTCCTATTACCAGTCTTTGTTTTGTTTTGTTTGTTAGTTTTGTTTTAATTAAAATTGTGGTGACGTTCCAGTCAATATCACAGATTAGGAAATGATCAATATCCTAAAAGAGGCTTATTATTGTTACTGGTATATTTCTGAACACAGTCAATTCAATTTACAGTCAGTTAGGCTTATAGCTATAAATAATAACTAACAATTTTGAGAGAAGTTTAATCTTCTTATCTGTCAAGTCATTTAAAAGAAATAATAAAATCATGGCCATACTTCTTGTTTAATATCGTTTACTGAAAGGTTCCAGAGTGATGCAACAGCAAAATGTTCGCCATATTGTCTGGAAATTGTGAGTTTGAATCTCGCCGATGCCACAGCCATCCATGGCCGGGAGTGTAGAGAGAGCAAATTTGGCGATACTAGCCAATCTTGGGCATGTGTGTGTGTGTGTGCACATGTATGCGGAAGAGGGTAGATAGCGCCTTCCTCTGAGTGTGTTCACCTCTGACTCAGCTGGAGCAGAAGTTTGAAAAGATGCCGCTGATTGGCTTCACCTGTCTCGGAGGAAGCACTTGTTAGCCTTCACCTTTCCCCCGGTTGGTAGCTGTCATATGATATGAGAGAGCTGGCTGGTGGGTAGGAATTGGCAAATGGGGACCAAATTGGGGAGAAAATGGGGGGAAAAGATTATTAAAGAGGCAGAGTTACACTAATAGCTGTATCCTCTCTTAGAGGTAGTGCTACCACTAGATTACTGAATTGCTTAGGATACATCAGACTGTTCACACTCCTGTTAGAGAGATGACTCAGCATCTGCTGATGCAAGGTTTTACTCCTTGCAAGTAAGTGAAACCTTACAAAAGCATGAAGGCTGGTGAAAAGGAAGTCTCACTTTTAGCATGGATTTTCAGCATCTATCAGAATAAATTGTTGCTATGATCAGCGAGCCATTATTGTAGATACATGGTTTTAAAAAACGTACTAATTCTAAGAAGCTTTCCATGACTTCTCCTTTTTCTAGTGAGTATCACATAGTAGACACTGTGTTAATTACAACAATCAAAGACCTGTTTAAAGCCATTAGCTTGATTTGTGCCTCATTTTTCCACCCAGCTCACTCAGGAGGCAGAAAGCCATACATATCAAGTAACAGTATAAAGCCAGCTCTTTCTTGGAGAGGATAATGGAAGCAGTGGTTTTGATAGGTTCTATTACTGTGTCATTGGATTGTCATTTACTGCAGTGTGGTCAGGGGTCATTACACTGCAAATTCCCCAATCACTCATACTGTGTTCATCCTCGCCTAGTTGCACTTGAAATGAAAGAGTAGGTGTTGACTGGGGACTTTGTCATGCATAGAAATGTCTCAAAACATAACTAAAATTAAACTAGCATTACTTTCATGCTAGCAGAGTGTGCTATTTCTAGCATCCCCCTACCTGACCCATGTGGAGAATATAAGCTTCTTATGTGTAATCCAGCCTTAAAGGGAGAGCTGACAAGGGCAGACTCATGTGTTCTGGGAGTCTGGCACATCACAACGAGAGTCAGCTTGCTTATGCACTGTCATTGTCCTGACTTTGTTTTAGGATATTTTTCAGATATGAAGAGAAAGGAGCAATACTCAATGTATAGGACAAGTGTGACATTTTCAATTACTTGTAGAGATCACATGACCCCATCTTGTGGTATCCGTGTGTATACCAAGAACACTGAACCTGCAGTGAGAAAACACCCTGGATGGGATCCCAGTCCATTGCAGCTCACCATCCACACACTCATTCACATACTCATTCACACCTAGGGGCAATTTAGAGTAGTCCACCTACCAGCATGTTTTTGGGAAGTATGAGAACCAGAGAACAAGGGACACGGGGGAAAACACAATCTATCTTAAGTACCCATCTGTTCCTTGCTGTGACCTATTAAACTATGCACTCTTTGAAAGAATATTAATCTAATACCCTTAAGTGTTCTTGGTTGATCCTCTGGAGTTGTGTGTTGGGTTCTATGTAGAATCCTACAACAGTGTTTCAGTTAGTGGTCCTAAATAGAACACTTACAGCCATCTACGAACCTTAAAGAACCCTTGGAGAACCCTTTTTCTAACAGTAGTATCTAATGGCATTCATTTTGACTCCATTGTTAAGAGCAATCATGGCTCATATAAAGTTAAACATACAGTCTTAGAACAAAATGTTCCCTAAACTACTCTTAAGGGTTCTTTAGTTTGTCCTTCAGGGGGAACCTTTAAGGTTTCTACATAGAGCCATACAACTGAGGGTTTCCCTTTCAGAAAAGATTCCAAGTAGAACCCCTTTGGAAAGCTGGAATGGTTAACCATTCAAAGAAGTCTTGATAAACAGATTTTATGTGTGTAGAGAACATCCAAAGAACCTTTGAGGAAATGTAGATAATGTATTCAAGACATTGCATTTAATGGTGTGGAACATCAATGAAACAAGTTAGTTCTTGTTATCACTTAAGTTGTCGCAGGTATAAAGAGTCATCTCCTCACCACCCAATAAAAACACAGCTTGCTGTGTTACTGAGCAAATGGATTGGTCCTTCTGACAAATCAGGTATGAGAATTCAAAAGTGCTATGGTATAAATCAGCGTGAACCATTTTGTCCTTGTGATCACGCACACGAGCCAGATACAGTTATATAACATCCCTAATGCATCATCACAACAGATTTTGTGATGCAAGGACCAGTGTCACATAATGATGCATACTAACGCTTACATGAGTAATCATCTGCTTAATAAATGATATGATGAAAATCTTTGAATTTCCAGCAATGACCTGAAATATTTCAATAATGTTCAATGTTATAACTACCAAAAGAAACTCATTATACCTCATGTTAGATTCCTTTTATTTCCACAGATTACCTATGTAGTCCAGAGGATAATGTCCACAAAATCGAGTTCACCAGGTTCAAGATCCGCGACATGGAGACAGGGACAGTTCTTTTTGAGATCACTAAGCCTCCTGCTCTGGGTGAGTCCTCACCGTGACCCCCACCTCCATCCAGCTCCACATTCTGCCCACAAGACGTAGACACTGTTAAATGCTTGCTCTGATTTCCATTTAGATACAGTGCTTTATAAGTGCACTTCAGAATCACAGCCTGTAATATCACCTCCTTTGTGCTACACAGAGAGCACGGACGACAGAAGAAAAGACCTTGACCCCAATGCCGGGCGCTTTGTTCGCTACCAGTTCACTCCAGCTTTTCTGCGGCTACGACAAGTCGGAGCTACGTAAGTACAGGGCACAGAAACATATAATCAGAACACAATGGCTCTAGATGACCCTTTAATGAACCCACTATGTGTGCTGCTCATTGTGTCATGCTTCAGCGGTTCATTTGTCTGATTGAACCCAAAGAGAGTGCAGGCATTAAAAAATACCCAAGAGGCTAAAAAGGTAGCTTGCTGCTATTTGTCACTAAATGTCACTTGATTTTCATACAATATCATCGATTCATTCCTTAAAATTTCAGGCCATACTACACCAATCAGCAAAGAAACTAACATTTGAGGTCATACTATTTAAGATTTAATGTAGAGGTGACCACTGATATAAGGAAAACACTTGAATAAATGAGGAATGCATTGTCTAATTTAAGTTGCTAATTGGAGAAATATCATTATGAGTTGAAATCCCATGTCTCAGCACATGGCCAATAAAAAACTTTCCTAGAGAGTAACTATCCTGCCCCCTACCACTGCAGGGTGGAGTTCACAGTAGGAGACATTCCCATCAACAACTTCCGCATGATCGAGAGGCACTACTTCCGAGGACGGCTACTGAAGAGCTTCGACTTTGAGTTTGGTTTCTGTATCCCCAGCAGCAAGAACACCTGCGAGCACATCTATGAATTTCCTCCCCTCTCTGAGGAGCTCAGTAAGTGCCCTTTCACCTGTTCCTCCATTTACCCTTATTAGCTATTTTTTTTATTCTTATTAAGCACCAGCACAGACTCGAGGCCATGTTCACAGAAATCTTAAGGCTAAAAGTGTCTTCTAAAGGGCTGATTTGGGTAAAACTCTTCTGCATACTAATTTTTGTAGACTAAGAATACCTCATCTGGCAAAATGAGTTGTGTTTATGACAGTTTGCCACACAGACCACTGCTGTCACTGTCAAAATACATTAATCATGAAACACTGTTATTTGCATCAATAGGGTCAGTTCATTTTTCTAATTTCTAAGTTGAAGAAACTTTGGTGCCAATAGTTTTTGTGAAACCTTTGCTTTTTATTTAACCCATTTTACACTATGCTGTGTGGACGCACATTTGCTTACAATTACAATTATATTTCTCATATCTGAAATCTGACTCAGCCTTCCAAAGTAATAAATTAATAATAAATTTGTTAATTCATTTATCTTCAATAACCTTTTTGTCCAGGTCATGGTCAGGGTAGATCCAGAGCTTATCCTGGGAACACTGGGTATGAGGTGGAAATACATCCTTAATGGCCCACCAGTCTATCAGCGCACCCTGCGCACTTTCACACACTCATTCATTCCCAGGAGCAATTTAGAGTCACCAGTCCACTTACGGGCATGTTTTTAGGGGATGGAAGGAATAATTACTTTAATACTTTAATTTAAATGCATTTTGAATAGCGATCTAAAAATCAATAATAAAACTTATTCCTTATTATGTTCAGATGTTGCAGGTTCTCAGACTGATATTCTTCATAGGATCATAAGAATTGGAAAGATTAACAGTGTACTGTAGTTTCTTGAGTAGCATGTTGAACATCAGAATGTGCGTGTGTTACTGGTCAGTGCAGATATCTGATAACTGATGTCTTCCTCACTTTGTTTCGTAGTGAATGAGATGATCCAATACCCGTACGAGACCCAGTCAGACAGCTTCTACTTTGTGGACAACAAGCTGGTGATGCACAATAAAGCAGATTACTCCTATAGCGGTGGCCCGTAGGAGCTTTATCAGAAACATGGACTGAAGCATTAAGGCTCCCAATCCAGTCTTGGAATATTTATTTGGCAAAAAAAACACCCCAACCTCAGGGTTTGTATATAAGGATGAGTCTGTGTGTGTGTGTGTGTGTCAGAGAGCCAGAAAAGACAATTCTACACTGAAAAGTGGATCCTACTGAGCCCTCATATTGTGTTATTCCTAGAATAGTTTCTTTATGATTGTTGCCTATAACAGTGTGTCTCTGCATGTATGTGAGTGTATAGTTGTGTATACATTCATGTGCGTTAACAGATTGCATGACTTGTTTTTTTTTGTTTGTGCTCTTGTGTGTTTTGTGTAATACTTAAAATCTTTATGTAGAGTTCATTCTCTCGACATCCGCTCTTTACTTACTACTCTTACTACTCTGTATGCAGTAGGGATACACTGATACCACTCTTTTTTTTCAGAGTTTGAGTACGTTTTTTTGGTACTCATCAGTAATGATACCGAAAAGAGAAACCTAATTGGTATTAAGCAGATAGAGAAGTCACAGAATGTGCCATTTAGCTCTGTTTGTTTCCTCTGTTTAAATAATGGCCATTAAAAGTGCATACATGCATGTAGGTTGCTATGCTCGTTCTTAATAACGTTAGCTAGTTGATTTTGACTGAAGTGCATTAGCTAGCTATATTACCTTGGATCAAGAAGGATTGCAGCAGAGAGCGGGGTTTGTTTCACTTCCGAAAAAAAGCTTCTGTAGGCTACACCTGTAAACAAAGTATGTTTCTTTGTCATCATTGGCTGATCATCGAGAACAATATACCAGGTAGAAGCTGTTATTTTCACTCACCTAGCATTGTCTTTAGACATTTTTTTTCTCACCTAGCTAACATTTTCACTAGGCTTAAGTCACAAAGTATCACTTGGTATCATGTCGCTATTGGAGCATTTTTACAAATATGAATATTAGTAACTGAGCTCGGTATTGGAACGATAATCAACGGTATCAATACATTCCTAGTATACAGGGATAGAAAATGTATAGTTTTGAGATGACATACATAACATTCCAAATAATATTCAATAGTCAAACCTTTCCTACTATGTAGTTTTGGACATTTTGTGGTCATTACCTTGAACCGAGAGAGAGAGTGTGTGTGTGTGTGTGTGTGTGTGTGTGTGTTTGTCTGAGAGCTGTGTGAGCATGAGCTCTATGTGCGATTACTGACAGAGGTGAAAGGGTTTAGCCCCCTGCCCTTAGACAAGTTTTTTTGTTTTGTTTTTTATTAAACATAGTTGATTTGGTTGATTGTTGATTGCAGATGTGTTTATTTATGCTCTTTGTCTGAAGTATATTTTAATAGCCATGTAAAAAAAAAAAATCAGAGAGATCTATATTATGTCTTGGGTAGTTTATACGTCATGGTGATTGTGTTTATTAATGTTATCATTGTTAGCTCTTTATTCTTGAAATAAATATGGTTTCTTTATTAAATGCTCCACAACACTGAAATGATTGTTTATCAAGGAGATCAAGGAAGAGCACACAGACTGACTTTCAATTTACATTTCGCCCGTGGTGTAAAATAAATATGCCTTGTGCTCTGGTTAATAGCACTTGCACAACAGACAATAAATTCCTATTAAAAACACTGAACCACTTCCTTATGAGGTATCCCAAAGGCATCTATTCTCATAAAATATGAGAACCCACAGAGCATTCTACTGTTGTTGACATACACACTGTTGGTACATGCTGTGCCCCTGAAAGTGATTTGGCAGCATTGCCCTATTAGTGGAGCTCTTTACTGCCACCCAGTGCAATAAATTGGTACTGGAATAAACTCCAAATCCAAAAGATAAGATGTTACCTGAATTAATATCAAGACTTCAGTAAAATCAGCACTACGTCTTGAGGGATACCAATCTTGTGGATTGGTAAAGGTTGGGCAGAAATTTCTGCTGTCAGAACTAATACAGTGCAAAATGTTTTGCAGTAATGCATCTTGATAACCAGTGCTAAGTTCATGCAAGAACATAACTAATATCTTTTGCTTGTGTCAGCTACTGCTAATGATGAATTAAACAGCATCTTCAGTGACACCCTGAAAAAGCTTTATTTCACACAGCATTTAGATAATGCATTGCCATATTTAACTGATATTCTAAATGGTTATACTCTAAACATTAAAAAAAAAAAAACAATTCATAAAACTAAAGTCAAGATTTTCAGTCCAACAGTTTATCAGCATACAACTTCACTGACACTGACTGATTATGAAGTTTAGTGTAGAGCAGGCTTTTTTAATGAAAATAGCGCTTCAAAGCAGGGCAATCGGAGTGTTTGTCATGGTGGAATGGAGACCTGACATGCTGTCTGTGCCGGAGAAGTCGCTTGAACACAGTCCAGTGATGTAGAGATCAGAAACACTCGCCTGCAGCGCTGCTTCTGATCCAGCTGTGTTCACCTCCCCATTGCCTGAGCCACAGCCCTTCCCACAATCCCCGACATGATCAGGGCTGAGCTGGTCAGATGTGGTGGACATATCCATAAGCGGCAGTGGGTCTGAAGCCAAACTGTCATTTCTGAGCTCGTCCCAGAGACAACCTGCAGAGAGTGATATGACCTGTCAGATTGTCTGATTAACAAACTAAATAGAGCTAAGATCATTAACTTTGACCTTCCAATTGGATTTTTTTTCTCCAGATGTATAATTCCCCACCTTCTAGGTGTTTCTCCCCTATTGCCTGACAGCTATCTAGTATTATTCTACAGATAGTTAAGGGTTCATAGCTTCCTTTGAAGGCTTTCTGATAGGAAAACACTCATTTGTTCTACAGTGAATCTTTACCTGTACCCCAGAACCTTTAAAAGCTCTAGATTTAATCAAGCGTGTATGTTCTCAGTGCATATGGCTCAGGGAGAACACTGTAACACTTTCATTGCATCATCCACTGTAGACACTCAAACAGTCAACATCCTGTCAGATGACTGTCATCAACCAGCCTATCAAATAATGTTAAACAATACATGGA
Organism: Pangasius sanitwongsei; assembly: GCA_037576675.1. Classification (NCBI taxonomy): domain Eukaryota; kingdom Metazoa; phylum Chordata; class Actinopteri; order Siluriformes; family Pangasiidae; genus Pangasius; species Pangasius sanitwongsei. The sequence goes on along the minus strand of CM075016.1, from coordinate 15,672,260 downwards.
CAGTAAACAACTAAACAATAAACAACAGTATATGGTTGACATTTAATAGATAATCTATACACACTCTATAGACTAATCCTTAATTCTGTCACAAGTTCAAACTCAGTTCATGTGGACTCTACAGATCAGTTGATAGGCTGGTCCATGACTGTTTACAAAGTTGACTATCCAAATAAAGTGTTACCAAATATCACACCATATTTTTGCAGCCCACTGCATTTAGAAATAAGGGCTTTTTTTCCATTTATTCTTCTTCAGTAATCACTTTATCTTGGTCAAGGTAGACCCAGGAGGGAGGAAATGAGAGTAACCTGTACGGACCCAGGGAACTGGAGGTCAGGATCACACCCCAGACCCTGGAACTGCTCCATTATGCTGCCTTAATAACCTTTTTGTGATATCATTAGTATTACCATTATCAATTATTTTTCATAATATACTGCCATACCCTTATAAAAACATTTAAATGAAAATATTTTAATCACCAAGACCAAAAATGGCTTGTATAAGTTCTGTCTGTTTGTCTGTCTGACTTCCTACCATGGAGTTGCAGGTCCGTTAGGCTTGGATTGAGCATGTCTATGTCGTTACTCAGCTCCCCCTCCATGAGGAGCTCCTGCATGCCTCCCAAAGCACTGTGGCTGGTCTGTAGAGCAGCGCTGTAGCTCGGCGGTGTATGTGCAGGTAAGGGTGAGTCCAGGCTGCCAGTCCTAGGTGGCAACTGTGTGCTGGGCTGCTGGGGGATGGAGGGGTAGAATGAGAAGCCTGGGGCACTAGAGGACAGGTATGGGAGCTGCTGGGAGACTGTTTGTGATGGTAAGCTGTAATAACTGTAGTATGGTCTTCTTTGGTGAGTAGTGGGAGTGTATGGGGGAGGCAGGCTGACTCTGGGGAACTGAGAGTGTGTGTGGTTGTTGAGTTGGGCAGAGAGGGACCTGGGCTTCTCCGGTCTATCACCCAGAAGATGATCCAGTAGCTCTGCAAGAATGAGACACTAAAATGTTTGGAATATGCACAAAAGATATTTAACTTTATTCCTCACTAATTACAATCAAACGAATATCACTTGTGTGAAAGTGCATGTAATTAAGGAGTTTAGTTCATCATGACATGTTAAGTGACATTTAATTTGCAAGACCATATTAAAAAAAAATTGCATGTACATAAATACACTGGATTCAATATGAAATGGTTGTATAAATGGCAGTAACATGGTTGACAACTTCCATGGCTTATATGACAAAAGAATTTAATACAACCCAAAGGATATACACTCGCTGTGTGTTAAAAGGAACACTTGTAACTTTGCTCATTCATGCAATTATTCAATCAGCCAAACATGTGGCAGCAGTGCAATGCATAAAAGTATGCAGTTACATGCCAAGAGCTTCAGTTAATGTTTACATCAAACATCAGAATGGGGAAAAATGTGATCTCAGTGACTTTGACTATGGCTTGTTTGTTGGCTAGTTTGAGTATTTTAGAAACTGCTGATCTCCTGGGATTTTCACACACAACAGTCTATGGAGTTTACAAAGAATGGTGTGAAAAACAAAAAACATTCAGTGAGGAGCAGTTCTGCAGGCAGAAACGCCTTGTTGATGAAAGAGGTTAGGGTAAGGGTCAGAGGACATAATGTCCAGACTGGTTCAAGCTGACAGGAATGCTACGGTAACTCATATAAACACTATTTACAACCGTGGTGAGCAGAAAAGCATCTCAGAACACACGACACATTGAACCTTGAGGTGGATGGGCTACAACAGCAGAAGACCACATCAGGTTCCACTCTCATCAGCTAAGAACAGGAATCTGAGGCAACATTGAGTACATATTCACCAAAACTGGACATCACCTATGCCCACTGTGGCTGAAAGTAGCTATGTTTTTCATCAAGTCAGACATATTCTCTTTCAAATGAAAAGTAAAAAACTAACCCTGTTATTAATAATGAGTCTTCTTGTGTACCTTTCTTCAGCGAGGCTGTGCTCACCTGGTCTGGCCATGCTCCTTCGCACTGTCGCAGGATCCTTCCTCCTCCACTTCTGCAGCTCTTCTTGCATCTTCTCCACTTTGGCTGGGTTGAGAGCCCACAGGCAGCCCTTCCGTGACGAGTTCCCCTTCTTGTTCTCAACTTTCTCAAAGCACTTGTTCAAGGAGAGGTTGTGACGGATGGAGTTCTTCCAGCCATCAGGTGCTGTCTGATCAAGCAAGAATGAAATCTGAGACTGAGAAGAATATTGCCTCTCCACATGCAGGACATGCTATCATGTAAAGGTACAAAGTCTTTAAATGGCTCAAGTCTTTGAAAAGTGGTATCTGGTTGCAAACTTTGGAAAGATGTCTAATTCTGAGTAAATGGCAGATCTGGAGCAGATAAGAAACGTCAAGGTTACTCGAAGGTTTGACATATTGGTGCATAAGTAATTGTTTGTCATCAGGTTTCCACAAACAATATGCCCTTTATTTATTCCCTTCCTATTTATAATGATTCAAACTGCAATGGTTTCAGGGCAAAATTAATTTGACAACCAAAATCAGACCTGGGATAAGGAATTTAACCTTTGCTTCAATTTAACTTATGCCATTACCCACGTCAACCATTCAGTTTATAAGCAAAGCTGCACAAAACATACATATATTTAATATAATACTGTGCCATAAATAAGACTACTTAATGAAGTTTAAGTACTGACATCACAGGAAAAAAATGTGCCTTACACATGGAAGAGTCATATTATTATGTCATTCACATACCAAAGGTAAAATGAATATAAACATATTCTTTCACTTCTACAAAGCCGCACATTGTCATCATCATTCTGTCTCAACCTTGAGATAACATGTGCAGTGTGTATTAGCCTCAGCTCCTCTTTACAGTATACTACTGTAAAGTCAGTGGACCTGCCCAGGATCTGAACTTATGTTTACTTGCATGGTAACCAAGACAGCGCCATGCTAATCTCTTCCTTAGTTAAGCCTGTCTGAGGCCAAAGCAAGTCAGCAGGTGTAAGCATAGAAATCAAGCTATAACGGGCATAGCCCAAGGCAGCTCCAAGACAGAGCTCCATTTGTGCTTGTGATTCTCTCTCATTGATCACGACTGGGAATTTGCCAGGATAATGTCCCCAGGAGCAGTAGAAAGGCGTGCCATGCAGTAGTAACTAGTGTATCATTTTCATAAAGAAATATCCCTTTTTTTAATACAAATGTATGTCAGTTCCCTACCAAAACGCTAAAAAATAAATATAAGTAGGAGATCCTTCTGTCGCATGTTCATGGGACAGAGCAGCATTGCAGGAGTTAAGAAATAAGGCCTGTGAGAGTACCTTGAAGTAGGGGAAGTGCTCTGTCATGAAACTGTAGATCTCACTCACAGGTAGGCTGCCAGTCCTGCTATTCCTCAGAGCCATGAAAATGAGAATGCTGAAAAAATTTGAGGAAAAGAAAAACATTTGGATTACTAATTAATCAATTAGTATATTTAAAGTTCTTTCTGTGTTTAGATAACATGGGGGAATTGAGATTTTATGAGCCACAAAAAGGAGTCTAACTCAGTCTAATAACTCCATTACTGCCAGGCTGAACATGCTCGGCATGCGGTACGCAGACTGTTATATAAACCATACAAGTCCTGAACTCCATGCATCCACATTCAGTAAGGCTTTATAATAGAGTTAATAGTAACATTTTACATTAACATTCCCTTAACCGACATGAGCACATTATTTAACATGAACAAATCATGTATCAGCGTTAATAACGCCATAAGTAACATTAACAAAGTAACTAACACATGTATTAATAAATAATAATAAACCTAAAACTAATTTAGTTTAATAAGTTAAACTAAATATTCAACTAAAAATTGTAAAATTAAGTCTACAATAAATCAATACCTTAATTAACAAGTTAGCTGGCAAAATTCAGGACAGAGGCTGAAGCAAGTCTCAATATTTACACCTAGACTTTCAATAAGTAACTGACACTTAGTAAAATTTTGTAACTTATTTGTAGTCATGGATCGGATAAACATTGGCCCTCAATGTAATGCATTACCGAGTTAATAAAAAAAATTTTTTCTGAATTTAACTAAATTTGTTGACAGACAGCATTTTCTGGACATGCTCAGTTAATTTGTTTGAGATGCTCTGTGTCTGCTAAGAGGTGACTGCTGCCAGGCAGCTGCATGCATGAGTATAATTTATAATAATTTATAATTTATTTGAGAATGTGTTTGATATTCAAAAGTGATATTCAACATTAAATCTGGCACTACAATTTTGAATGAAAAAAAAAAAATCGTATGACTGCTACATCTGTAAGTTGATAGCTGGCTAATTTAAAGAAACAGCTTGTAATTTTTAGAGCCCTCCTTCACATAGAATTGCAATGAAAATATTGACTAGCTTTCCTCTGTGTTGAAAGGTTTGATTCCCAATACTGGAATTTATGCCTCCTTGACTCCACAGTACTACATATTGTTGCAGTGGTAAACATGCTAAAATACTTTATTATAATGCAAAAACTTGATTTATATGTGCATGTATGTACAAATACTTACAAAAAACTTCATTTGAAAAATTGTGTAAAGCAATTCATCTCCGAAATTCTAGGCTTGGCAAAAAATAAAACTACATTTATTGTAGTTTTAGACTACATTTACGGTATCTTCAAATGTCTGCATTATATGAAGATATTAAGCTCAGATGTCATAAACTGAGTACATAGTTCATCACACACCTGCATGCCTCAGGGAGTGATTTGTTGAGGGCAGGTGTGTTACTTCAGCACAGGATGAAGGAGGCTTGTGCATTTACCTATAGGAGTAGATGGGTTTGGGGTATTGCGGCTGGACTGAACCATCTCGACTGGTTTGTGGAGAGAGGCTCTGGTAAGAATAGTGTGAGCTGACTTCTAGTCCTCCCGATGAATATTCACCTGGAAACTGGAGAAGACGCATTAAATTGAATGCCATGCACTAAATGCCATACAGTGATAGTTTTATAAATTGTGTCCTGAACAAGTATAATAAAGGATGCATTCAGAGCTTGTAATACATTGCAATTTCTGCAAATATTTTTGAATCATGGCTGAACCACAAAACTGTTTGCCCAGTTTTTCGTTTCCTAAGATACTGTACACATGTTGAGCTGTCTTGTACTTTTTTTGTATTCTGTCATTAAGAATATGTAGGAGATCATCCTGCCAATGTTTTGATTGCAAGTATGAAACACTTCCAAACTTTCCTCTGTTATCATACGAGGCATTTCTTGTTGACACATGTTAAGAGTTCAGGTGTGGGACTGATATTGACTTTTCAGGGTAAATAAGAATGCTCTGGGAAAACAGAAGTAGGACCTGGATAAATGTCTTCATTGTCCTCCATAGTGCATAAAAATATCACCACCTATCACTGCACATAAATGCATGTACTATGCATATGGAGACACACACAGACACTCAGTTTACCTGTTGGTGCAGGGGACTGAGGGTGCTGTATGCACTGTGGGTAGATGAGGAATAACTAGGCGGATCCTCAGGCCTGTTCTGCATCCGATCAGCGCTCTCTTCAGCTCCCTGCCCCAAAAACAGATCATTTGGCACATATACAGAGTAGTTCATTAATGTTAATATTGCCCTATAGTGGAGTTATCTGCAATCTCATCTGCCTGTCTAACATTCCTATACTCAAATAAGTCTAGCCCCTGGCAATGCAACTGCACAGGCAAGATTAGATTTCCCAAAGATCTGTCAGGCTCATCTTCTATCTACATATGCCTCCTTAAAGACTGCTACATTACACTAATTCTTTAAACCTGACCCTTTCCTGCTTTCAGTGTCACCACCACTGGTGGATTTCTTTTGGGGTGCTATTACAAGATGTGCTGTGATGACCTAAATCAGAATGACTGTAGGTTTCTAAAATGCAAAATATCACAACCTATCTTGTTATTCTGATGTCAAAACACAAAACAGGATTAAAAACATTTTTCCATTTCGGAAAGTTGGCCACAAGCTAGTAGTTCATGACATTTGCATTATATAAGGTTAATAAGGTTATAAGCTTAAAGACCCACTTTGAGATCTGAGACATCAGAGTTTTTGACATTTCAGCTAGCATAACAGTACTGTAATCTACATTATTAGAAAGTGGATTTTTGATCTGTGGATTTTTTTTTATCTGTTTTGATCTTATTAAGCAATCATTTTCAGTAGCTCACTAATAAATGGTATAAGTCAATACACTTTTCCTGAATGTTTTCTAAAATCTAAAAAGTTTCACTTTTGAAAATCGTTGATGCTTCAAATCTGCTCTCTTCTGTCAACATATAAGTAGACGACTGTTTTGCAGGTAAAACTTTATAAAAACTGTGCTCATCTGTGAGTTTGAAGATAGATTTCTACACTAAAAATAACACCACATGAGAATAAAGTATTCTCAAGTTCATGTAATTCATTTTTGACTAAAATGCCACGTATAGTACGTTGAACCGTATGATACTGAAGTGACGGATTGACTTGACATCATTGACTTGACAAACCCCAAATCCATCTCCCAGGAATAATAAAATATTTTGCCACATATTCATTTTATATCAGTGAAAATAAACTATTTTGCCACAGACAAGTCCTGCCTCCATTCACTATCCAAACTGAATATGTAAAATCATATTTGTCTTGAAAGATCAACAAAAACTCACTCTACTTGACCTCTTACCATAAACAGAGAGGACTGTACAGTGGTGCTGAGTGAAGTCCAACCATTCTGCTCTTGTAGGTCTGCAATGTCAGTGTTAGCTGGAGTGAGGGATTCTGGTAGTTTACTCTCCCTGAGGCAGCAGTACAGCGAAGATCCCGTGACCTCTCCATCACTGTACTGTCTCCCGTAAGGGTGAAAGCGCTTGTCTTTGCTTGATTCGGACTCCAGGTCCACACAGCTCCCATCCACACTGTGCCTTCTGAAGCGCTCAGCAGCTCCACTCTTCAGCCTGTAGAGGACGCTGTCTCTCTGAGAGCTAGTGACAGAGCCCTCTGTGCTGCTGGATTTCAGACACTAGACATGGCCCAGCAAAATAACAGAACATATCACTGATGTGATAAAACGTGAGGCTGTAATTCTTAATCTTAATGATCAACAAGCACATCAGTGAACCTCTCAGATCATGCAGAACTTAATAAGGTCAATTTAAAAAAAACATTTTTAAAAAGTCTTCTATTTTTTCTGGTTTTATTTTTTTACTTTCGACTTAGAAATATATTTTTCCACTTTCAAATTAGTCAGAAATAAAAGTTACTTTGAATCACTGAGAGGGCATCACCTGCTGTCCTAGTTTTGCTCTAAAAGACGGCATAAAAATGCAAAGATATGTATAGCCCCTTTATCTGATAATGATTACATTAAAGCATTTGATGTGATATACGAGCTGTCACATGTTAATATAAATTAAATAAACCTGACAAGGTTAAATTCAGGCACTGTGCCTCCAGGGCACCTTGTCCTTAGATGGTGCCTTGTTTTGAGGTTCCTGGCCTCTTCAAGCTATAGAGGCATAAAGCATGTGCATACTCATGCATGCAGCTGCCTGGCAGCAGTCACCTCTTTGCAGTCACAGAGCATCTCAAACAAATTAACTGAGCATGTAAGTATATCAGTTTTTTTTTTACTAGGTTAAGAGAAAGTCAGACCTGTGACAGTGGCATTTGCAGATTGGGTGATTCCAGCAGTGCAGCCTGAATGCTTTTGGGTGGGCTGCTGCTGCCTGCAGGTGAGAATGATCCTGGATTTGTAGACATCCGTCCCCAATGAGAGCAACCCTAAGAAGAATTAATAAGCCTAGTAATATTTATTATTGCATTAGGGCAGACCAATTCAGAATTCACAAAATGTAGTTGTTTAATGATGCAAAAGTTACACATAATATACAAAATGGTTGAGTAAAAATACTTTTGAACTGATATATCATTGATTTGTTTTCCTATTAATAGCCAAAAATACACTATTTGGGAAATTTAGCAGTCTTGTTGTTTAAAATAAATGTCTTTGTTTGTCAAATTGCCATAATCACATTCAAACCTTTGCAGTCAACTGTATGGAAAAAATACTGAACTCTGTAAATTGTTACTTCAATGCCATTGTATTTCCCAGACAGCTTTGTTCCTCACTGCAATATTAACCCCTTTGTTCTGAGCTGAGCCTTTCTGATTTCCAATCAATAAAAAATTTCTTCAGATGTGTTAGTAGACTCCCAATGCTCACCTAAATGAGCTGACTCAAAGAGCCGATTCATTTGCGAATGATTTTTAACCTCATCAGGAAAAACACCACAGATGACTGTGTGCAGTTGTTAAAATGGTTATGACTATTATTTTCAGTCTGTTAGCCTTTCTCCCCATTTCTGAAATAACTATAATGGCAGGAATTTATATCTAGATAAGCATAGTTTAACAGCTAACCTTTAAGTAGATTAACATTTAACTAAACTGGCAAATTACATTAGCAGCCAGCAGCCAGTTTCAATCCTACTCCCACCCACTCCCTTGAACACTCTTGACCAATCCAGCTCGGTCCCACAGAAAAACTTACTCCAGCAAGTATTATTTTTGTTTTATACCTGCCCACAATATTTTATAATGAACTTAGCTCATTGTATTTCACAAACTATAAATGAACTGACAATGACTAATGCTAATGCTAACCAAGCAACCTACCATGTCCAATATGGTCCCATATTATCAACATGACCTTTCTTTGTCCATCAAGCTCAATATCTAACTGCCTGTCCCCACTTGCATTAAATAAAAAAATGCCCACTGCTGTGGCTGTTTTTTTTTTTCTGGATCAAACTCCCGAGGCACACTTCTACTCCCAGGCTTACTAGGTAACAGCTACAGAAAACATAGCAAAAGTATTCGCTATTGAAAACTGCACATTAACATCATTAGTGGTGGTTAACTGTACTCAACTCTTTTTACCAGAGGTCAAAAAATGGAATTTCTGCTTGTTTTGGGGGTGCCCGTGTTCAGCATTGAATTTATTTGTGATGTCACACTCCACGGTGGTGGTTAATGGCTCATATGAAAGTAGACACTCAGGGCTTTAAGATTTTGCAGTTTTTCATAAGTATTTCTTGTTTTACCTAGCCTACTAGGTTAAATGTTATCATTTTATTGTGGCAGTTGTATACTGTGTTTTACCATCATAATATACTGATACTCTACATACAGAAACCCAACAGAGTCCTGACTAATCTTATAACAGACTTGCGGAGAGAAAATAATTCATTTATTTATACTGAAAAATGTCCAATAAGTCGAACGCCAGTGTACTGTGAGAAAGGGTTAAATCGATTTTGTACACATTGTATGCATATACTCTCTGAAATAGTGTTGAGTTAGCTTGCATCATCTAATGTTAGTAACGTTACCACTGAAGATTGTAATGGAGTTACTTAAGTGTGATATAACAGTTCAGTCTCTACCTTTAGTCTGTTATCATATGTGTAAATAAAGTTCAAACACACATTGCTTCACTCAAAGTACTAAGGTAATGCCCTGTATTTTGCACAATTGGTGCATTTTACAATCCAGTCTCTTAAAAAAACGGTCACATACAACTTATTTGCAGCACTTTATATACAGTACAGTATATGAATATAAACATCCTGTCACAAATACACATGGTGCTGCAAATAAGTTGTATGTGAACATTTTTCTTTCTATAAGACTGGACTGGATATACACTATTTGGCCATGACCATCACACCCATATGTCATCCAGATTTAGTCCCCCTTTGCTGTTATAATAAGCTCCACTCTTCTGGGAAGGCTTTACACCAGAATTTGGAGTGTGGCTGTGGGGATTTGTGTTCATTCAGCCAAGAGCATTAGTGAGATCAGGCACTGATGTTGGTTGAGGAGGCCTGGGGTGCAGTCAGCATTCCAGTTCATCCCAGAAGTGTTCAGTGGGGATGAAGTCAGGGCTCTGTGCAGATCACTCAAGTTCTCCTACTCCATCCTCGGCAAATCACATCTTCATGGATCTCTATTTGTGCACAGGGGCATTGTCATGCTGGAGCAGGTTTGGGCCTCTTAATGCTACAGCATACAAAGACATTCTGTGTGACAACTGTGTGCTTCCAACTTTGTGGCAACAGTTAGGGGAAATATATTTGTCATTTGTCCACATACTTTTGGCCATACAGTATAAGTGACCCACCATTTGAGTCACCATTTGAGGCTGGTGAAGATGCAGAAACACAGTATACTGTATATATTTTGCGTGTCCAAGTTCAATGCAGCAGCCTCACCCAGTGGTCCTTTAAACATTAAGCAATTTAACTTAATAATCCTTCTACTTTTAAAAAAATGAATAATGCAGTAATAGAATATGCTTTCATGCACTAAAAGAGATTAAACAAATAAAAGTGCACCAAGAGCTTAAAAAATACATTCAAACATGTAAGATTAAATCTATTAAATCCAAAACCCAACATCTTAACTAGGGATAAAACAATATGATATTTCTTAAATCTTGATCAATAGACCATACCAAGACATTATGATTATTAAAGAAAAACATTATAAAAAAAGAGTTGTGTAATTATGCTGAAATTCTTGTGCCTAATGTTTTACAGTATACTGCGTTGAACGTTAAAGGGAAAGCTGGCTATTTCACTTACTTCCAGGGACCTACACTTGGAAGACTTTATACTTTTGTTTGCTAATAAGGCACCACATAAAACATCACTACTGTCCTGGCTGTCAGATAAATTATTTTTAATACAGAAAGTGTCATTTACTTTTCAAGCCTATGCTGAGAAAAGTATAAGTGTGTGTTTTATCAAGTTCGTTATAAATTTGATTGCAAGCTGAAGTCTTACTGTTTAGTCTTAGCTGTGCAAGTGTATGATGATACTTCATATACTTGTAATTAAAGAAAGGTTGAAGAACACACCCACAGTCCACCAGTGGAGAACTACTGTTCCAACCTATACACAACCAGACTCTTGCCACAAAAGAAAAGTTTTACATATTCACTTCTGTTGGGTGACATTTTATCAATACGAAGTCAGTTGCTTAATATTAGTTTGACCAGAGGTTCTCATACCTTCTCAAACGTTCTCAAACCCTCCAAACATAACCCAAGTATTCAAATGTTAGGCTTATTATTTATATGTGTACAATAATATAATAATATTTTTGGCTATGTATTAAAGGCGTAGGTCTTTTGGTTCTTGGGTTTTCACCAGCAGAACACCTCAGGTCCAAGGTGACATTGTTTAATTAAACCTATTTAATTCCAGTGAACAAACAGGCTAACTATAAAAACTCAATAATTATAATAACCTTAATAATGTTCAAAAAAATTTAAAAATAAAAATGCTTTGTAATATGCTGTAATAATTTGCTTATAAATCTTTAAGACTGCACGGACCCCTGCTTCACGCCTCTTATATTTTGCCGTAATTTTATTGTCTCAGATCTGGACATGTCCAGAATTAGCTCTGTCAGCTGTTCTGCCCACATTCATTATACATCAAGTGTAACTTCTTAACAGTCACTGAAATTCTTTCTCAAGTATATGTGTAAGCATTTTCAGTAGGCCTAACAGTGAAACTGTCTGCCTGCAATTTTGCAATGAGGGAATATATATTTCTTATTTTAGACGTCTGATACCTGATCACAGAACAAGTAAGACACGTGTCCACAGGTGAGTTACTGGAAACGCTGTCTCCGTTCACTTACAGTAACAGCCTGAGAGGGGAAAGAGAGACTCATTAAAATCACCAACAAACCATGAAGCATTTGTCACAGAAAGGCAAATTTATCTGCAGAATGGAGATGAAGTGAAAGAGAGATGGGTGAGTTGGACTTCATGCGGAACACAGTGACAGTGTAACTGAGACTTGTAGAGGAAGTTGAGATGTCTTTATGCTTTATGTCTTTACCTCTGTGACTTGATTGAAAGCAGTTCGGTGTGCAAAGAGGAAAAGGCTGAGCAGACAGAATAGCTCACGTCCTGCTTGAGTTAAACGATATCTGATCCGCTGTCTATTGGGATCACTTGCTTTAAATTTATATTCCTTGTATGTAAGACTTGTTGAGTTTGAGTTTAATCTTTTACTAAACTATAGTGTATGAATAGTTTCGCTTTTTACTCATTTGAAACATATCATTAATATGTTTAATAATTTTGAACACATTCAATGCTCAGCTTGTCTAGTGTGCAGGGGGTTGCAGATCCTGTTATGTATCAGAGCAGTTGGACTTGGACCACAGTGCAAAGTAAATCTAAAAAGTATTTACCTCACTGATCTCTTGCTTATTTCATGCATGTCAATGCAACATCCTGTAGAATTTGTTTCCCTATCCAGTTTTGATTGACATTTCAAATGGACTGTGTTTCTCCCTTTACCATGTCATTCATCATGTCAATAGTGTTTTTTTTTCATTTGCCCTCTCTGCACTTTCGTTGTTAGGGTTGCTTTTTAAATTTTTTCTTCTGATGTGCAATTTAGTGAGAGCAAATGTCAGCAGCATCAAAGAAAGTGCCACACTGCTCTTCCTGTAGACCTGACTGTTCTGTGGTTTGTCTGTCACTATATACTAGCCAAATTACTCTTCTTGTGCTGTATGAACGTTATATTTGACGTGTCATGAAAGGAGTACTTCACAGAAATATGCTTTGCTGGTGAAAGTGTTATTCTGGGAATGTTATTCTGCTATTCCAGAAAACTCTTTGACATTGAATAGAACTATGCTAAATATCATATACGTTGTTTACTCCAGCATGCCTTATTGCATAATAAATGCATTTGTACTTTTATAAGCATTTGTAAACATTTTCAGCATAGAGGGATAGATGTGATCCTGCTTTAACATATACTACTTCATAAATCTATATGACAGACACGTAATCAACTCTTAACCATTAAACATCTGTCACAAATTCATTACTTGGCATCATATATATATATATATATATATATATATATATATATATATATATATATATATATATATTATCTGATAAAAGAGGGAGCTAAATTGCATAATCTAACAGGTTAGTGTCGACTGATTTATGGTTTTAGAAAAAGAGGCCCTGGTTATTGCTGTTGTGCTGGCATGATGTACATGTGTTGAAAATGTTTAGCTCTCTCACTGATATTAGATCCCGAGATTTCCAAATGTCCTTCTGACTTCTTTTTATGGTTATGGTCCATCACCTACAAAAAGATGCCAAACCTGCTGTTTTCACTGTCACACAAAGACTTAAAAGTTTAACCATTTCCCACTTTGATGCCTTGCATAAATGTCACCACACTAAGGCTGCAGGCGTCAAAGCACATCATAGTGTTTGTTTTTTGCAACTGACAGAAATAATACAATAAAATAGTTTGAAAAGTACTTTAAGTTAACGTCTGATAACCCCTTAATTTTATATTGATATGCTGTAATAATTTGCTTATAAATCTTTAAGACTGTGTTCTGTGTACTGTGTTCAGTATAATGTTTAAAATCTAACCTTATTTTACACAACTTTGAAGACATTTATGTGGACAATTATTTGAGAATATATGTTGTATTCAATTTATAGTGGCTCGATGATTTGTCACGTTACTGGAATGCACTAGTCTTTCTTCTACACATGTATCTACTTGTACACACACCTGTGACAAGTGCTCTTCAAAAATTAAAAAAAAAAAAAAAAAACGTATGGTATGCTATTGGGAATTAAACCTCAATTACGTAAGCCTCAAATAATATTCAAATTTTATGAATAAGTAATGCATTGCTTTTGCTGCTTATTTAAAATTTGTATGTTGTATATTACAATGCAAGAATTAATAGAAAGGGACATGAAGGTAGAACATTCCATAATTAATGTAAAGTATGAATAGCTTGTTCTTAAAGTCATATTTTGGGTAATTCCAGTGCCTCACTAACAAAGTCCCAATGTCAAATCAATAAATGCATGTTAGAAATCCTGGCTACATCAGTGTAACACCAGCTGCAGCTACCAGTGGGTTTGCCCTTTCTGTGGCCTTTTGCATGACACAAAGTTGCCTCCTTTTGACTTAACGTTTAAGAAAAATTGAAGGAAGCAGATAGAGATGACTGCAAAAAAAAAAAAGATTCCATAAAATATTGTACCTGACAAAAAAAATTTTACATAACCATAAATGCATTCTGCAGGGAGTGTTACTTCTGCATATCTCTCATAAGGGTTAACACTGTAAAAAAATAACAGCAGCCGACAGACTGACCTGGCATAATTTGTTGTGAAACAGGCTATAAATATGACATTGCATCATTGAATTATCATGAGTAGATTGTATCAAGCATTTCAAAATCCACTGTCATTGCTGATAATGGCTTACCTTATATCTAGTGAATGCCCTCCTCAGAGCTCGTTCCATTCAGACTTTGGCACACTTCATCCCATAATAAGCATATCATTCAGAAGCACACCCACAAACATAAACGCCCCCTTAAAGCTGCTTAAGAAGGGCTCTTGACCTGTCCGTCTTTCCTTCTTGTTCTTTAACTCTCTACTCTAACTCACTATGCTAAATGTTGAAGTTTCAGCTGAAACAGTGTTAACAGATATCTCTCCCTGTGGCTCAGAGCCAACCTACAGGAGCCACACAGCCATGGGAGAGAGAGACCTGCTGCAACAGGTTTCCTAACACACACATACACATACAAACACACACATGTTGCTTTGGAAGGTAGGACTCATTCTTTCTCTTCCTCTGAATTTCTAAATATGACATCGGATACAGATATAATCACAATCCCATTACGGTACCTATCAGGGCCTTTGCCAAAAATACAGCCTCTTGCTGTACCTATAGTCACCTTGCTCAAACGTTGTGTTGTAGCTGTTCTCTCCTGCCTTGTTTTTCTTTCTCCACACCTTCATCTGCTACAACTGAAGATTTCTCTGTTTTCTCCACGGTGCATTTCGGCACAAGGACTTCACCCAGGTGGAGACAAGTCTGAAAGGCATGACTGGTGTCTTGACTGGTGCCAACAATGATACAATGGATACTGTGTATGAAAAGCAAGCAGTTTGAAGTCATGACTGCCAAATTACATACAGTCCCTGAAAAGTTCAATATAAACATTTGTCTTTGAATGGATTTTAAATGGATCTTACACTGATGCATTAGCTGTCGCTGAGAATGTGGCTGTAAAGTAAACAGCTAAAAATATAGAGTAGATGAACACAGATAAGAAATTTCAACAAAAGCCTTGATCCGATTCTGTGATCCTCAACCAATGACCATTTAAAACGTTGCTCCATGCTGCCACTGATCATTCCTTTAGAAGAGTGTTGAGGAGAATCAACTTGAAATAACATAGCCTTAGAATGCTGAAGGGATACAGATTGTGGCAAATAGTTTGGCACATGATGCGGCATGATAGAGCCTGAGTACACAGCTGCCAGTCTTTACGTGCTCCCCGATAAAGCTGATGAACTCGGGCAAGACTCACAGATCTCTCATTCTCAATAACCGCACCGCAACACGTTGAACATTCCTGTTGTACACATAAACTGACAATTTTACAACAGGGTGGTTTAATGTTAATGGCAGTAAATGAACACAGAGTTCTTTCCTACAATGTTTGAACCCCTGCCATTTGGTAAAGTGTTTTGACAGAAACAAATGGCTTGGTGTTTCTCTGACTTCAGATCCTGAATAAAAGTCAGGAGTGCAGAAAAGGAATACAAACATCAGCTCAAATTAGGAAAACCTCTGCAGTCAGGTTCAAAGATGATTTATGGTTGCATGACTCATAAAACTCATCCTTGCGGCAGCTGGATTTATGAACTTGGTGATTCACTTTCGGCTCAAGGTGAAAGCAATAAAATTATGTATCTTCCAAAAGAAGTCCCAACAGCTGCCAGGGTGTGCGGCAAAACTCCTGCATGAATGAATGAAGTCATTCCCACAAGAGCGTCCATGCCAAAGGCAACCAAATTGGTTAATCTGATACTGTTAAGCATTCAACAGGAAATAAAAACAAATATTATCAGCAATTTTGCATACATGCTTTACTTTTTAAAGACAAGCTGAGCCAATTATTCCATTCGTTAATGATCAACAATGTTGGAATGAAAGAAACAATATAATCAACACTTTGCAAATAGCTATTATTGAAACTGTTTTACATTTTACATTTTTTTTACTTGTATGTACTTAGATTATGCAAGTACTTGAAAAAATTATAATGCATCATATATATATATATATATATATATATATATATATATATATATATATATATATATATATATGTACACATACTGTATATACACTCTTTTTTTTATCTGACTTGATATATAACAGCTGACCAGAAGTGCAGCCCTTCATTGGAGATCCACTTCTTGGGATTTAAAATGAAGGAAAGTTATGTTTCAATTCAATTACATTTATTTATAGTGCTTTTAACAATGGACAATTTCGCAAAGCAGCTTTACAGAAATCCAGATAGAGTTTTAAATTTATCCTTAATGAGCAAGCCAGAGGCAATGATGGCAAAGAAAAGCTCCCTGAGATGACATGAGGAACAAACCTTGAGAGGAACCAGACTCAAAAGCGAACCCCTTCTCTTCTGGGTGACACTGGATAGTGTGATTATGAGACATTACTCATTCACAGCAGTATACTACAGAGTCACACTATGCTATATGTTTTGAAAAAATCTTGAGTATGAGCATTAGGGTCATTTTTTGTTTCATTAGAGTTTTAAATTTAAGTCTATAATATCAAAGTGAAGTTCATTGATTGGGACTTGTTTTTAAAACTGTTTTTAGCAAGTGCAGGCTTTAGGCTATCCAGGTAAGAACAAGGTAACATCTACAGCAGCAGTGAATGATTCTCCAGTGAAGGCGTAGCCACACAGGAGTAGAGCATCAGGCTGGATCAGGCAGGTCCCAGGGTCAGGCATCATATCAGGCAGCAGGAGTAACATGTGCAGCTTGGTTTTAAGAGCAGATCATTTTAATTATTAGTGCATTTGAGTTTGGAATAACCCGGCCTAAAGTAAATTAAGTTTTACTTTTAGTATAGTTATGTGTAAATGTTTTCAAAGGCCAAATTGTACATAAAATCCCCACCAGATTGACAGTTTTGATGATGCTGATTTCCTTTATATACTCATGTGCAAATGTTGATAAATGCCAATTATTCATAAATTACCAAGCGCATTCATGGCACAGATTATTTACACTTACTGATGCCCACAAAACTCAATAAAAGGCATTAAATTAGTGTAACAACTCAAATTAATTATTTTAATGACTTTGATACAATCTTAATTTAACTGGCTAAGATTTCACTGATTGAAACAGAATCCATAAAATAGTCCCGATCCTGCAGTGGAGTGACTTGCATATCACTTGAGACCTGGTTACAGTAAGAACACCATTAAGCATTAAATTCAGTAGCGGAGTTTGTTCTTCTGTAATTTGTAAATTGGTTTAGTGAAAATAGAGCATGGTGTGTGAAGCAGCTTTATCAGTGAGGCACTCTGGGACATCACATTAGTGATCCCACTTCTGCTGTACTTTATCATGATGACAGCTTTTCTGTTTACTTAACTCAAAGGCAGCATGTTATTGCTACACGTGAGGAATGACTTTGACCTCTGGGTCTTTAGCTAGTGATTACCTCTTTACCATGGCTGGCTTAATCTGCAACAGTAGCAACTCCCAGATCCAAAAAGCTACAAAGAGTCATAGTAGAAGCTAGAAACAGTAATCAGTGACAAGAATTATTAGTGCTTTAATCTCAGTGTATGTTGCATTGGTACGGCTGTGTCAGGCCTAGCAGCATTGCTGAGGTATTCAGTAATGGCGTGAATTACTGCTGAAAGGAAAAAGAATCACAATCTTTTTACAATTTTTGCAATCACAGAGGTATTATCTTTTTGATATTTTCCAAGGCTGTAGATAGTAGAGGACTTGAGAAAAAAACAAACACACATAAAACCATTTCTTTCTAACCTTTGTTCTACCAGCCACTAATGTCACACTATCAACAAAAGTTAAGCACGGTCATATAGGGTCCAGTGGCCACCAGTTTTATGTCTCTGCTATTGCGATTCCTGGCCACCTGATGGGACGTAATGTAATTTTGCTCGATCTGTTCCTCTAGCCACAAAAGTTGTTAGATTTTTAGATCCAATACAACTCACTCACCTGTAACTCACACACCTGCACAGATTTCACATGCTGAAGATTATCCACAAGGAGGTGCTATTACCATGTATCCTTTGTGTGGCTTGAAGAACAAAAAGCCCAGGTGAACCATCAGATGTAACAGCGATCATTTACATCAGTGACTGTTTGTATTCTCAGATATGTGTCAACTCATAATGCAGCCTTTAAGGTCCAGAAGAAGGCTACTTATAATAAATTAGAAATTCGGCACAAAATGTAAAATGTTTGCAAATACATTTTCAAACTACAGAGCACTTGCAAGCACAAATCATTTCAATTTTCTACAATGTAGTGCATCAGTACAGTCACAGAGAAAGTATTTAGACATTTATAGTCATCTTCGTGAGAGTGAAAGCTGACATCTGCTCTCTCCTTCTTTATGTTTTGCGGTGCAGTGACTCATCCAGGGTGTATTCCTGCCTCAGCCCAGTGTTTCAGGAATAGGCTCCGGATCCACTGAGACCATGAACAGGATAAAGCAGTTACTGAAAGTGAGTAAGTGAGTGAGTCTTTACGTTTGGCAGGATAGATAGATCCATACCTTATTCAAATAGGTTTGGTGTTGAGTGCATATTAAAGCAGTAGTCTGCAATTTTGAGCCCTCTTCTGATCCTGACCCTTCCCAAATGCTGAAACTATATGTATATAGTTTTATATGTAGGTGTGTTTTGTTTTATATTGGATTTGTCATTTTTTGTTTTTATTTATTTTTTGTTTTGAAAATTAATTTGAAATTAAAATCGGTATGTGTATAATATTATCCAAAATACACAGACTGGTAAAACTAAAATTATTGTTGTTAATTTTTTTTTTTTAATTGCAGAACATATAAATACATGTATGAACAGGGAGATCACATTCTTATCTCAAACATGATACAATAACAAGAACAAAGTAAAACAAACACATAGATATACACCAACAGAAGGAAAGCACAACATTAAAGTTATATCACAAATCTGGTATTTTTATTGTTGTGTATACTGTAAGTGTGAGGGATGAAATTAGAGAGCTGAATTCAAGAAGAAATACTGGAAGACACAATGGAGATCTTGCCCAATTTTGTTTATGAATGAATCATTTTGTGTATAATGTAATAAAGTTGGTAACATATTCAAGAGATAAGTGATCATGGTTTTCATAATAAAAAAAATAACATCTTTGAAAAGAGCTGTTGAAGTGTTTTGAGGTTTTTTTTCCCCTTTCCTGTACTGAGGAGTTACGCAACATGCGATTGTCACGTGACCTGACAAAGTACAACCGACAACCGAGGGCTTATAACAGCTGGAGTGTGCAGCTACAGAGAGAAACTTTACCTTTAAAAGGAACTAAGAATGGTGGATTAAAAATAGTATGACGCTTTACTAAACGGACATTTGTAGCTAAAGTGTTGAACGGTTTCGGTGTGTAGTCATGGGGGAAGAGTCGGACACGAGAGAAATCCTGTCGGCAGAGGAGGCGGCGGTGGAGGAGCAGGAGGCGGCGGGAAGACGCTCTGGCTGTTCGGGGGCTCCGCCGTTCGCATGTCCGCTTTCAGTGACTGTCGAGCCCGTGCTCTTCCTCTCCACGTTCGCTCTGGCACTGCAAATGCCCCTTTACACGCAGTACCTCTGGGAACGCATTAGCGAGGATGTGGGCTATAACGGTACAAGAGGAAGAGGAGGTTGTGGTAATTCATCTGCTGAGCACGACCCGCTCCAGAAGGTAGCTTTATGAACAAACACATGCGCATAAGTTACGCAGACTGACGCGCAAAATGCACTTGCACTCACGAGGACCGTGTCGTCATTATAATTATTTCTGCGAGAGTTGAGGATATAAAACAGTGCATGCATTTCAAAATTGACCTTCCTCTCAGTATATAGCGTGTGAAAGCGATTTTTCTGCACTCTGTGTAGTGTCCTGTACGACCATTGGGGAGTAATTTGAGCTTGCATTATTATTGTTATTATTATTATTATTATTATTATTAGGGTGGCTCTGTGGGGTCAATACAAACTCTTTTGTGAGGGTAACATGGCAATCCAGTCTTATTAAAATATCAATAACAGACCCTTTAAAGATCATAGGTACCAAACAGTATATTTTGTGGATCTCTCAGGTGCATGCTTGTAAATATCCCTGGTCAGGTGACCAATGAGAGACAGTAATGTACAAACTCAGATCAAATGTAAGTTACAGCTGTAACCAGTGGAATTAAATTGATTAATATTGAAACATTTACTGAGCATTGCTTTTAAATAGTATGGCATTTAAGTAAACAAAGCATAGTATTAGATCAAATCAAGAACAAAATGGATGCAGGTTCTGGATAGCAGTACATGATTAATGGAAGGAAAAGGCATTTAAATTTGTCTTTTTAAAAAGGCATGTTAATGCAATCACACACCACAGCAACCTGCAACGTTTTATGCCAGGGTCACTGGGTTGACTCAAGGGAAAGGGAAAGTGTCCAGAATCCTCAGGATAATGAATGAACTGTATCTTGCCTGTGCATGCCCCTGACTCACGGTTTGAACATTTAAAGTATTTTTCTTTTAAAATGTTGGCTGCAGAATAAGAGATCTGTAGGATCCCCCTGACTGTCCAATTAAACCAGGCTTCAGCAATCCTGAAAATGGAAACAAGGAAAGAACTGTAATTAATGCTTTTTTTTTTTTAATCAAGGAGGTGGAAGCTCTAACTGCACACTGGAACTTGTACATCAATCTGGGAGGTTTTCTTGTGGGCTTCTTCGTTGTGATCCTGATCGGCTCGTGGAGTGACCGAGCAGGACGGCGTCTTGTCTTGATTCTTCCCAGTTTAGGCCTGGCTGTCCAGGCTACTGTCTACCTGACTGTCATGTACCTGAAACTGCCTGTGGCCTGGTTCCTATTGGGACGAATCTGCAGTGGCCTGTCTGGGGATTTCAATGCCATTCTGGCTGGCTGCTTCGCTTATGTGGCCGATATCAGTGACAAGAGTTCTCGCACGTTTCGTGTGGCGATACTGGAGGCATGTCTGGGGGTCGCTGGCATGTTTGCAAGCATAATTGGGGGCAAATGGCGACATGCACAAGGGTAATGTCTGTTTTGTTCAGTGTAGTTTTTTTTTTTTTTTTCAAAATTGTTTTGTGCCTTAAACTACAAAGTAATGAAAGTCTTCATAGATTGTTTATATATTTATGTTTTGTTTTTTAAACAAGTTTTGTCCTTGATTTTAGGTATATCAACCCTTTCTGGCTTGTGCTGGCCACAAACCTGGCCACGGCCCTGTATGCTTATCTCTTCGTACCCGAGTCAGTGACTCCTGACCCTGGGGCGAGGCTCTTTTCCACCCAGCACCTCAGAGCTGTCTATAATCTGTATGCATCTGGAGGACAGAGAGGATACAGGACCAGACTCTGGTTCTACACCCTCTGCTTCTTCCTTGTGGTCACCGTGCATTTCGGCTCACGGGAGCTGTACGTGCTCTATGAGCTGAGCACACCTCTGTGCTGGGACTCTGAGCTGATTGGGTATGGCTCGGCTGCTCAGCACATGGCCTACCTCACCAGCCTGCTAGGCCTGAGGGTCTTACAGCACTGCCTCGATGACTCCTGTGTGGCCATCCTTGGCCTGGTGTCCAACATAGCTGGATTGGTGGTGTTTTCAGTTGCAAATACAACAGGTCTCATGTTCACAGGTAACAATTCCTCAAACTAGAGATTTTATTTTATATGTATTTCTGTTTATGTATTTAAAATTGGTTTGTGGAAAATGTAAATCAAAGGCCATATATGTTTTGTTAAAATTTGTTTAGGGAGTGATGTATTTAGATAAAGCCAAAGTAGTTAATGAATTCATAATTTTTTTTTATCAGCCCATTTTGCATGAACTTTCATAACAGTTCTACATTATTAAGCAGTGTGGTTAGGTGTGCTGCTGTGACATCCAGTCAGATCAGCTCCTGTCTTTCTCTTTAAGAAACAAGTGTGTGCAGTGGAGCACAGTGAGATTTTCTTAATGGAATATGACAGAAGTTAATTTACAGATTTTATATTTTAACTACTTGGTTAATAGACCTTGTACAAAAATATATACTTTCACTAGATTTTATGTCAACATTTTAGTGGTTATAAGAGTAGCGAGTAGGATAAAAGTTCACATGGCAACAGTCCATACCAGCAATATTAATGACTGGTTAAATAATTAATTGTGCCAATGTTTCTGTTTTTCAGCTGATAACAATTAATAAACCACTTGTGCATTGTTAAATGCACTCCCTGCATAATGCATCAGTTTTGAGCGGGACTGCAGGCACAGCCACTAGTCACTCACCCCATTCATTTCATTTCATGCATTTAGTCTTCTTTTGTTTAATAATTCAGAATTTAATGTCCAGTGCAATTTAATGTTCAGTTTGTTCCTTGTCACTGGTAGACAGGCATTTATATCGTTCATTCATTCACAGCTTTCTGTCTATTTTTTGCCCTTTTTCTTCTGACTTGTCAAGTCGGCACACTTCAGGTGTATACATGAGGTTATGTTATACAGCGTCTATGGTCATTGGTCACAGTCAATAAGGAGGAATAGTGGTGTGTAATGAATCAAGATCATGATTTAAATTTCAGTTGTTTGAGTGTGACTCCAAGAAACATTTCAAAATAATAGGGAACAAGTTATGTTAGAGCCATATTCATAATATTAATTTGTAAAATGAATAAAACAAAAATGGTGAGTTTCTCTTAGGACCCCACCTGTGAATCAAGTGACCCCACATGAAGTCTAGTTTGAGAACCCTTGGACTACAGCCTACTGAAGTTCATTAACATAGTCAAGCGACCCCCTGATAAATTAGTGGCAACATCCCACCTTCAGGACCCCATTCAGGATTTGACTAGAGTAGCCACTTAACTTGAGTAGCTGCTTATGGAATTTGGATTAGATGACTTAGACTCACCTTGGACTTGATATTTCTAAGGCTACAACAAGCTAAGCTATGTTCCACAAGGCAATAAGCTATTACTCATGTTTTGTAAAGCCTATTAAAGGCTAAACCTCAAAGAAATAATTCTGCTACTTTTAATAACTGTGCCACTGGTTGATGGCTGGTCAAATGTGCTCTAATCAACATGCAAGGACTACATACATATCTACTCCACACTGCTATGAACATGAACTGTGTTAATCTGTATGTTTTGCAGGATACGGCCTGTGTTTTCTCCTTATAGCCTCAACCCCAGTCCTGAGATCCAAACTGTCCAAACTAGTGGACCCCTCAGAGCAAGGTAGAGCTTAAATCTGAACCAATGCAAAGTGTGATACCAAAGAAAGAACTATTAGAATTAAAAAGTGTGTTTGTTCTTGGAGTGATGATGTGTAATTGCTCTCAGGTGCTCTCTTTGCCTCGGTGGCCTGTGTAGAGGGTCTGTGCTCACTGGTGGCCAGCGGAGTCTTTAACTCGCTCTACCCCGCCACCTTACATGTGATGAAGGGCTTTCCTTTCCTCTTTGGAGCCATACTCCTCCTCTTTCCTGCTGGTATAATTGGGTAAGATCACAAGGCAGTTCAGACACCACTTGGTGCAGAAATTAACCAAGCAGTTCATTGCCTCTCAGTGATCTGTGTCAGGTAATAGATTTGTTATGGTCTGGTTAAGGTTGTACTCTCTAATAAAAGGGTCAGAAAAGATGCCCGAATCACAGTTTGGTGAAATAATTGCACCGTTTCATGCCAGTTCAGCTATATATTTGTGTCATTTTATCTTCTCAGGGCCTTGTGGTATAGAGAGAAGAGGATGAACAATGGAGAAACTGCAGTGAACTGATGCTGGCTGTGCAAAATCCTTGACATTGAAAAGGAGGCCAAAAGACAACTCTCTCATTCCCAGAGAGACATTGAACTATTAAGATTACACAACCAGTGGTTCTAGATACATGTCTGTTTACTGTTGACTACATTTTGATCAAACTGTTTTTTTCAGTAGAAATCCCATGAAGTGTGATATGAAAGGATAATAGATATTTTAACCGTATTAACAGTTAAAAAATTGTGTGATTTTTGATATTTTGTACTTTTTGAGCAGCTGCATGTCTAATAAAAGGCTACAGGATTTCTTAAATTACACAAGTCTTTTTTGGATTATGGCCAATTCCAGTATTATGGATGTTACATTTGCAATCATTGGCTAACAAAACATTGTCTAACAAAATGTCTCACAGCAGAGACAATTTGCACATGTCATTATCTACAAGACTACCTGAATTTCCCTTCAGGGATTAATAAAGTTCATCTTATCTTATTTACCCTCTTGAGCACAATGAAGATAAATCTTAAAAAGTCATGTACTGATTTGCAGGTTTCATATACATACAATATATGGCCACAGTTCTGTGGACACCTGACCATCTCACCCATATGTGGGCCTCCCTGAAACTGTTGCCACAAACTAAGGAGTCCAAACCTGTTCTAGCATGACAAAGCCCATGTACACAAAGTGAAATAAGCAGGGGGAGGAACTCCATATTAATGCCAATGGTATTGGAACGGGGTGTTCAATACTCAGGTGTCCATGTACTTTTACCCATATAGTGTAACTATAAACAGATTAAACTACAATGCTAAATTTACAAAATGTTAGCAAGTTGCTGTGGTATAAGAAGAACAAATGACATTGGTATATGCTGTTATAGTAATATATTCAACTTCAGGGTGATAGCAGTAACTCTGCTTTGCATCAGGCCTCATCACACCACCCCATCATGGATTATTTTCATATAACAGCACAATATTCCACATGATATCGAGTTATTGGCTCATGAACAGCATAACGGAGCTGTAGTAGTCTGGGATTATCGAGTTACGTGTGGTCTGAGTGCATGGCCTGTACAAGTCCCTTAAGAAGACTCAGATGACGGCTACAGTCAGCTCTCACTGGGGTTGTTCTTAAGGCAACAACATGGATCATGATCACGTGCCATGTTGACCTAATGTCCTATTTGATCAGTACAGAATTCCCAGTTCTCCACAAGTTCAGAGAAGGAGGGACAGGCTCAATATGCGATAGGTACAAAAGGAAACACTATGATGATAATGTGGAAATGAAAGTGTATCTGCTTCCTGTTTGCTATGAAAGTATGACCACACTGCAGACTAGAAACAAGACTATATCTACCCAACATGCATAAAGCTTTAAAATGAACTTAGGACTGGAAACAAATAAATCGATCTTTCCAAAAAACAATTTATTGAAAATTATTTCTGAACAGAAAGTACAGTTTTATTGTACAGTTATTTCCTGATCACTTGGCCTGTTCTCTCAGTTTTTTCTACACCAAACATACATTTAATATATAAACATGATCTTTAAATATTAAGGCAGCAGGCAGCAGCCCAGAAGAGGGTAAAGCTGAGAACACTGTAAGAGATGTTAAGATCATTGATTTTGTGGGTGTTTAAGAGCTTATTAGAATGGTGTGAAGAGTGTATGATCCAAGTATATAACAGCATATAGAGCTTTGCCATCAGCTAACTGTACATTGGGCTGTGGCGACAATAAGTAATTTGCAATACTGTGTGCGATATTGTAGCTAGGTCTGAGTCAAGTAGCCATTTTTGGCTTATTGAGCTGCAAAGGAAGTAGCAATGTGTTAGAAAGCTTGTATAGGTTTCTTTAAGCTTTTGAATTTACCCAATTCCTGTAAAGGGGCATTGTTTCAACTGGATAACAAAAAGGAAAGTTTCAGAGTTTCATGCTAATTTTATCAGGTATAGCATTGTAGCAGTAGCAGTATCAGCACTGTTTTTTCATACATCAACCCAGTTACACGACTTGTTTTTATCTAGCAATCAGGTGTTCAGCACTAATGCCCGTATATTATGTCCTTGTATTATATTCAGTACAAGAAACAATTCAAGAAAGTGAACAACCATACCACATACTGCGCTATGTTACCAATTCTGATTTTAGACTGATTAAGTAACATCGTCTGTAATGAAAAGTAACAAATAGTTGATTACATAGATATGGTTGGGAACAGACACTGTATATGTATTCCTGAGTGATTAAGCAGTGTTAGCTTTACGTGACATATTAATGATCAAAGGATTACGGACGATATACCTTTACAGTACTTATTATTTCTTCTATGTTTCACTCTTTTTAATCCTACCATGAAAAGTCATAGAACTGGCCTATCAGAGGTTAGTAGTATGGTTTGGTCACTGACTGCGTGTGCATATGATCAGTAGGAATGCTCAGCATTGGTGAGTGGTAGGAAGAACGTTCTGCTCTGGTTCCATGCAGGTCTTTGAGCTGTCCAGCTGCTCTTGACAGGGGCCTCCCTTCAGGAAACGAAGAATCTTTTCTATTGAGGCTTCCTGATACTCATGGGACCACCTGCAGCATCGAAGAGGTCAATATTATCGCTAAACTTATCTAATTAGTTCAGCAATTATGTCATTATTTGGGAGGGATATTAAGTGAAGTAGTCACGTCCTTATCGGTGGTTACAGGGACTGGAAATAAATCTGCATTAACACAGCAGCAGACATGATGGCAGAATTGAGCATTTGACAATTTTTGCTGATAATGCCAAATGTTATTTATTAAAAATAAATAATTGCTTTATATGTTAGAAGAAAAATGTATCTCAGAAATGGATTTTTAATCTTGTAACATTACTGTTAACAATGAGAAGAGAAGAAAAATGGGAAGATCAATTCAATTAGCTGCTATCTTCATGCTCTGAACTGATTGATGTTTATGTCTTTATCTCATCTAATGAAAAGGTTAATTGAACAAAGTGTAAACTTAACCTTCCTAAACCTCAAAATCCTCCAGCATTTTCGCCATAGTAGACCATCTTCACTACTCTACTTCTTATCATAACTGTGCACATGTACTGTTTGTGAACATTGACTCACTTGATGCCGTTAAATGTGAGAACGGCTCGCATGTCCTCAGGAAGAGAGTTGGGATCAGGCCACTGAAAGTTATCAGTGACAGGAACAATGTTCTTCTTCTCTTTGAGGGCGGTGACAATCTCCTGCAGATCACACACACCACCATGTCTGGACTTCACTAGTACATGTAATCATTTTGAAGGTGGAAAGGAATAACCTAACCTTATGAACCCAGTCTTTCATGCCAGTGTCACCCATGCATTTGTCCAGGGCGTTGGCTGACAGCACCAGGATGAAGTTACGCGCTCTCTGCACGCTGGTTATCAGCTTCTCCTCAAACTTGCCTGCCTCCAGTTTCTCCACGTCGATGAAAACGCTGAAGCCACGCACCTGCAAGTGTACCTTCAGCAGACTGAAGGAAAAGAGATACTTTCATTTTCAGCAAAGGTTCAAACTGATGCAAACTCTTTCGTTTTCATGTCAAGACTTTCAGCTCTTTAGTCATAAGTTATTAGTGCTCATTAGGATATAAAACATTTTACTCTACAACAAATTACAACCACTACCAATCACTGCTCAATCGATCTTTATCAATTATAAGTGAGGTTTGAAGTAATCTAATGTTCATGATTACAGGTGTTAGTTCCGACCTGGCAAGCTGAGATCCAGTGGTGCGCCGGTAGCTGATGAACACATCTGGACCTGTGCGCTGTGAGTCAATGAAACAAGGCCTGGCAGGCCGGCGCACAGCAGCGAGGATCTGAGCTCTGTGGATTCCGTTCTCTATATGGCAGTCCCGCTGCAGCTGCTCATCCGTTATCTGGAGGAGGTTGTTACGATCCACACCAGACTGCACCATACTGTAGGTGTACTGACGGAACCGTGGGTCCAGGTCCGCCAACCAGTCGGCCAGATTATTAGGGTCGCACATGGAGTAGTTAGCATAGGTCTTCAGTACCCGCAGGTCTCGCATAAACCTGACAGAGTGAACATAACAGAGGGCATTGCGTGAAATATGACTCACCCCTTAATCTGCCATTTGATGACTCACTTCTGCTAGGTATCCAATCATAACTATAAAGTATCAGATTTTCCCTCATCCTTTAACTATCACAAGGGGAAGGCTGCTTGCCTTAATGCCACTAATTTAATGAGACGTGTGTGGTGGTCTGGGAAAACCCATCGGATGTTACCGTGGCTGAATTCTGGTGAACAGGTTCTGGTTTTTGGAAAAAATAGGGTTTTTCTGCCTATAACAATCTATGCCACCTCGACTAAGAAAGCATAAATATATTACAGTGTGGAAATGTTTTTATTTACTTTAAAATCTAAAGTAAATAAAATCTTTTTGGGTAAGCAGTAATAAATCTTTCTGGGTAAGCAGTCAGTTTAACATACATAGTGGTAAAAAATTCAGTCTCACGCAGTGAACGTCAGCCTTCGACCAAGTTTTTGCATAGTTACATGCCGTAGCGTAACAGACATAAGTCTGATAGTCTGATCAATTTAGTTTGTAATCTGATACTGTAATGGTATGTTTAAATGCAATGTCCTCTCTTTTCACTTTTGGAGGTATCCAGACTTTAAATTGCTAGAACTTCAGAATCTCAGAAAAACCTGCATTTTTTTCAGAACTATATATATATATATATGTGTGTGTGTGTGTGTGTGTGTGAGAGAGACAGAGAGTAGAAAATGTTAAATTTTCACCATGTGAATGCCTTTCACTCACTACTGAAACTAATGTATTAACCAGAACTCTTAAATCAAAACTGAGTGGACATTTGTCATTAGTCAAATTTTTTAGATCTATTTTTATATCAGAACAAGTTGTCCTATATGCAGCATTGTATAAATGTTTTAATGTAACACCCATATAGACATCTACTAAAACATTATGCTTTAATTAACACTGATTCCTGGGACATCAAGTCTTTTTCCTTCTTCATGCATGGTGGCTTGATGGTAGGGGAAACAACGGACATGCTATTACTACCTACATACAAGATATCAATCACAATTTTTTCAAAACTACCCTTTACACATAACTACTATGTGTACGTTTGGTGTAAGACTAACCTTTTGCGGGTAATCCCAGAGGTCATGGCCAGGTCATTCATCAGGTTCCCCTCAGTGATGTTAAGTAGCAGGTCTCCATCCACCTGCAGCTCCTGACACAAACACACACACAGGTCAGTACCACACGGGTACTGTACATTCATATTATGTATGTATCCTTATCTATAATGTACAACAAAATTAAGCTGCTGCTAACAAACCTGGAATCGATCACTGAAGGCACTGAAGCCAATCTGTTGCAGCCATGTTTGTACCTCCACTGTTTTCCAGTTAGGGACAGAGGAGAGTATGCGCCGTGGAACATCTTCACCCATCATCTTCAGGGCCCTTTTGGCCAGAGAGAGCGTGGTGGCATTGCTTGAGTACATGACAATCCTCTTTAAGCTCTGAACTGCCCCAATCTCCTGAAATATCTGAGAAAAGAGATGCACAAATTGCAATAAACAAATCGTCCTCTTCCAACCAACACTACCCTCTGTGTTAAACCTGCAGTATGTATGTTTTGTAAAGTTCCCTTTTGATAGTTGTGTTCTCTGATTTCCCTGAAATTAAACTAATATGTGAGCCAAATAATTGTAAACAGAAGCCTGAAATTTAGAAAAAAATAGCCACATCCTTTGCCAGTATTGCATGCCAGTTCCGTAGCTCAGAGTTTTCAAGGTAGCCTTGAAATTACATCATTATTGTAGGTCTTGAAACACTTCTAAAAATTACACATTGCACCTTTAAAGTACATACTGTAATGCATGAAGTGCATGGCCATCTGGTCATGTTTAAATTTCTCACTCTGCCTCACCTTGGTGTTGCGCTGCCGGGACTTGATGCTACTCTCTACACAAAGATAGAAAGCAGCGATGCACTTGCCCTCAAGCCGCGTCCCATCCAGAAGGGGCAACAGGTGCTGCAGGTCGGCAGCGGTGCGTCCCTGAACGCTGTCAGCGCTGTCCTGCAGGCTGCGCGCAAACTCATCCGGGTCAAGAGAGGCGATGAACGGCTCCACTAGCTCCAGCGTGCCTGACTTCACCACCTCGCTCTCCAGCTCCCTGTTAGCAGCCAGCACAGCCACAGCCAAGCATGCATGGAAGCGGATCAGCTCATCCTCCTTGGAGAAGGCCAGCGGGAAGAGCCACTCAGCTGCCTGCTTCTCGATCATCAGCCGCTGGCACCGGTGCCCACCGTACATGGCGCAGTTGGCCAGGGCCACGGCACAATGGCGCAGCACGGTGGGATCTGTACCCCGGCACCAGAACAGCAACGCATCCAGGGCTCCGTCTCCAATGAGCTGGGCTGACGTCTCCTCCGTGTGCTTGAACATGTGCTCCAGGATGCCTGAGATGCTCCTTGCAAGTTGGGCGTCCTCCTGCTCACGGGTCAGGTTCAGGATCACACCGAGGCCCATGCGTGCTACATAGTCTCTGTAGGAACAGAGCTCTCAGTTCAGAATGCAGTTAAAAATACTCAGGATCTCATAAATATAAGAAGTGATATTGCGGTGTACCTGTTCTCTGAGATCAGAATCTGCTCAAGAAGCTTGGCAGACTCATACGTGATGTCCTCAGCAGGTGTCCGCAGTAGCTGCAGCAGTGACTCCAGACCTCCGTCCAGTCGTATTCTGTGGCAGATTTCCTCTGCCACTTGCCGGCCAACCGCAGGCAAAACCCAGGCCTCCTCAACAAGCTGGAATATTTCGGCGATAGCCTGCCGTGTCTTTGGCACATCTCCAGTGTCTTTGGAGGACTTGAGTGTTTTCACAGCGGTCCGCAGTGCTGGAAGTGAGCTGTCCAACACGATCTGGACATCGGCATGAAGGCCAGGTGAAACAGACTTGGGGTCAGGGCTCGATATGCGCGGCTGAAGCCGGTTGACCCGCTCAGGGACAGTGAGTCTGTCCGAACTGAACATTGAGAAGCGTCGATATATATTGCTAAGGCAAACAACGAGAGACAAGAACATCTAAGAAATGTTTATCATTGCCTGTGAATTGCTTGGCTTGGAAATCTGTAGCTATGGTACACTGTAACACTTCCAGGATACAGTGTATTATCTTCAACTGTGTCTTTAACCTGTTTAATGTATAAACAACAAATAAATCAATAATGCAAGTCTTCTTGTCCTCTTCTCCAAACTGCAGCACTTGATGAGGTCACTGTGGAGCAAAAAAAAAACAGAAGGGTAACTCTTTAGAGGCCTAGACAGTTATACATCATCCCTAAAACCAACTAAACATTAATTGACTCAAAAAAACAGCAATTATAGCGATGGATTTGACAGGAAAGAAGCGTACAGTACCACAAACACACACACACACACACAATAACCAAACGCTTACGGAAGCTCATTACGTGCACTGTGTTTATGTTTGTGATAACAAAAGCCCGGTGTTTTCTGTTACCTGTCATCCAAACACAGCTCTGCGTTGTGTGGAGAAAATCAGCACCAGCTCCTTTTAGATAGATTTATTTCCAAAGTGTCGAGTTTATGCGCAAAATAAAATCTTTTTCCTTGGCACTTCCTCTCCATGCATCTTCACCGAGAGCTCCCGGCTGTTTCTTCCTCCTCAGCAACAAAGCAGCACAGAAGCAGGACTGCAATGTCGCCCTCTGGAGGCAGAGAGGAGTACTACATCAGCGATGGGTCATTATAGTAAACAAAGCCACTGCTATACGCGTTCATAAAACAGTCTTACAAATGAACTGAGGAAGCAAAAGGATAACAGCAGACTGGGCATCTGCCATGTTTTCACCTTCTTGCCCTCCAGCAGACCTTCAGGAGAAATCTTTTTTGTTTGTTTGTTTGTTTGTTTGTTTTTATTTTGCTAGTCAGCTCATTTTAACGCGCTGGTATAGCTTGATGTGTTCTATTGTTGTTCATGACACGTGGATCAATAACCGTATTGATTTGGTAAATGTGCGCATGCGCGTCGTGGTACGTTCACTAATAGCAGGCACAGATGTAAATCAATAAAATAAAAAGATATGATATTTTTTTTAAAAATCGGAGGACATCGTATAACTGTATCAGCGCTTGTATTTGTTTAAATACCAATCCAACTTTATTGTTTACATTTTTAGGTCGAAAGTTAGCAATGTAACTAAATGTTTAAAATTAATGATGTGAATGCCATGAAATCTTAGACTTGACCTTTTCCCCTTATCTAAATTCTTGGAATGACACCAGTCATTTCCAATTCATCTTGAAAACAAATTGGCTCATGGTCTAAGTGGTTAAGTTTTCTAAATGGACTAAATCCCAATGCAAAGACAATTATCCATCCATCCATTTTCCGTACCGCGTATCCTACAGAGGGTCACAGGGGAGCCTGGAGCCTATCCCAGGGGACAGCCTGGACAGGGTGCCAACCCATCACAGGGAACAATCACACACTGTGGATAAGCTGTAAATGCCAATCAGCCTACATCACGTCTTTAACACTGGGGGAGGAAACCGGAGTACCCAGAGGAAACCTCCGAAGCACGGGGAGAACAAGCAAACTCCATGCACACAGGGTGGAGGTGGGATTTGAACCCCTAATGCCAGAGGTGCAAGGAAACAGTGCTAACCACTAAGCCACTGTGCCTCCCTAAGCCAGTTATAGACAATTATAATTATATAGGTTATGTAGTGAAGTAGTGACTAATGGCTCTTGCTAGTGTTTCCAGACATGATAAAAAGAAACTTTGTCAACTTTGTTCACTTTGTTTAGAATTTACAATGATTTTGTGTTTTGCGGCAAGGAATCTGTGATTATTTAATCACGATCATTTTTAGGTATTCTTACGTGACAGCACTTTTGAATTCTCCATTGTTCAGAAAGTGTTGATTAATCTTCTATAACAGCAGCTCTGACAGCAGTTCCAGCTGCAAGGCAAATCACAGGTTTATATTAATGCACTTGTCCAATACATTATGTTTCTATAGTAACAATTTACACAGGGATTTGTATAGCAGGCGATCCACATACACGGATACACAGATTAAAAAGTGTGTAATTGTTGATATTGTGAAGTGTTCTGTGGAGATGCTTATTTAGCATTTAATAAAGGAGTCTCCAGTGTCAGCACTTTACAGTCAGTGAGGTAAAGCTGTAATTGAAAGTTTACCAACACAGGAAAGTCCCCAGTACAGAGGGATTTGCAGTTAACATGACAAGCAGCTTTTTTTTTTTGGATCTAACTTAAAGAGAGAGAAAAAAAAAGGCTAGAATGACTGTTTATAGCTGTTACAACATTAAGCTTTCAGCAACTACCCTTACTACTACAACATTAAGATTTCAACAACATCAAATGATACAAATGAATAAAACGACATGACGTTCTTTAAAAAATGAAAAATTGGAACTGTTGACAATTTGCTGTGGTATAAGAGGACTTTGGAAAATCCTGCCTCTTGTCAAGCCATATTAAATCAATCTGTTGTTGATTATTTTTCCTACAACAGCATGTCCCTTAGTGTTTTATCCCTTACATACTACACTAACGATACTGATTTGTAAAAAGGACCCATAGGAAGCTACAGTTAAGGAAGTGAAATGTCAAATAGCTGAAGTGTCTTTTCATTCAATTCTGTAATGCTCAATGAGTTTACATTAAATCATTTAGTGTCTTCTTTTATTAAAATCAACTTACAAATAAGGCAGAATCCAATCCAAATTAGTAGTCGATAACATTTATTTCAACTTTGTCAGAGAATAGGGCCTAGTGAAACATTGTGTCTGTCTACCAGTCTCAACAAATTTAATTCTTTTGATAGACATACAGTAAATGTAAATTTAAATTATGTTTAAACTTAAAAAGCTGTGTTATTGACGTGTAGGTCACTGTCTATCTCTGTTTAATGATTAGTTGCTCTGAACTCATTCTGACAGGTCAAGTAAACAAGATGAGTGACGTCTGGGTACACTGATCAGCGGGCCTCATTTCCCCTGATCCCTCAGTGTTTCAGTATTACTCTCAGTGACAGACATGAAGCCCGAGCTGCTGTTCCTGCTGCTGCTGGCACTGCTGCAAACCGGCCACACCGCAGAGGGTAAGTACATTTTCATTACACTGCAAGCCTGTTAAATATCACATTGCTTTTAACATACAATTTTGTTTGTAAATATTTCAGTGATCTTTTAACTCATTATAGATCAAGCTAGGGTCACCAAAACTGTAAATAATCCTCTGAAAAATCTTAGAAATACAGAAACACCTTTTTAACCTGTGAAACACAGACACGAGTTTTGAACGACACTACAATGTAAATAACACATAGATTAATTTAGAGATAAGTATACTTTCATGTAATTCTGATTCTGATGGACAGCATTTCACTTTAGAACTTTATTTCTTGTACATTTCTGTAAACACCAAAACGGCATAGAAATAACAGTGCAATGGTATCATATCATATTTATATGCAGTTATATTATATTCATATATGAATATATTATATATAAATAATAATGTTTGGACACAAAAGGGGCACATATTGTCTTTGTTAGAGTCATGTACAGTATAACCATGTTATTGAGTTTGGTTTATGTGGCAAAAAATAGCACTGTTTAAACATTTACAGTTTGGCTTTCAGAGGCATATTTGGTCTGTGTGTTGGTATAGTGTTCAGTGAATTGTTGAATATGGGTTTAAACAGTCCCATATCCATATGATTTCTGTGTGTTCTGTCTGTGCATGTCAGAGTCCTGCATTGATCGATGTGATATCGGCTTCGATGCAACCAAACAATGCCAGTGCGACTCTTTATGCAAGTACTACAGGAGCTGCTGCAATGATTATGAGTCACTCTGTGACAATTTGAGTAAGAGTGGAATCATTACTTCACCTTCCTTTTCATTCTTATTTTATGAAAGTGCTGTATATTTTAGTAAAGAGTTTTGAATAGAGTAAAGAGTTTATGGAATAAAGCACTGCAGAACTATAATTCTTGTACACCCACAGCTCGTGGAGACACTTTTCCGTCTTTCCCTGAGGATGAGGAGAACAGCACGGCCGTGGCACCTACACGCAGTGCCGAGAACGTAAACACAATGACCCTGCCTCCATCTCGTATCAAACATCCAACTTTTCACTACTTATTCACTACAGCTC
This sequence comes from Pangasius sanitwongsei, assembly GCA_037576675.1. NCBI lineage: Eukaryota > Metazoa > Chordata > Actinopteri > Siluriformes > Pangasiidae > Pangasius > Pangasius sanitwongsei. The sequence continues at coordinate 15,636,996 of CM075016.1, read as the reverse complement.
CACCTACCTCAGACCCTGATGCTGAGGTGTGCAGCGGCAGGCCATTTAATTCCTTCATGCAACTCAAAAATGGCTCACTCTATGCCTTCAGGGGTGAGTGGTCCAAATCAGCTCATTACTTTAGCATACAAAACCAAAAATCTACACACTGTTATTGTTTTTTTATTATTATTATTGCTGTTTAATTACAGTTGCCAACATTGCTCTATTCGGATGAACAAAACAGGTTTACTTTTAGTTTTTATTCTTGTCTGTATATTGCTATATTTTTTGTGTGTTTACAGGAAAGTATTTCTTTGAACTGGATGAGAGGTCAGTGTTGCCAGGTTATCCAAAACTCATTGAAGACTTTTGGGGGATAAAGGGGCCTATAGATGCAGCATTTACACGCATAAACTGCCAAGGAAAAACATACATCTTCAAGGTTTGGAGTCCTGAAAACCAAAAGTAGCATTTTTCAAAATATAAAAAATATGACAGGATTCAGATTCAACATAAATATACTTGCCATTTAGTCATCTTGATGATTTCTTTACTTTCCCCCTTTATCTTTTCCCTAACGTTCTAACCAAAAGCACAATACCAGTACAGATATACAGACAAATATAACAAACCATTATCGAGTTGCATATGTAAACCAACAACGGGGATGGAGGTGTACATTTCATTACCTGTTGAGAGACATTAAAAAAGACAGAAAAGAGATGGAGGAAGGGGGAGGGGGGATAAAAAGTTTTGCTTCAGTGGTTGACTGTGTACAGAGAGATCAGCTCTCGAGGAATTGTGAAAAAGGAGACCAGGATTCTTTGAAGCAAATTTAATTGTTTCTAAGTTTGAATGATCTGTGAAAAGATTAAAGACGTGTTTTATACATAATTTGGTTCTATCTTTCCAGTTAAGTAACATATTCTTTTTGGCAATAGTTACTAGTATTAGTCTGGAAGGTTTAAGATGTTCAGCTAGTGATCATGTGGAAATGTCACCACCTTAACTATACATAAAGGGATGCTAAGGTTGAGGTATGTTAAGGCTAGGGAGTATGTATTACTGTGACTGAATTCCATTTAGTGCAGTTTATGGGTAAAACATAAACAGTGTGACAGTGTGTGCTGTTATAGGAAAATAACCAACATGAAGTGGGCCCAGAGTTGATTATTTTCCATTTACAGCTTGTCCTGAATGTTTTAATCCTCTCATACCACAGCAATTTTCCAATACTACTATTTTTCTTTATTTTAAAAGAACGACATGTTTTATCCATTAATAGTTACATTTAATATTATGGAACACCCATAAACAGTTCCCTCACTAGTCTCTCTTTTTTATTGAAGACAAAAAAAAAAGTGTAGTTTGTTATTTTACCAAGAAACCACAAAGTCCATGAAGAATTTCTTGTGCTGGAAAATTGAAACTTTTGCCTTTGTCTCTAACAAAACACTGACACTGGAGTCTCCTTCAAAAATGCTAATGGTCTCCTCACAGAAAACTTCACCATATCAATAATTACACACATTTCTTAATCTGTTTATGTGGAGAGTCAGCCATGAAAACCTAGTAATCTGCCGATTTAAAAAAAATTAATCATCTCCTAACCAATCAGAATTATGTATTCAATAATGATGTGGTATAAATTGTATTAAATGAGTTTTGATTTAGAGGTCATTAAAAATATAATTACATATGTGTGTGTGTGTATGTGTGTATATATATATATATATATATATATATATATATATATATATATATATATATATATATATATATAT